>LNAS01000099.1:0-137501 GCA_001630605.1 Pseudogymnoascus pannorum
TGGGTTTTTATGGCTACCGTATCCATACAACTAGAAACCGACTGGACGCCCAGACTGTGAAAACTACTGTTAGGCATTGAATAGCCCTTTCTCCAAAAAACCCCAATCGGGAAAGGCGGTAGGCGGTATATTCTGCCAGGCCATTCGCCGAATCGGGCAATCAGGACCCAAACCACCACCTTTCATCTACTATATCTTCCGCCACAATACTCTGAATGAGAAAAGGAAACCTGGATACCATTAGTAGACTCAATTCCAATAAGTTTCTAACCCTAAGTTTCGCAAGTTCATTCTAACCTTCACCCCCATTTTGGTATTCCTTACCCTGCCGGGATTCTTTTGATTTGGACAGTATATAACATCTTCGGAACATATCTCGCAGTCATCACAGTACTCGTAAAAAGGCCAAGGAACCAAAAATAGCGTGTTGGAGATGTCTTTTGTCTCTGGTGTAAGGGGTCCGAGCGTGGGGGTATGGTCATCGCCTTGCCCTTTTGAGAGAGTAAATCTCCACGTTTACCACATGTGGGGCAGTGGGACGACGGGACAGCTAGCGCCCCGCTCAACATACTTCGTAACTCCGATATATACGCGGCGCATCCCCGGAAACTGCAACGCACAACATTATTCATTTTCGCTCGATATGTATGATCTCTTCTTCTCCCCGGATTTTTACCTGATTGTACTAGCACAGTTTCCTCCCCACCAGGCCGGATGTTGATACCGGCACTTTAACCGTATGCCTGCATCGTGGCCAAAATGTGAGGGTGCTGGGACGGAGACATCAGGGCCCAAACGACGGAGGATTTCCCTAGCCTGTAGTGCATGCAGAGCTAGAAAATCACGTGTAAGTCTACAAGCTCGTATTTGATACACCAGCAGCAACATCGGACTCATTCATGCCTCTCCCGCTCAATCTAGACCCTTTCTCTAGTGAAGAATTTCACTTTGGCAATAACGGCAACGAAACGTTCGCAGGTCTTTCCGGTCCTAGCGTTTCTGACACATCGCCCTTAGGTATGGAGCTCGGAAAATTTATTCTGGAAGTGGATCTGGAGTTTATGAATCAGATGCTTAATTTGGGTGCGACAACAGGAAATACACCAAGATCGGCATCAAGATCGGTATCAAGATCGGCACCAGGAATGGCACCAGGGCTTGATCCATAGCTAGCTGCTGCAAGCTCTACTATGAATGATGAATAACTTTGGGGCTGCATATTATTGTTAAAAGCTATCGACCACAATATCATTTTAAGCCCGACCTGATTCGTTCGTTTACCCGATCCGGACAACTCGTGCTGGATGGGCCTTGACTCAAACCTCCACTCTTATAAAACTCGCGCACGCGATCCTCGTCCCATCAACCAACATCATGCATGACGAAGCTCCTGTTCCCAACAAACGCGGAGGCACAGCGGTGAGAAGTCGTTCTTTATAGATCAACTTTGCCACAACTATTCTGTTCCAAATAAAATATTGATAAAAAGACAGGTGGTAGAAACCTTTAATTATCATGATAGATGGATAGGCAAAGAAAGCGTACCTTATATTATGTTTGAACACTTAATGCGCCTCTGTACCAAGCCAGTTTTCAGTGATTACCCTGAGACCTTCCTGCAACCACGGAGTCTCTAGTGGAATCTCGTTATCAAAACCGTGCTCCGCGCCCTGCTCGATGTGCAATTTAACCTTTCCCTGTCCAAGCCTATTCTTTGCTGCTGCTACCCATTCAATACTTCCATCAACTGGCACTGCTGAGTCCATGGTCCCATGAAACATAAATGTATAGGGTATGTTATTAGCTTTTTCAAGAAGCTTCCATGCATCATGTCCCTCATCAGTTCCATAATATCTCGGGAACAGCTCCTGTTGTGCAATCGCAATGGCAACGTTCATCCGAACTGGTGGAGTCGCCTCTGTGACAATCTTCCCAGGCTGTATAGAGTCCAGGTGGTCCTTGAGGATCGACGTAGGAAGGACCGGTGCGCCAAAAATAGGCTTGGTGCGCGTAGGCGATAAAGTTATAAATGGATACGTGGAAATAACAGCTTTGATAAACCCTGGCGGTTGCGACAAAGCAGAAACTATTGAGATAGCCCCCCCTGCGCTCTCACCCTGAACTAGGATCTTATTAAAATCAGCCTGGACACCTGGCTTACTGCTGTCGAGGTGTGGCTGCAGATGATTCCTTATCCAGTCCCAGACGTCAGATACGTCTTCATAAATCTCAGCGCCAGTTGCCTCAGGGAGAAGACGGTAGTCACCGGTTACAACAATTGCTGAGTGGAGGAGGCAGTAGTCTAATGACCACTGAGGATACCAATCTGGATAGAGGCTGCTACCGGAAACCTAGGGGTATTAGAAACAAATTAGGATTAGGTGAGATAATAGTGGACTTACAAAAAAGCCACCATGGAACTTAACCATGATGGGGTGGTTCCCGGAGGGGATGTTCTTTGGTGTTAGAACATAGGCCTTAATATCTTTCCCATTGACAACTTTGTAGGTTACAGCTGAAATGTCGAATTTCGAGTACTTTGGGGAGTCCATTGTTAATTCCTAACCTCTAGAGACAACTTGAGTAGGTATAGGATCTATTAGAAATATGGAACTGTTATAATATAAAATTGTAGCGCCGTATGGAAGTGATGAGTAAAAATAAGAATGACGAACTATGTAACAAAGCTTATGTATATGTAAAGGCCGTAGGTTGTTGCATCTTATGTGGGTGGTGGGGCTTAGGATCAAGAGGAAGCAATACACGGCTGCTCAAATTGCGACCGTAAGTACCTATCTATACTAATTTATGGGTAAAGGTACATAAACTACCTACTATACAAAATTATCACTTCCTCTCCTACCCTCGCTCCCACCCTCGCTCTCAATTTCGGGATCTTCTGGGTCAGGAATTGGGAGGCCAGCTTGTAGAAGAGCCTTTACACTCTTCTTCCGGAGGCGTTCTTCCTTCCGGGCCTCAATTCCTGCCCTACGAAGCGGCTTCCGGGCCCGGCTTGAGGCCTGGCGGGCTATTCGGGCCTGTGTAGCCTGGAGCTTCCGAGCCAATTCCTCCGCTTTTTGGGCCCGGAGCTCGTGAGCCTGAGCAGACAGGAGCTCAGCTCCAAACTGAGCCGGGCCCGGTCGTACGCGTCACAGACGCACTAATGGGGTCAGCTTTACGTTTTTCTAGATATCGGGTAGGAGGGCCAACCTTAGAGTTCGCGCAGTTGGGGAAGGCGCTACAGCCGGCGAGGTGTGGGGAGCATGCTAGGACTCACCCACGATCCGGACAGTGTGGCTTGTTCAAACCCCATCGATGTCATCAGTAAGTGTAGTCACATTGCTTTCTGAGCTGCTGGTCGACAGAGGATCTAGAGGAGGCGAGTGTCAAGCATCCAATTCCTAATAATGAGACCCAGAGGCTAAAGTAGAGCATTGCCCGAGACGGAAGTCACAAGCCGATTGTGTTGATACTTGGACATGGGCCATGGAGTAACCTGGATTTACAGCTATCTATACGCTGGCTTGACAATTTACTGGAGGCAGTTCGTGATATTCTGGGCTCGAACTGGAGCGGGCTATTTGTCACGCCGAATGCGGCTGGGAAGCAGAAGCCAGATGACTGGATTGGCACATGGACTAATTCCTTCACAGCTTGCCAAAGACGGGGGCATTGATCATCGTGGCACGTGGAACATGAGCATTCAAAGTAATAAGTACGATGGGGTACATTTAGATATAAAGGGGAACCCGGTAAAAGTATGATGGTCATGAACTGGCTCAATATGATAGAAGAGTAGATGGATTGACCTACATAAGAATGCGACTTTAACTTTTGGGCCACTCATCCACCATTGGCCCAGGTCGCGGATTTTTTTTTTAGGGATTATACACTGCTTGTACAATCAGGTCCAAAGCACAATACTTGGATCAGCCTTACATCGCTAGATTCAACGTCGCTTTGAATCATCTGGTCGTGTTCCGAGTATCTCTAGTAACCCTTGGTATTGCTGAGGGGCTGTCAAGCCCCGTATCAAAGTCCGGATGCCGCCTAAACTGAAATCTTATGTTGCACAAGCTCGGGCAGCACATTGGTGCCAGGTCGTGACTGCGTGATTCCCTCTTTTGCTCCTTGCCTGCTCATATTCTCAGGTAATTGCAAGGTCAATGGCTCGTCCGCCGTACTGGCCTCATTCCCATATTCCGGCGCCCTCAAATCATCCTCATTTATTTTCTTTCCCGTCACTGGATGTGGGTAATGGAAGGGAACGACCCTCGTGTCTGGCCACTGCAATCTCTGCTTGATGAACTCATCTGGACCTGTTGGATCTTCGGGGTACGTCTTTGTTTTAAACAGGGGATGTTCCTTCGGTGTAAAGCTCCAACCTTTCTCGTAACTGGCATTGTAGTGCGGAAAAAACCTGTAACGAAACAGCTTCCAGACACCATCCTCCTTGATATACTCGTTCTCGTAAAGCCCGCCCTCCCACCATTGCAGCTGGCCCATGGGATATGTATCCTTGATACACTCATGCGTGCCAGCCTGGGTGAACATACGCATGCGACACCATGCGTGGGTACCCGTGTGGTCAACATCGATGATATCCTGCATCATGAGATGATCGTCCAGGAAGCCGTAGACAGGGCCGTTGCGTTTACCCACGAATCCTTCTCCGAAAACCTTCTTGTAGAGGCGTCTAATACTTTCTTTGCCACAGTAGCGGGCGCCAAGGAACTCCATGTAAGTGTCCGGGTGGTCAGCAAACATATCGACACACTGAAGAGGAGAATTGTTAGTAAGTGAAATTTACAATAGTGGATAGGTGAAGTTGGAATAATTCTCACTTCGTCAAACAAGCTTTTGTCAAGATAGTATCCATATTTAAAATGCGTCTTTCGCACTTCAGCTTCGTCTTTCACCCAGTCAGATTCCATTGCGTTTTCAAGGTTTAGAGGTTGCCGTTACCTGACACACGAGATAGCTCCCTCTTCAAAGCAGCGACATCCTTCTTCAATTCTGCAAATTCTGCCTCCATGATGTAAACTTAAAAGTCGATCTGAGTGATTTCTTGTGGATAACTTTGATCACTTGCTTTGTGATGGGTTGGATTTCTCTTACTGGACTTGCTATCAAACTGAAGTTCACAAGAGTCGATATGGAAATACAGGTTATATGACCTGCGGCTGGAGACAGTGTGGGAATGGCTTGTCTTTTATGTGATGTTACAATCATGTCTTGGTCTAAGTGACTTGGGAGCTTAGTGCTAATGGTCCGGGGACGGTATTCAATGTTTTCCTTCCTCATGAGGTAAAACTTCCACGTAGTGCCAAGAAAGTCTAACGGGAACATCTGCGTGTAATGTTGAGAAAAAAGAAAGTGTATAATCGGATCAATTGCGCACAGTGTTGAGAAAGTATATTCGTATTATTTGCGCGCGTAGTGCTGGGAAAGTATGACCAAACTGGTAGTGACTTTCGGAAGAAAAAAGCAAGGTTTCTTTCCTATTCAGAGTTTCTTTCCTATTCGAAACGGCTTGACCTGTATTATTGTTGACGAGGCACGCGACTTCCGAAAGCCGACTACTCGCATCTTGCATGCCAAAATCAATGGCCCCGAACACCCCGGAGCTCTTCCCCGGATTCCGGTTCAGCACAATGCCGTTGTCACCTGATCCCCACCTCCTTGGAAGTGTGTTCCGGGCTAGGAAGGAATGCAGTATGAACAGTGGTAGGATCCGGGGCCAGTCGTTCTGTAACGGCTGAGGATTATTACAAGTAGCTGCCAGGGAAGGTCGTAAGGTTAGAGTTCAAACAGAACAGTGGCAAACAAAACATTCATCCAGAACACTTTGCATCACAGACACTTCCACAATGACAACGCCAACCTCCCGAAAAGTCATTTCTCCCAACAGCCTCGCACATGTTGTCCTACGCACTACGAACTTGAAGTCTATGGTGTCCTTCTATAAGGTGTTCCTAGGTGCCCACGCTGCATACGAGAACGAGAACTCAGCGTTTCTCACTTACGACGAAGAACATCATCGCATCGCTATCGCTGCAGCTCCTAGCACTGGGCCAAAGGTCCGTACCTCGTCTGGACTGGAGCATATCGCTTTTGGCTTTGCCACTCTCCGCGATTTGATGGATTCGTATAAGCAGCGGAAGGAATTCGGTATCGTCCCAATCTGGGGCGTCAATCACGGCCCGACAGTGAGCATCTACTACCAGGATCCTGACGGCAACATTCTTGAGACTCAAGTGGACTGCTTCGCTACATCAGACGAGGCAAATATATGGATGCAAGGGGAGGAGTTCATGGAGAACCCGCTTGGCGTGGAGTTTGAGCCGGAGGAGCTCGTCAGACGGTTAGAAAGTGGTGAGGACGAGAAATCGATCATGAAGAGGCCAAGGATTGGTCCTCGAGATCTAGACTCAATTCCCGAGCCACCTGCTCCTGTTACAACTGGCCCATGGATTGGCGTTGCTTGATGGTTTATTGGACACTTGTTTATTCATACGCTAGCTTTAGAGTTCACATTTCCAGCTACCCTGATAAGTGGCCTCGAGCAAGAAGATTGTGAAGGCACATTTAATTAAGATCTATGAATAAAATGAAGCATGTTTCAACTATCTAAAATGACATTGCATAACCTTTCGGGCTATTGAATCCGCTTGCTGTGAGTGCCAGTAAGATATTTAAGTGTACAGTGTAAACCGCACCACAACACAAACAGTAGATAACTAACGTACATGTATAGCGAGCGACGCATCCAAGCGAGCGACGCACTTTATCATACTCTACCAACACAACAGTACATAATTCTATAACAACAATGAAAATCAATTAAAGCTCTTCGGGATCCTCTTCTGAAAAGGTCTCTGCTACAATCTGACAAGTGTGCGCATTGTGCTTAGTCCTACCACACTTGCTACAGCGGCGTGTACACATTTCTTCCCTTGGCTTCCGACTACCACTTGCCTTTGTTTCTTGCTCTACTTGCTATACAACATCCCTCTCATCCTATAGCTCCTGCGCTTCCTATTGACTAAGTGATCTTCTTTCCTGTAGGTGTGTTTTTTTTGCCCTCTGGCGCTTGCTTAGTACTTCATTTGCCTATCGTAGGTTTTGGTTCTCTGCTTTTAACAATACTAATTGATGCATTATTTATAATGCACCCTTTGTAAACTGGTCAACAGCTATATAAATTGAGGTTGGAGAGCTATTTTGATAATATGCAATTCGGTTTTTAATAAAGGTAGACTATAATATAGCTTCAGTTGGGTTATTTGGTGTCTAAGAAACCTAAGATTGAGCAATACCTAGGGGGGAGCTTGGAGATATTAGTGTCTTCAACTTAAGGTCAAGTGTAGAGATCACTCTCTCAGGGTCGAACAGAAGAAGCCCTGCTCCTCAGAAGCCACCTTAAATATTGCTTTCTGTTATTGCAGTATTAAATGTAGTATAGAAGGCAGGAAAGAAGTCATCCTTTATAATATAGGAAATATAAGACTGCATTATATCTTCAATTTGCTAACTATAAGCCTTTTTTAATAGGCCGAAATAGCCAACATCAAGTGGCTAGAGTAGATGAGACAAGTGAGCAGGCATACAGAGGGTTATAATATTGTATTCTTTATAATACTCCTCAAACTCATCTAAATAATGGCTCTTATAACTATCAAGGACTAAGAGGCAATAACCACTAATACTCCAGGACTTTATATACTTCTCAAAATGCTGAATCTAATCTATACCTCTCTTGTTTGTAGTCTAGCCATTTTCAGTAATAGCAATTACCTAATCATTTAGAAATCCACTATTCTTATACTAAGATATAAGGTGGTTTTTGCTAGTAATAATAATGAATGGCGGCACTGTCTAGCCTTAAGAACTAATACCTTGGATTACTATAGCCTATTCCCAATTACCTAGCTATACCTTCTTTGCTTTTGCCCACCTGTCTGAGCTTGTTATAACTATAGCAGTTAAGATAACACCTATTATAAACCCAGTCTCATCAAAGTTGTAGATATCTATATTACAGATGCCATATTTCATAATTATATTGCATATAAGCTCAAACCAACTATAGATGACTTCTGGGTCCTTATATTTAGCCCTCTAATAGTCGTATTTCCGCTGGAAGTATGTCCAGAGCTCTATATAGCGCTTCACAAAGTTTGAAGCCTAATGCAACCTAATGTATAATGTATCGTATATAGCAAGTAATCGGTTGGCTATATCTTCAACAATAGATACCCAGGGAGGAAATCCTTTAGTAGCTAGGCTAAGAATATATTGAATAAGCACTTGTTCCTCTAGGCCGGTTAATTTCCTCGAATTGGTGATAATATTATATCGTGGGTATCGGCTAGTATATTGGTGCTATAGTGTTGCTTCAGGGACATTATAGGTCTTTGCTATAGACCTAACGCTTACGCCTTTGCGATTTTCAAGAGCTTTAAGTGCAAGGATAATCCTACTTTCATTTGAAGAAGATTCCATGCTTCGTTATAGAGAAAATTAAAGTTGAATGTGTAGGGGTCATGTCACGGTGTAAAGTGCGTCGCTCGCTTGGATGCGTCGCTCGCTATACATATACGTTAGGGTAAATCAATTATTATGTAATTTAAAGCATGGCGTAGTTATTATTATAAACCTTGAGAGAAAAGGAAGCAGCTGATATAATGCTATTAAGCCAGCCGACCTAGGCAGCTGCAGCATGTGAAATGACTACAAAAATCAAGCACATCTCTCCCTACTCCATTACGCTACACTCCGTATAGATAGATTATATTCTTGATATGGGAGGCAACTCTATTAGACTGTCATGAACCAGAGTCAGCGTACAAGTCCAGCCCCCATGCTAGCTAAGATCGAACAACTTTAAAAATGCCCAGCAACTGCCCTTGGAACATACGGCTCCTCGAGATAATCAACTTCCTCGTCCGTCAATGACTTCTCACGCAAACTACAGACGTCTTCGACCCTCGCAACCGAGTTCAAACCTACAACCGGCACTGTGCCTTTGCGCCTATGCCAGGCCAGCGCTATATCGTTCATCTTCCAACCTTTTTTATTTGCCAACTGCTCAACCCTTCCAATAATCTCTCTGTCTGCAGCAGTTAAGCTTGGGTGATATGGATTAGCCATACCAGCCCGCGCCGACTTGTAGTCCCCTACAGGTCGCGCTAGTCGTCCCGCATACATTGGAGACCATGGTATTAAACCTACACCAGTATCCTTGCATAGGCGATTCATTTCCCGCTCTTCCTCACGATAGCAGAGGTTATAGTAGTTTTGCATGCTGATGAACTTGGTCCAGTTGTTTTTCTCGGCGATAAACTGCAGGTTGGCGAACTGTGTGGCCCACATAGAACTTGCGCCAATATAACGTACTTTGCCTACTTGTACGAGATCATGCAGGGCCTTCATAGTCTCTTCTGGTGGCGTGGACAAGTCGTAACGGTGAATTTGTAGCACGTCGATATACGTGGTCCCTAGACGGGTAAGTGATTTTTCGACTGCGGTGAAGATGGCGCTGCGGGAGAGGCCTGGGCTTCAGTTAGCATGATCAATTTAATTGGAGCAGATAGCATCACTGACCGAACTGGTTGATGTAATCTTTGCTCTTATTGAAATGTTCACCGTAAATAAAACCATGCACATCAGGTTCCTCTCCGACGCAGAATCCGCACTTGGTCATGATTACGAGCTTTTCTCGAGGTATGCCGAACTGTTTAATAGACTTGCCAATGGTCTCTTCACTCAGGCCGTTTGAGTATGAATTGGCTGTGTCCCAGGTGTTGATACCAGAATCATAGGCAGCTTTCAGGATCTCGAGGGAGGCGTCTTCATCTAACACCCAAGGTCCTGACTGAGGGGATCCGAATGACATGGTGCCTAGAATGGGCCACGAAACTTGGAGGCCAGATGAACCAAGCTTGACATATTCGACCTGGGTAGAATCCAGTGATTCTTTTAGGGATCGCGAAAAGGGAGGCAATTCAGCCATGGTTGCAAAAATTAGGCGTTGAAGGTTGAAAGAGTGCTTGGGAGAGAATACTTAAAAGGTGATCAAAGGTAATAGCAAGAGACACAGCGGACCCTACTATCCTTTTCCCTAAATGATTGTAATGATCTGCTATTTTGAAGTCCGTGGAAGCCTACTTCCAGCACCCGATTTAGGTGAGAAGGCGTAAATAATATGATTCCACTGGCCACGACTTTTTGACAAAATAGTGGGTCATTACAATCCGGAGGGGGATAGTAGCGCTGGTAGTACCCCACAGCCAAGGATGCTGGGAACGAGTCGGTTCAGTAGGAAAGAGCCGGAAGAAAGCGGCCCTGGCGGAGAAGTAGCTCCGGGCCTCGTGACTTTTGTCTTGTTGTGGTCCTTGTTGGATAAACTGCCGTAATACGGTGGCCGATACCAGTGGCCGTAATCTTTGGCAGGCGGAGAGGAGGCTTCACAATGGGCACATTATATAGGACGCAGTATATAGAGCGAATTGATTGAGTTATCAAACTATCCATGGGCCTACGTAGCTATATAGGAATTCTGGGGCATCGCCGAAGCCCTCAATTCCTGGCCGTCGTTTTGGTCAGTTATCAGTTCTCTGTTCAGCTGGCAGTGAGTCAGCCGTGGCGCACGGGAGCCCGTGAGATTAGTTGGAGATCCCAGGGTCTTCTCCCCGAATTCCAACAGTCCTGAACACTGCCAGCCCCTATGTCGTTGCACATTGCAACGAAAAGAAGACAATAGAATCACATGGCAAAGTCTTAAATATACTTGGCTTTGCAAGACGCCACGGCGCCGACCCTGATCTTGAATCAATCTTAATCTAGGCCTGCTTCAATATATCTCAGTAATATTACTCTCATCATGTAAAAGGCGGCCGCAGATATTTTCAGGAGAAATCCTAGCGAATCAAATGGAGGAAGAACAGCAGATAGCAGATTGGAGAAAGGAGCACATGTATATACTGTGACTCTTTACTACAGCTACAGCTTGAACAGGGGCTTTCTAGATCCTGCCTATGATTTCTAATCATGCGAGACACAAATGGTTAATAACTAACGAGATTGTCCACAAGTTCCCTCCTCAAACGAAAGAAAAGCCCGAATATCCGCTCGCCTTAACTTCCTTCGACAGAGCCACATATCCTTTTATGCCTGGAAGGAAAAACTGATTGTGGGGGGCTTTGCCGGTCGGTTCAATTCCACCTGTGGTCCACGAACTGACTTTATGCGTGATCATGTTGGCGCCAAGATCATTATTTAATTCAATCCACTTAGCCTCGGTTTCGGGTGTAACCTCAATGGTGTCACTATTTCCTTTGGCCATATTGTCGCGTAGTAAGTCCATCAAGAAGTTGGCCTGCACCTCGATTGCTGTCGGGACATTGGCAACTGGAACGTGCGGGCCATTTATGATAAAAAGATTTGGAAAGCCGGAGACGAAGATTCCCATGTACGCCGCTGCACCTTTAGCCCAGTGCTCCGTGAGTTGTTTGCCGCCACGCCCCTTGATCCCATTCTGTATTGCTTTGTAGGGGCCATCAATAGCTTCGAAACCAGTGGCAAGAACAAGGATGTCTAGCTCGTGAAGCTTGCCGTCTGCGGTTCTGATACCAGTTTCTTCGAGCTGGGTGATGGGCGCCGCATGGATATCGACAATATTGACATTGTCACGGTTGAAACACTCATAGTATCCATCGTCGCAGGGGGGTCGACGTGCGTAAGGTTCTCTTGGCAATAGAGATTTGGCCTTGACGGGGTCACGAACGATCTGTTGAATCTTCTTCCGAATAAACTTGCAAGCCTCCCCGTTCGAATTTGGTTCGATTCCAATGTCGGAAAACCCTCCCCATAAAAAGCGGAAGCCACCACCGAATCTCCAGAGATCTTCGAATATCTGCTCTCGCTCCTCCGCTGAGACCGACATAGCTGTCCGCGTAGGCTCGGCAAAGCCGGATGCTGTCTTCGACTCGTAGGTCTGCCTTCGAATATCATCGTAGGAGTCGTTGATCTTCCGACGCTCGGCAGCCGTGATTTCTCGAATGCCAGCTGGAACAGTGTACTGCGGATTGCGAATAAAACAGTGTAGTTCCCTCACTTTACTGGCACAGGCAACAGTAAGCTGAATTCCCGTCGAGCCAGAACCGATGATACCGACGCGTTTGCCGTCAAGATCAACATTGCGGTCCCAATCTGCGCTATGCATAACCCTGCCTTTGAAATTGCCAGCTGTAAGCCCGGGAATATCGGGCAGCTTGTTCTTCCCGAACAAGCCAAGAGAAGTGGCCAGATACTTAACGATGAAAACATCGCCAGTGCTACAAGTTACAATCCATCGTTTAGCGACCTCATCCCACACAGCCGATAGAACTTCAGTGGAAAACTGCATGTGTTCTCGGATGGAGTTCTTATCAACTACTTGATTGAGATACGACACAATCTCATCCCGTGTGAGGTAGTTCTTAGACCAAGGCGCGGATAAGAAATCTTCTTTGTCCTCTGTGAATCGGTACATATCTGTTGAATTGCTCAGAACAAAGAATCTCAGAGCTCTGACTAGTATTAGATGACTTACAGCTGTAGCTATCACTCATCACCCCTGGATAACGGTTTGCATGCCAAGTGCCACCCAAATCCGTGTATTTGTCAACAGCTCTACATTTCAGCCCAAGTTTCAAGAAAGAGCGAAGCAAATAAATGCCACCGAAGCCCGCACCCACAACAAGGGCATCCAATTGAGTTTTTGTCATCGTAATTGATATCTTGTAACCGCAAACGAGGATAAGGCTATACTGAATAGAGGAGATACTTATTGGAATGATGATGAGCGAGGCCAGAATGTTATGTGGAAAAAATACTGAAGGAGAGCTTCACAACTGACAAGTGGTTTCCAAGGAGGGCTTGTTAACAATAATCCTAGGGAATGGTTCGAAGCGCTTACTCGCATGTCAACCCGTAGTCTCCACTAAAGCCAGTACTCGGGCATAAAGGGTGACTAAAACTAGGCCGCCCCGGGGGAAGGAAGGAAGAGTGTGAGGGGTCGTTTGGCATGGAACCTGGGGCTTCCGCGGGATAACCACTTCCGGACAAATCAATCCGGAAGAATCAAGCAGCTCCGGCAATCAGGAGTTTTCTCATAGCATACTTGGATGGTACGAATCGATGCCTGACAAGTTAACGCCGCTTTGAAAGCCCCTGAGTTACTCCATAATGCTTTAAGAAACCTACCGGGTTGCCTCACTCTCACTTCTTAGTGCATCATGCAAGATAAAAAACTATAGTATTATGCTTTTTATGAACGGGTCCAATGGAAACCTTGCACCAGTTTACGGTGTTAGTTTCCACGAAATAGAGTATTGCCAGATGTCCTAGGGGTCAAAACAGAAACAAGTCATAACCCTAAAGCTGTAAGCGGGCAGCTCAGCTATCCATAGCCGGGCTCGGTTTAGTCTAAAGATGAGGTTAACGATCCGATATCTTGGTCACCAAGAAGATTGAGTTAGTTTTACAATTTTTATAATTTCACACACTACTAGTCTCACAAGCGAGATCGCAAAGAAGTGTCTGATAAGAAGGACGGTACATTTTAGCTAGTATGTGGCGTTAGGATATCTTCGAGTCCAATTCTTCTTAGCATCTCTGCTCTTACACGATCCGCAACTCCATTTACAATCTCGGCCCCATCATCTGAAGGATCGATATGGATCCGAAATGGTCTCTTTCCCCATGGGAGGTTCACAGCTCGAACAATCGCTACGGCGATATCTGTGGGATTAGAATCTGTAGGCTCTAGTGATGATAATCCGGTGTTAATCTGCTCCATGATTCCCTGGTACAGTCCGTCTAGGTATTCAGCTGCGATAGCTTCGTCCGCAGGCTTTCCCATGTTGGCAAAATGCTTCGTTCCCTTTGTAAATGCCCCGGGTACGATGATGGTAGTCTCAATTCCCCACCTTGCAAGCTCTCCAGAGTAGGAGACAGCAAGGGAATCCAGCGCCGCCTTGGCTGCGAAGTAGGGAGCAAAGAAGGGCGGCGTGCCGCCACAACAGCTCGACGACGACACCCAGACGAGTAGGCCTTTCTTGGCCTTCCGCATGTGTGGGAGGGCAGCACGGTTCAGTCGTTGAGTGCCAACGGCATTGACATCGAAATACTGAATCAGTTGCTCAGGGCTGTAGGCTTCAGCGGGCCCATTGCAACCGTGCCCGGCATTGTGCACGATTGTGTCGATCCGGCCATTCTCGTTGATGACCCGCTCGACGGCGGCCTCGACTGAGGCGGTTTCGGTGACGTCGAGGATGACCGTTCGCAGTATAGTCTGAGAGTCCTTTGCAAAAGCGTGAAGCGCAGTTGTCTCGTCTACTTCGTGACTACGCACACCAGCATAAACAGTGTGGCCGGACTGGGAGAGTAGCCGTGCAGTGAGGCCGCCGAAACCGCTGGATGCGCCTGTAACTATAATAACCTGTCCCGACATGACTGTAATGATGCAGCAGAAGTTAACTATCGGTATGAAATGAACCAGCTCTGGCTTTTCTAGCAACGAGATGAGAGGCGTGGAGCTTAAGACGCATGACTTAATCTTGGATACTTATCCATTAAAAGAGAAAGTCTTATGGACCGCCGACAGGGGCCGGCTGTCTGACAGCAAATTTATTGACCCATTAGCGACTCCATCTCGGAAAGTGAGTTACCGGAATCCGGGTGGGTATTGCCAGTGACAATCGGAATATAACAACTTTCCGATCCGGGTTTAATCGTGGGTGGAAGCGGAGTGCGTTCGCGAGATGATATGGAAGCGGAATGCGTTCGCGACCACCAACATTTGTAAGTACCTTTATATAGTAAATTATATGCAAAGGTACATAGAGAATTTAATCTACGAAACTATCACTTTGACCACTCCCACTCCCACTCCCGCTCCCACTCTCGCTCTCGCTCTCACTCCCTAGCCCCCTATACTCGAGCTCAAGCTGGAGCTGTAGGTCGAGCTCAAACCCGGGCTCGGGCTCAAGCTCAGGGTCGTGAATTGGCTCACGATCCTCCGGAGGAATTGGGTTGCCAGCCCGAAGAAGAGCTTTTACCCTCTTCTTCCGGAAGCGCTCCTGTTTCCGGGCTTTAACCCCTACCCCATGGAGCTGCCTACGGGCCCGGTTAGCAGCTTGCCGGGCTACTCGGGCTTCCTTAGCCCAGGCCTTCTGGGCTATAAGCTCAGCTTTGGAGGCCTGAAGCTTATGAGCCTGGTGAGCAGTAAGCTCACCCCCAACCTGAAGCCGGGCCCGGCTCCAATTATTACCCATTTTCTGCTCTTCTACCCGCTTCTGTAGAACCTGTAGATCTAGCTGCTGAAGCTGGCCTGAGGCCAACACCTCTTCAGTGCCAGTAAGCCAGTTATCATAGCTCTTTTGTGAAGGGCTACTCAAAAGCCCAGTAAGCTTAGTTTTCCACCGCTATAGCCCCTGTTCTGAGTCCTTAAAAGAGGAGGGCTTTGGGGTTGATTGGTGTAGTAGTAGGGCAATAGGTGTAGTAGGTATAGTAGGCCTAGGCTGTGAATATATGCACAGCTTTGTAATAGCTATATTATAGCTTATAGTCCAAATACCAGCTTTCTTAAAAGCTGATACTATAGTAGACTCTTTAAAGGTTTGCTCCCTAATATAAGGAAGATCTCTTATAAATGAGGATAAGCTATACTGAAGGTCTATATCTCATATAGCCTTGAGTATAGCTTCTTTATGGTAATGCTTATATGGCTGAAATATCCCTATATCTAATGGCTGTAAAATGTATATAAGATATGAGGGGAAAGTATAAAGGTGAACCTGGCCATCTGCTGCAGTAATGACAAATTCAGGGCTTGTATGGCTTATATGTGAATCAAGAACCAGAAGCTTTGGCTCTTCGTATAGAGTATACCTTATAAAGTGTTATAGCCACTATAAGGCAAGTTTGGCATTAGAAAATCCAGTGTCTGAGAGTAGGAAAAGCTCTGTGCCTTCAAGATTCTCATGGTACCATGATTCCATATGTATTTTAGCTGGTAGAATAAGTACTGGTGGAATAACTCCTCCTACTGCAGATACAGCTTCTACTATAGTAATAGACAGGCGATTTTCAGGGCTTGGGGTGTAGAGCTCCTTAGCTATACTTGGCACAATTACTCTCTCTCCTCCTGGAATTCCAATTCTAAAGCCTGTTTCATCTATATTCCAAATTGACTCTGGCTTTATACTATATTCTAGTATAAAGTTGTTGTATCTTTGAAACCACTCCTGAACTATAGCTTTATCTTGAGCTCTTACTCGTTGCTGTGCAATTGGCTTAGTTGTAATAAAATGGAAATCTTGAAGCTGGTTCTTAATAAGCTTAGAAAGCTAACTTTGTGAGGGCGGTGGCAGTGGCTTCTGTAGGTGGCATATAGCTGCAAAGGTCATTTGCCGGGTAGCTCCTTGCCCTAGCTCATATTGCTGTATAATCCAGAGCTTAAGGGCTTCTAGTTGAGCTGTTGTAAGGACCTTATTCTGACCACCTCGGCAGGGCTGGTGAGGTCAGGTTAGGCTTGACTGGAGCGACGATTTTGGAACACGAAAAATCCGGGCTGCAACAGCTATAGACTCTGTTGGGTTTTCCGCAAGCCAATTACGGGCTTCTGATAGAGGAGTCTCTTCCATTAAATTGATTTCATTTGGTTACTATATAAAATACTATATACAGCAATGCCACGAGTTTTAATGAAGGGGAGCGGTGAACAGAAGCGAGTGGTGGCGTTCTGGTGTTCTCGCGAACGCACTCCGCTTCCACCCACGATTAGTACGACTACTCATTAGTCATCCTTAAAGTCTAGGTGTGGCTCCACGACCAATACAACAAGACCAACGTGTAGCAGCACAAGTGCATATTTATTGTGATGGGAGGGCTTGAATTGACGAGCGTGCGCAACGTAGATACTGCATTTAAATTTCTGCTGAGTTTGAAATGTTTCAACACCTAGCTCGTAGAAGCAGCAGGTTGTTTTCTTGGCATCTCTGCTGAATTTAGCTTCTCCAAACAGTGTAGGATCTAGCTGTGCTTCTCTGGCCGCAAGTAACCATTTCGGACTTGACCACCCCCAGTCCGACACCATATGTCCCGCTCGATCCTAACTTTCAATTATATGAATCTTCTTTACACTTTAGCATGCTAGTCAATCATAACCAATATCAAAATCCAACCCATCTGAATTTTGGGCAGTTGAAATATACCTATCAAATCACCCAAAAGATGGAAAATGTAAGAGACAACGATTAATGGACTTTCAAATTATAGACCTCTTCATCCACCCATTTAAAGAATTCGGATACATTGGTATTCTCCCTTGTAAACTTGCATCATGCGCCAGAACCGTCAACACATTGTCATATTCGCTCATCAATTTCAACTTCTCGATGCTTGATACGGCAGCGGCCGCATCCTTGTGAAAACCAGGCTGCCCATTCGGCCCATCTTTCACACTGATCGTCCTCGAGTTTCCCGGCTCAAGAAGAGCCTTATGATGACAGCAGTCCCCTCCCATCACCACCCACTCATTCGGCCCCGTCCGCGCGAACCCAATCTGGTGGCCAGCCATGTGTCCCGGTGCACCGACAAGGTAGAAGCTCCGATCGCCAAAGTAGTCATACGCTACCGGGAAAGGGCCCAGAGATGTAAATTTTGGATCAGAGGTAGAAGGTAGCTCGCGAAATCTTGGGTGTAATAAGACGGTCCCGTCAAATGGGGAGAACTTGGATTCGGGCCAACCAGGCGTCGTCGCTGCTTGTGAGCCAGTACCGACAATCACTTCCGCCGCAGGAAAGCGGGTTACGTCGCCAGTATGGTCGAAATGAAGATGGCTCAGGATGATGGCATGGATGTCATTGGGATGGACCGGGCCGTCGAGCAGCAGGTCATACGCGTCCTTAGGGACGTGGGGTGCGATTATGGGATAGTCGAGTTGGATCACTAGAGGATTGTTTTCCAAGTCCTTCGCTTTTGTTGTCAGCGGAAACTCTATTTGGAGAACAGATAGAGGGAAGGGAAACTTGCCTTGCGCATGCCCAGGTCGAACAGCACATTCTTCCCACTATGGTGCCGGATTAAAAAGGAAAAGTCAGGGGACCAGTGCTTCAACGACGGCTTTCCATCTGCAAAAATCCATGTATCGGGGAGATACAACCAACCGGTAGGTAAGACAGAAACCTCCACAACAGAGCCAGGGCTACCCAGACCTTGGAACTCAGGCATGCTTCTAAATGTCTTGATTATCACTGTCTTGAAATGTTTATGTTTGCAGTTATTCACAAGAAAGGTTTCCAATCAATATAATTCGAAGTACCGCACTGTCGTTCTGTTTTCTCACTATGACCCATGTGGAATACGCGGATTGGAGTAAGCGGAGTTAAGAGCACCGGAAGAAAGTCCTGCTCTACTATGGGACATTTAATCCGGGCCGCAGGAGGCCCCGTCATCCGAACCGCCCCAAAGCCATACTATCGTCTGGATTTGATCCGGCCGCTACAACGAAACTAGAATTTTGGAATTAAAGCAAATATGGATGAGGTTTGTTTGAATCGAGAAGGATGTGTAATCTATTCGCTGCCATGTGCTGTCCGCCTTATTGCGAATGTTTCTATCACCGCTTTTTGTGATCTTGTGCCAGGTACTGATTTCAATTCCTGCCACTTTGTGTTCGTCTAAATACACTTCTATTGATGTTGATGCAAGATGTGAACTTGAAGTACTTATTAGGCTGCTAACTACGATTCCTTCTAAGGCTTACTGAAATACGTCTTTGTTCTCCAGCTAATACCCTATCAAAAAGATGAAGGATGACATTTAAAAGCCAATGGACACAGGGAAGGGGAGGGAGGAGAAGATATTTTATGACGCCTTTCGGCGTTTTCAGCCTTAATAAAACTTAATTAAGCTATGAATGCAAGACGATATCAGCTATCCCCAATAATACTCTGCTGCGCTTAACCTGGTAGCTTCCTCCGGCATTAAACAACTTTTGTCTTTCATGTGATATTCTGACACTTTCTCCCAGGAACACTTGCCCACATCCCCTTTTAAAGCTCGGCGTGTGTCATGATATTGAACTTCTCGAAGAGATTGTTACGAAACCAATAACTTCGATAAACCTTCCCATAATAGAACATGACTGGAACAGTAAGCATCAGGCCAAGAGCAAGACTTCCCCAGACGGTAAACACAACCCTGGTTCCGGCGCTTTCCGTCCAGTTGTTCACAAAGTAGCTAAAGCCGAAGAAGAGGAAGTTTTTGAACATCATACTGGCAATGAAGACCTCGTTACTGAAGCTCCGGTAGGCGTCCAGGACGTAATTAGATGTCAGAATGGCGACAACCGTGATGCCAAATATGAGTAGTCCATGCGCCGCCGATGTAGCGTAGAGGGAAGCGCCTTGCTGAGTGAGGTAGCCAAAGGCGATCAAGCCGCAGCCCGTGGTGAAGCCCATGAACAACAATACCAGTCGATACTCAGGCTCGTAGATGCTGCGGTTCTTCCGACTGGCCCACGCGATGAATGGGTCGTTAATGAAGGAGATGAGCACAGTTGCCAAGGTGCCTCCTATCAACGGGCCCGTGGAAAGGAAACCCACACCTTCAGCTGTGAGCAAGTAAGGGGGCGCAGAGAAAATTTGTGACAGCACGTAGACCGTGACTACGTTGAAAGCAGCAAAGCCGCCGCTAAACAGGACAACCCAGAGCACTGCCAGATTCATGCAGCTGGCAAAAGGGGCGATTATCAGCTGCAGAAGCCCCGTATCGGAGTGGCTGCCACTGAAAATAGATAACTCCTGCCAGAAGGTTTTCGGTGGGGGGAAATCTTGGGGAGTTGTCAGTGTGCGTTCCATTTGAATTGAGGTGACCTTTTCGTCAGTTTCCTTTTGTTGATCATCGGTTTCGAGATAGGGGAGCGCAATTCGGTCAGATTCGTAACGGGCGTCACGATGATAGGTCGTTTCCGGGACGAAGAGATACAAGGCGATCAACTGTATGCCCGAACACATTGCCATGAAGTAAAACAGATATGGCCAGCTCAACCGTGTCGCGATAACCCCCGAGATGATGGACGAGGCATTGGTGATGGTGCCCAAGAAGAATTGGACGTAGGAGACGACCAGCCCACGCTGGTGTACAAAGAAGATGTCGCCGATGAGGGCCACGATGACCGACTCGTAGGCACTCGTGGACAACCCCGAGACGAGCCGGGCCGTGAACAAACCGTAATACGAATGGTTGACAGAGCCGATGATGGCTCCGATGAGGCCAAAGAGCGAGGACGCCAGGAACACCGGTCGCTTCCCATATTTACGGGAGAAAGCCGACACAAAGGGGCCCGAGGCGCCCACGACAAGGAGATAGTATCCCGAAACGATCTGCGTCACATCCGTGAACGACCTGTCGAATTCCTGTACGAGAACAGCGAGAGCTGCATTTAGCAATGGGCCCGTGGCGGCGGCAAACAGGATGGCCCCGAAGCTGCAAATGGCCATGATGTTGAACTTCTTGAAGGTGGACCAGTTCAGCGGATCATTGGGGTCGGCCGACGGCTGGGGGACGAGGACGAGGTGTGAAGCTTTGCCGGTGCCATATTTGATGTTGGCGGCGGAGTTGGGGCTCGGTGTGGCTCCTGGCTCAGCCACCTCTGTGTCGTCGACGGCAAGAATGACGGTTCCCGGAACCTGTTCCAGGTGATGGTCATCGATGATGCCGAGGAAGGTCATGGTGATGATGATGATGGTAGTGGTGGAGCTGCTGCTGCTGCTGCTATAGGCGGAGAGGAGGTAATGGGGACTCAGAACACTATGGATCGGGTGTACAACGGACGGAGGATAAGAGGGGTGGGTGTAAGGTTAACGTAGGAGGGAAGGACAGCGAGCCGGGCAATGGACGACATGATATATACCTATACCAAGTGAAGTGCATAAATCAGAAGTTTGGAGGAGCACTACGGAGGGCGGCACAGGAGGAACCTGCACCTCCAGCTATCCAATATTGAGATCGTTAGTCTCCAGCCCAAACCCCAACATCCGCGTCTTGGCTGGTCTGGGGAAGTTGTACGCCCATTGGCCCATAGTCTGGTCCAAGCTCAGGCTGCTGACGAAGCCTGCCTAGCCTGGCGCAGGCTCTCGAAGTAAGCCTGCGCCAGGAAGGAAGCTTTGCGCCTGAGGTCTCGTTAAGGTTAGCGGTTATTGACTGGCTGGCAGGCTTCTGCCCCCGGAGAGGTTGAACCGTACCTCCGTAGAGTTTACTGTACTGCCGTAGGTACCTAAGGTTACCTACCTACCTACTATCCCCACCGCCTAAATGATTGTAATAATCTGCTATTTTGAAGTTAGTGGAAAGCCCACCCACTTCCAGCACCCGATTTAGGTGAGAAGGCGTCCATAATATGATACCACTGGCCGTGGCTTTTGGATCATTAGAATCAAACCAGGGGGATGGTACAGTGGGTGAGTGGAGACCGTGGTTCATGACTTGACCTTAGCGGCGGGGCGAGCTACTTGTCCTTCCGAACCAACGGGTATGATATTACCTCCTGTCGGAACGCCAAGCCCGACAGACCGACCCCGAAGCCTGGAGAGGGGAGCGATACCACAACCTCCTCCTGACTGACCCCTTAGTACGAAAAAGGAACTTATCGCGCTCCGGCTCTAGTAAAGGTAAAGGCTGTGGAGTTATACGTACGTAAGGATGGATGCCGCATCACATGCATCACATACGTGCCATCCCTACTTATACTTCACTTGCGCTGAATTGACTTTCGCATCTCGTATCGAGCCTTATTTCTGCCACGCTGCATCGTCGACCGATCTTAGTTAACAGGTCCCTTTCTTCCATCTACTGCCGACTAACAACACCTTTCCCTCCCTCCCTCACCTACTCGCTCACTCACGTGTGTCACCATGGGCGACGCTTCGCCTTCAACCACCGACACGAAGCAGCAGCATCACGAAAGAGCACCGCCATGTGATCTGGCCGAGGCCGAAGAGAGGCTCGAGCTCGCCAAGGAGACTCGCTTTCCCGCTCAGCCATTCAACCCTTTCTACGACCCTCCCTGTCGTTTTGAAGCCGAGTTGTATAATTGTATCGTCCGTGGCCGCATTCCCAAGGAGATTGATGGCACTTTCTACCGCTGCATGCCCGACTTTGCCTGGGCCCCGCTGTACGAGGATGAGCTCTTCATGAACGGCGATGGCTGTATCGATGCCGTGCGCATCCATGCCGGTCACGCCGACTTCAAGCAACGTTACGTTCGGACCGAGAGATTCGTAATCGAGAGAGCCGCTCGTCAGCCCGTCTTTGGGAAATACCGGAATCGTTATACGGACGACCCTCGTGTGAAGCACAAAATCCATTCGACGGCTAATACTCACGTGGTCTTCTACGAGAACCAGCTGTTGGCACTCAAAGAGGACTCACGACCGTACGCCATGGATCCAGATACGCTCTCAACCAAAGGTTCGTTATGCTAATGAATGGTGCTAGCAAAATGTGAACCTGACCTCTGACAGGATCATATGACTTCCATGGGCAGTATAAGGCTGCTACCCATACATCTCATCCCAAGATTGACCATGCGACTGGCGAATTTATCACTATGGGCTACGAGGCGAAAGGTGACGCCACCACCGATGTAGTGTATTACCTCTTCGACAAGAATGGCAAAAAGCTCGAAGAATGCTGGTTCAATGCGCCGTTTGCCGGTATGATGCATGATATGGCCGCTACGGACAAGTGGATTGTCTTCATCCTGCCCCCTCTAAAGACCGTACCGCTGGATGTCTTGAAAACAGGACATCATCATTTTGCTTGGGATGACAAGGAGCCTATCTGGCTTGGCATCCTCCCACGCCGGAACCCGCGCCCTGAGGACGTCAAGTGGTTTTCCTTCAAAAATGCCTTTATCGGGCACGGAGGAAATGCCTTTGACGGTGATGATGGATGTGTCTACTTTGATGCTCCCATCATCTACGCAAATATGGTATGAATCCTGAATGAGAAACATTAAGGGACGGAATTACTAACTACACCTAGTTCTGGTTTTTCCCGCCTCTTGATGGTCTGTCACCGGATGGAATGCCTGCTACTCCGTTACAGGATTCTCATGGTGGTTATGTGAGATTCAGGCTCGACCCTGACGCTATTGATCGCCATGTAGAACCAACAACCTTGGTTCCCCTCAACGGCGAGATGCCTAAGGTTGACGATCGCTACCTCACCAAACAATACAACACCTTGTTCCTCTGCATTCACAATAATGCAGACGGCAGCCCCTCAAAGGGTGGACTGTGGAACTCAATTGCGATGTGCGACGTCAAAACGGGTAAGCACAGGTACTGGTGTGCCGGTGACTCGACGGTGCTCGAGGAAGTTGCGTTCTGTCCACGTACCAAAAATTGTAGGTCTAGAACCAAGCTGAAAATAAATTTCCATTGTCATCTTATTTGCTGACATTTGTATGCTCTGCAGCACCCGAGGCAGATGGTTACATCATTACTATGGCCAGCCGACAGGATAAAATGCTGACATGCATCCTAATCCTGGACTCGGCAAAGATTGAAGATGGCCCAGTTGCCATCATTGAATTACCTTTCAGACTACGTCTGGGAATCCACGGCAGCTGGGTTGGAGGAGACCAATTTCTAGAAAGGAAGGAACTTTGTGACATGGAAGGGGTCACTGACGAGATTCGCCGAGAGTTCCAGAACAATCCTGTGACAGTGCCAGACTTGCCTCGTAGACCTGCCCTTAAATTCCCTGGACCTCCTCCTGGATTCGACGGACCTCCTCCCCCTGGGTTCGACGGGTCTCCTGGGTTTAACGGACCACCGCCTGGGGTCAATATATCTTCTCCTGCGATTAATGGTAACCAACCATTAGAGAAACACGAGAGCTAAGGGAATCGAATATATAACAGCTTATTTATATAGCATTGCCTCTATATTCTTCATGCCATCTTCAATGGATTTTACCTCAAAGGATACAAGTGTTAGGATATTCGCTATTCAGAGCCCAGTTTGTACGTTCGCACGTGATTTGATGAGAGTATCTTTGTTACCTCTTTTGCGATACTGAAAGCTGCGAAATTATGTCAATATTCAACTCAATGGCTGGAACTCTCTTCATACTTTCCAATAACTGAATTCGGTTAAACTACAACAGGTTCTACTTACAGCTGCACCTGATCATACTGATTCTTTTTCGGTTAGCTTTTGATTTGCTTACGCTGGCCTTTTCGCAAATCAAGATAGTTTACTGAACAAACTAAGTACTGTAACAAACTAGGTACAGTAGCAAACAAATCAGGGAGCCCATTGAGTCCCAATATCAATTCTATAAATTCGGAGACAACAGTGTAACATTCTAGGTATTCCGATGTGCAATTTCTAAGCCCCAACCTTCTTCCAACTCCTCGAGCCAACTACACCACCGTCACTTTACTCTATGGAACTTGGCCGGCATGCATACATAAATTTAAGAGATTGCATGAATAAGAGACGTGTAACCGAGAAAAATTGTCGTGACATAAATTCACCCGTTGAGATACTTTTTCATTTACAGCGCAAGAACTATCAGCCACATGGATGCTATTAATTTTTGAGGAATAAGAGATAAATTGGCTTAGTTGCTATACAAACAGCGACTTATTTATCAAACACAAATGTGTTCTTAATGGAACCAAGTGCCTCGATACTTACCTCGACCTCATCACCATCAGTGATCCAGCCGGGTGGCTTCATCCAGAGCGCCACTCCCTCCGGCGTCCCCGTCATAATAACGGTCCCCCTCCGCAATGTTGTTGCCCTGCTGAGATGCATAATCGTCTCCGCTACGTTGAATATCATATCACTCGTTCGACCCCGCTGACGTTCCTCGCCATTCACTCGCGTCACAAGCTCTAGATCAATCTGGCCGGAAGACGTATCGATAGGCAACGCCGCAGGAGTGACTAGCACCGGTCCAAAGGGCGCGAACCCGTCGAAGCTCTTGGAGTAGCCATGTTGTCCGCCGCTGATATCCGGGTGCTGCCACTGCCTGCAGCTCACGTCGTTGCCAACCGTGTAGCCCAAGATGGCATCTAGTGCGTCGCCGTTCGTGAGTATATCCTTACAATCGCGCCCAAGCACCACGACTAGCTCGCCTTCGTAGTCCATGCTGTCCGCGCAGGCTGGGCTAACGTGCACCGGAGAGAATGGCCCGTTGAGCGCATCTGGAGGCTTGGTGAAGATGGTTGGGTAATTCGGTGTTGTCGGTGATGCCTTCTTGATCAGCTCCTTAGGGCCCTCGGCAATGTGTTTCTTGTAATTGAGGCCGACGCCATATATAATCGGCGTCTCGGCGAGGGGACAGAGCACCTAGACCCAGGTGAGTACAAAAGTCAGAAAGTCAACAGAGGCGGCTCAGAAAATCACCTCCACTATCTCAGCAGTTTTGCTCGTCTCTCGAAGGCTCCAAGGATTATCTCCCGCGTAGACAGGTACCCTGTGGCCCACGAGGTTACAGATCTCGGCAGGGGCTTCGCCATAGAGGATGTCGTCATTTGCATCCTTGAATCTGACGAGTCTTCCGAAAATGGTCTTCATGATGCCTGCTAGAAATTTAAGTAGAAGATAGATCCCAGTTCTTCAAGGTAGAAATAGATTTCGCAACAAGATAACATAAAAAAAGCCTCTTACTCCAACTTATACGATGCGCCCCAATCTCCAAAATCACAAGCAAGTCTCCAATGCAACAGGGGCAGAGTTTCGATTCCCAGTGCTGGTGATCAATGCTATGAAGAAGAACGAGTTAAACCAAATTGGGCAGAAATAGGTACCGGAACAGATGATAGTTAAGTCCCGGCCGGAAGCGTTCGGAGATAACGGCGAATATTCCCACACCCCGGGATCGCACCTGTGGTCGTGTAGTCGTGCAGTACAGTACAGAACGATACGATTGCAAAGATTTGCTCCGAGGAATGAAGAGAAGCAGGACGGTCAGATTCCCTGAATTTCACTAGAATTAGCGTGAATATCTCTTAGCTGACCTAACTACTGGCGCATTGTTTAACCAACGAAACACTATTGTTTGCGTTACCAGAAAATAATCAGAGAGATCAAAGAGGCCGGCAATCGTCCTCCGACTCAGCAGGTTCCGCGACCAGAGCTTAGGTAGCAAATGTCATGATCGGTCCGGAATACATTTTGCTCTTGGAACAATTCGAACCTCTCAAGTAGACACGCGATTCAAGGTATTCCCTCCTCATTTCTTCCACTTCTATCAATATTCGACGGGCTTCGCCGAATCGTGGTAATAAGTGCGTGCATCATGACAACATCAACTCGGATAGACACACATGCACACTTTCTCCCGAGCTTCTACCGAGATGCACTGGTAGAAGCAGGAATCACAGAGCCAGATGGCATGCCTGCGATACCACCTTGGGAGGAGAATGAGCATCTCGAGTTCATGAAGAATGCTAGGATCAGCAAGTCCTACCTCAGCATCAGCTCCCCTGGAGTGCATTTTGGAGATCTATCTAAAGCGAAAAGCCTGGCTCGGAGAGTGAATGAGCATGCTGCGGATCTCTCCAAACGCCACCCAGAGAAGTTCGGTTCGTTTGCAAGCCTGCCATTGCCAGATGTTGAGGCCAGTCTCGACGAGATCGCCTTTGCGATGGACAAACTGAATGCGGATGGCTTCACTTTGCTCACAAATTACCATGGCATCTATCTTGGCGACAAAGCTTTCGACCCCGTATTCAAAGAGCTGAACAGACGAAAGGCGAAGGTTTTTCTTCATCCCACAACCGGCTGCCAATGCGTCGACAATACCCCCCAACAGTTCAAGGCCTTAAAGTTCCCCGCTCCAGTGATGGAGTTTTTCTTCGACGCAGCACGGGCAGTCGTTAACCTCATTATGTCCGGCACCGTCAGCGCCAACCCAGGCATAACCTTCCTGATCCCGCACTGCGGTGGCGTACTACCACCACTGATCGATCGTTTTACCTTCTTCAACACCAAAATTCTGCTGTCAGATTCAGGAGCCCACATCACGGCGGAGGAGATCATGGATATCTTACGGAACCGGTTCTATTATGACCTAGCTGGATTCTCAATGCAAAACCAAGTGCGTGGGTTACTCCGGTGGACAGGAAGTAGCCAGTTATTGTATGGCAGTGATTATCCGTATACTCCAGCAGAGGGCATTGCATACCAGGCATCAATCATGGATAGCGAAGCATTTGTGTTGTGGACTGACGAGGAGGTTCGACAAGTTTACGCAGGAAATGCTGAAAAGTTATTCAAGCAATAAGAACCAACTTGAACTACAGATTTTATAAACACCTAAGACATTTCGCCCTTGCTTTATTTGTTTTGGCATGATTCAGAATGAGAGGTTTTCGCTTAGTTTCAGAAATGGCCTTTCTTGATGATGCAGCTTGTGCGTGGATGTGTTGGATAGATGTTCGGAAATCTATGTTTTGGATTAGACCGCCACAACCACAGGAGAACGTCCGTGTAAGGATCTTCAGTGAACAGGGCAGTACGAGGTCACGTTTCTCAATCGTATACGCGTATATAGATCCTGTAGATTACGAAGACTGAACGCTGACCCTCCTCCGGAGGTCCGCGTTCTTCCTATATACTGAGACTACGTGTTTACCGGCATGGTTATCCTCCGGCTTGGCACTGCTTCTCACCTGTTGTGCCTCCGCACGTGATACGTTCGTGACAGTCCGTGTGCTTTGCGTCACTTGCTTAGTCATGTCTATCTTTGCCTCATTTTCTGGGCGCAACAGGGGAAAAGGAACAGCCAACAGTATTCTGTGGAAAGTCACATCGTACTTAGAGTATAATTTGCAGGTCTAGGCTGTAGCATATGATACGTAGATAGGATCAGCTGAGTTGGGCCTTCATTAATCAAACTTCCCCTACAGTTCCTAGGCCCCGTCCTACCCCCGCCCTATCCCCGTCCTGCCCCCCGTCCTTTTCCGCCCCTCTTCCCGTTCTACATGGTTGGCCAATCAGCTTTGCTGCCCATGTGAGCCGAAACGCCCTCCACATTTTCCCCGCATTCGCCAATGCGGGGGTCTGGGCTAACGGGAGAATAAGGACCCTACGCGTGCCGATTTGATTTCCGGCTATTCATATGCTAACTGCAACCTTCAGGTTTGTCGTGGACAGGCTATGCAAAAGCTACACAATTAGTGCCTCTATGCTGCTCTGACCACTGACTACCTCAAACCAGCCTGTAATGTCGACTCAACGGGACTCAACAAAATGCCCACTTGCATGTCAGTATTGCAGGGTCAAGAAAGCCAAATGTAGGCGGGGCTCTTCTGGACTGCGCATGAATTCTTTCTGATCTTTGTCTGCGCGTAGGTAACGGAGCAAAACCATGTGCAAACTGCGTGGTTTGTCTCTCCCTTCCCCTCCTCAGGTATCAAGGTTCTCACTCAGCGCAGGCGCATAATGAGGTCTGCACCTACCCTGCGATACAGTCAGGGTCGCGGAAACGTAAGGAGCGAGAGGCAGACATGGAGGATCGCTTGCACAGATTAGAACTCCTATTACGTGCTACAGCAGAAACCCAAACTCATAACCAGACTCAGACTCAAAGCCAGAGCCAGACCAACGGAGAAGGACAGAATCAAAATCCCAGCGCTCCATATACAGCCATACCGACATCGCAGGAGTCGTTACAGCTAAGACCTCTGAAGGCTTCTCGTCTAGAGTCTGTCAATAACAAGAGCCCTCATGCCGGTTCAGCTGTAAATACTGCACCTGATGGCTCTACCGCCCCTAGCCCTCACACCCAAGGCAACGAAGGCAACTGTGAACATGCACCACCACTACCACAGGGAACGGTGCTTTCGCAGTCTAAACAGGAGGGGTCCTATGACAGAATACTTGCCGTGGAATGTGATGTTTCGAAGGTCGCTACTTCAAATCAGCCTCCTGCTCCCCCGGCACGTGAGGCCATGCAAGCCAGCGTAGCAGCTGATAGTGATGTTTTCGATTCGAATCCGCGCGAAGATAATGTGAGCACAATGCGTATTAATTCCCTCCCGTGGTTTTTATTCCGCTGACGAAATTGTTTGGGTCATTAGACCACATCTGAACAGCCTGGTAAGAATCATTCTGGGGTTCAACTACGCAATATCTGCTATGCACCGCTAATGTTACTTGAAGGATGTACGCCGTACCTTGCTATGTGTTCTGTTGCAGCTGTAGAGTGGGTAGCCAAGCAAGTTGACTCGTCCGAACGTGATGTCGGTGAATCGCCTCTCTCAACCGATGTCATACTCCGAGGCGAGTACCTAAACCGGCCTTCCAAACACGTGCGCGCAGCAGAGCCTGAGTTTGAGACAGCCATGCGCTGGACTAACGGTCGGAACCCTTTTGACAACCCCATCAAGTTTCATGAAACCCCAGAGTCTGACTGCGATACTCTATAGCGTACTTCAACAGCTGTTTCGATTGCATCTTCGGGCTGCTGGACCGTGCGGAGTTCGAGTCCCGGCTACGTGTTCATTTCATGACAGATCCGAACTCGTCTTGCGATAGATCATGGTATGCTTTGCGTAATGTCATCTACGCAATTGGCTGCCGGTCCACCGTAACTGAAAACCCAATTTCCGAGGCCTTCTCACTAGCAAGATCCCAGTCATGGAGATATTACCAGAACGCCCTCTCCGTTCACACCGATTTGGTGTGCTTGTGCACTGATTTCACTTCAATACGGGCCGTACTCCTGATGGTAAATATGTGTTCTGTCCCATTCACTGAAGCACCTTCCCTTTCGACAGCTGTTAGCAATAAACTTCCAAAACTAATAGCTTTTGACTATCAGGCCTTCTATGCCGAAGCCATGGGGAGTCCCCGGATGGAATATATTCTTGTCTCTAGCACCGTTCGTTTGTGCCAGTCGATGGGCTTACACCTAGACACCCCTGATAGAGGAAAGACATCATCCGAGGATGCATCATCACGACAGAGGTTGTGGTGGACCGTATATGCTTATGATAAGCACCTCGCGTGCCGATGCGGTCAGCCCTCTGTACGATTCCCCCCCTCCCCCCCTCTCTCGCCTTTTACATTTTATGAGCAGCTAGCAGCTAGCACATGTCTGAAGTGGCACTGACCGGTCGTTCGAATCCTCTAGGCAATAGATGACGACTATATCAGCTGTCAGATTCCATCAAGTCCTAAGGATGGATCCTCAGAAAAGTTTGATTTCATCATTGCGACCGTCCAGCATGCCCAGATATCCTCTGATATCGCAAAGCGGCTGAATAGTGCCAAAGCAAAACGCGATCCTCCACAGATCATGTTGCGGCATATGCAGGATCTTGAGGCTAGGCTCGATTCTTGGCGCCAGTCACTCGATCCTATATACAGAGCACGAGCGCCTTTTAACGTCTCTCTGCCGCAAGGCAAACACTTGTTTCGTATGCTATTCCTTCACTTTTCGTACAACGTCTCGATGATCGCCATCCATGGCGTTTTCTTCTATCCTTGGGACAGACCGGAATTGCAAAGCGACAACAGCCCAGAAGTTCGCACTCAGATTCAGCTAAGCACAGAGGCAGTTGGAGAGGCATCGAGACAGATCATAATGGGACTGCAGCGGCTTGAAACATCAGTTACCCTCCCCTTGTGGTATGAAAGCCTTCCTAAATTATTAAAATTTATTTTACCCCATCTTTTACAGTAGCACCCCTTATATAACTATGCCCAATTATTACCGATTGGGCGCTCGCTTACGAAACACAACAGGCTAACCTTCTATTACCCCCTCGCTGGCCTAGTAAATCTGGTTATCTATGTCCTTAAGAACCCTCACAGCCCATCCGTGGCAGCGGACGTGTCTTTGATGGATATTGTTGTGGGTCATTTCGGGTATCTGGAATACGTTTCTTCGTCCGCGCTCGTGTTCCCCTTTCCACGAGAGATCTCGTCATATACACGACGCTTGGTCGAGAAAGCCAACAAGGCGCCATCACAGGGAGGGGGAGTTTCAACACAAGATCATAACACGACGATACTGGCTGGTGGAGATAAACCTCCTGATATAGCCAAGCCGAACTGGGCGCCGTCTCTACAAACCCTTGATGCGGTTCGTTCCCCAATCCGTCCCGTCATCAATCGATGAGTCCATATATATGTTTGAAATGAATGCTGACTGATTAAGGATCTCATGTTCGAACCTCCAAATATGGATAACCTATTTGTTGGTCTAGAGGACATGTTCCCGTGCTGGTCATCTGTTTCCGAGGGTCCATCTATGTTGATGAATAGCAACTATTTTGGTGGAGACGGTGATGTTGACTTTATGATGTCAAATTTATAGATTTTCTCGTTCTCGAGAAGTAACAACCCACTGGGTGTAGTTCACCTTGTTCATAATATCTTGTATTTTTAAGTGTAAGTAGGTATAACTTAATGGGGACTTGTGATGTAGCTCTGTTCCAGCAAGCCTAGAATTTAAAGCAAATTATTCACTGAATCTATAGATGTTGTCTATCAACTTGACACTACTAGTCTGCCAGTGCAGCATCCTGCGCATCTACCCAATTCCCATGAAGTCCTGCTCGTAGCCGTACAGGCAGGTTTATGATTGCACATGGCTTATCAAATTTAGCAGTGTCCACGATGTGCAGTTCGCTCAACATAGTCGCATAATTATTCACGAGTCCCACGACCCAACCGTCCCCCTCAGCAGCATCCTGTGATCGTGGAACAAAGACCGGCTCTTGACATAAGTGCATCTTACCCGGGAAGTACTTGCGCACTGATTTGGTCGTATGGTCAAAATGGCCGACCGCATTGTACGGTGGATATCCACCGCCCATCACGGGCGCCATTGCCGCAAAGTCGGTGCCTAGTTCGGGATCCATCATTGCAAGGAATACATGGGAATGTTGCTTGGTATGGTATCGGTCATCGATGCGCGGGAATTCGCAGTCTTCTGGGAGGAGCATTTCTGGCGGCGCAAGATCCAAATCCGAAGATCGCGGATCGAAAGTGAACCGCATCAGCTCATTCCTGATATCCTTTGGGATAGGTGCGTTTCCATCCTTGTCCGGCCACCAAAAGAAAACGTTTTGTTCCGACATAGGGAGTTCAAAGACGATACTACCATCTGGCTTCTCAAATGCGTTGGCTGTATGGCCTGGAAAGGCGTTTGGGGCGCGGAACCACTATTTCATTCATCGTTAGTCACGTCACTAGAGTTGCCCTGTATGTAATCCCTATTCCTCTATTACTCACCTTGACATCTTCGCTTTTAGCGCCACGACGTGGAATAACCCCGATATAGAAAGGAATATCCGGGTTCCATTGCCAGTGTTCTCCGCCGTTCTTCATGCGCTCCAGGTCACATGTTTGAGGAATTATGGGAAACAAGATCTAGACTGTCGTTAGCTCAGCATTAATATCAATGCTCTGTGTCAACTGAAGTTTCTCTAGAGTACAGTTCGCGGTTCTCAGGTATTATAATATACCTATGCTGATGGAGAACATATATGATTTAGTAGAGATAGAAAATCAGGACATGATAAAGTGAGCCAATGCAGATGAACGAGAAAGAGATGATGAATCAGAAATGCGTACCCAGTTTTCGGTGACTGCAAAATCGTGTATCATCGCGACTACAGGCGCAATCAACCAGACGGTCTCTAGAAATTTACCATCAGGTGCGATGGAAAAGTAGCAAACGTCTGGCGTTCCGTCTCCTTTAGCCTCATAGCCAAAGCAGAGGAACTCTTTGGTAACTGGGTCAATCTTAGGATGTCTGGAAGAATACTGTCAGAATATCTCGCTTTCAGGAAGGAAGGTCTTGATTTTCGAAGGAGATAGGTTAGTTCTTACGCGGTGAAGGTTAAGCTCGGCATTTGGCCATCAAAATCTTCAAGCCCAATGGTCTCTAAAGTCTCCGCGTCCACTGCGTATGGGGGTGAATCCTCCTTGCAGGCCAACAAACGCCCATTAAAGTAAACGACATTGGTATTTGCGGTGCTCCGGACTTTAAACTCTACCGCATCGGTATACTTGTTGCGATATCCGCCCATCAAGGCACGCTGAGCTTGGCTCTCCCGGACAAGCTTCTCCGTGCGGACATACCTCTGTTTGAAATGACACCTCCCGCTCTGAATCCGAAATGCACTGATGTTGCCATCGCCATTAAACCAAACGTCATTCTCGAGGCGAGGTGGTAAGTGAGGGTCTGGCATCACGCGATAGAATGTCCCATTGATCTCTTGCGGGATCTCACCAGTAGTGACTTCTAGATTTCGCACTTCGCCCTCAAACCTGCAGGGCTTCATGTAACCCGAGAACTGTGGGCGGTTTGAGTACGCCTGAGGCCCCGTAGGTAGTTGATTTCGGAAGTGGCCAGCCATATTTTGTTATTCTACACCAAGAAAATGCTTATGATGAGACAGTGAATTTCATAAAGAGGAAGAACAAAAATGAAGATCTATAGTTGGTCATAGTAATCTTTTATCCATAGATAGCTCTATACATGGAATTGGTATCCCGTATCATAGGAATCCGGGGAGTAGTTGACTCGGCGTACAAATTTCCAACCGTCTGTCTGTAGGTTCTTCGGAGTTTCGTGAACAAAAGCCTGGACAAGCGCCGGAGGTGCTGTTCCGCGGTCCCGGAAACACGGGGAGCCTCAGGAACTCACACCATGCAAAGTAGAGGAGAGTTCCCAGGCCGATAGATGTAAACGGAACACAGCAATTGATCCGAGTTCAATTCCAAAAAATTCTTCCGGCACACTCCGGGCTGTCATACCCCTAAGGTTGGTGTGTAATGTTGGACCCGAGTGGCATCAATCGATCAACATTACCATACATATCCCCCAACAGAACCATCTCGAAACACCCAGAGTAGAAATATAAAAAAATCCCCACGCTCAGAAAAGCCAAGGATTGCAGGCAGTTGAGATACGGGCCGATAAAACCAAAATTTCGACATTAACTTACAGCAGAAGGACCTGTCATACCGCATCTAGCATAAGATAGTCGGTACAACATGTCTCCTAAATTTCCCATCACAGAAAAAATTGTAGTTGTCACTGGAGGAGGCTCTGGTAGAGTTATATTCCTGGTTCGCATAGTACAAACTTCTAACATCCTTGATAGGAATAGGTCTATGTTATGTGATGCTGGCTCGAGCTCAGGGTGCGAAGAAGGTCATCATCGCCGATATAACTCTGACCGAGAAAGCTCAAGAATTCATGCGCTCGGATGCAGATGTTGTCTATCAGAAGTGCGATGTGTCGAAATGGAACGATCTTCAAGCCTTAATTGACGATTGTAAAGCCAGCTTTGGTGATGTCCCAGATGTCTTCGTGGCTTCCGCTGGAGTGCTTGAGCCGGTAACGACGTCTTTCTCTCTGTTCGTGCACAATTTATCTAACTGATTATCTTTGGGGTACAGCCTACCTCCAACTTCTGGCATGATCCTGAACCCCTAGAAGCAAACGGCTACTCTCAAGTGGATATTAACATCAATCATCCGGTAAGACGACTGTAGCTGGTCCTGGACTGAAAGGCTGAATTTCATCAGATCAAGCTGGCTCGTCTTGCCATACGGGCGCTGCTTGGAAGTGATAAGTCCGGTGTTGTGGTGCTGCTTGGATCTACTGCTGGATATGCTAAGCAATACATGGCTCCGCTATACTGTGCAACAAAATACGCCATAACGGGATTTACCAGGAGTATGGGAGAGGCGGAGAAGAATCAGGGTGTAAGAGTGTTGGCAGTTTGTCCAGGGTAAGTCATTCAATGATGTTATAACATGCGTTAATTCAGTAGTATTGTCTCAACTCCACAATGGACATCTGGGGCTCCAAGCGAACGGTTTATAATAATGAAGAAAATTGCCATTACTCCAGAGGATATAGCACAATCAATTCACGAGGTGATCACAGAACCTGCCAAATATCCTGGGGGGACTGTTTTAGAGACACTTGCAACTGGGTCTAGAATTATCCCAGAATGGAACGTCGACCCTCCAGCAGTTGAGATCCCAGAAGAGGTAATTATAAAGGGGATGAAGCCAATTCTAGATATTACTATAGTAGAAAGAGGGGGCCTTTCTAACATAGGACATATAGCACATTAGCTTAGGATATTAGTTGTTAATTAAACTGTTATAGAATAGATCCTATGTAGACATTAGCTAATCTCCCTATAACTAATTGTTATAACTAACATTTTGCTCTACTTAAGGTTAGAGAAAGTAATATAAATGTACCTAAAGTAAGAGGAAGTAATATGCATCCTATTAAATTACAACTAACATGCTTCATCACCGAGCGGTGCATATCACTAAGCAGTGCACTTTTCTACAGAATCCTATATCTTCGTTCCTATACACTTTTCTGCCACAATGCAATAATGCCATTACAAACCTGTGAAGCGAAAATCATGCTAGTGTAACGCTAACTACTAAACGATAGTAGACACAGGTTTAGCTTAACAGAGGAGGCAGGGGTTCAGACACAAAGGCTTTCAAGTAATATATTACAGTATATAATAGACTTACTAAGTCTATATATTTGAGTCTATCCTAAAATAGCATGTAATAGGTAATTAAGAACCTAGGTTAAGACTTAATTATATAACATATATATATAGCGAAAGCCCTAGACAAGCGAAAGTCTCACTCAGATAGGCTGATGCAACAATAATTGTAATAAATCTACTACAACACTAGAAATCAACTGAAACTACTTAGAGCCCTCTTCCTCAGATGTATATATTACAATCTGACAAGTGTATGCATTATGCTTAATCCCACTATACTTTCTATAGCGATATATATAGGTTTCTTCCCTTGGCTTGCGACCACTACTTGCCCTTATCTCTTGCTCTACTTGCTATATAATATCCCTCTCGTCCTATAGATCCTGCACTTCCTATTGACTAAGTGATCCTCCTTACTATAGGTGTGTTTTTTTTTGCCTTCTATCACTTACTTAACACTTTATTTGCCTATTATAGGTTTTGGTTTTCTATCTTCAATTGTAAGGATGCCTCCTTACCCGGGTGCCGTCATAGGCCACCGACAGGCAACCCCTTATATAGTTATTTCCTTTGTGGACCTGACTCGGGTCCTATAACCGATAGAAGTCATAGACCCCGCCTAATGGATTGAACCAGAGTAGGCACCGAGGCGAACCAGTTATGCTTTGCATGTCGAACCGCACCCAGGAACTCAGGGTCAATATAGGCCTGTTGCGGGAGTAGGGGTTAGGGGCTAGTGAAGGGCTAGCCGAGTCGGACCCGTTTCGGGTACTTCACGATTCTAGGCGACAAAGCTCCCCCTTTATCTTTTTTGTATCTTTCGTAGTAGACCTATAGGATAGTACTGCAACCCATCAGACTCGCACTCCTATATGCACTTATTCTGAAGCCAGTGCCCTGTGTCCTTATATCAATAATGCTAATTGATGTATTATTTATAATGCTCCCTTTATAAACTGGTCAATAACTATATAGATTGAGGTTAGAGAGCTATTTTGATGATATACAATTTGGTTTTTAATAAAGGTAGACTATAATATAGCTTTAGTTGAGTTATTTGGTATCTGAGAAACCTAAGGTTGAGTAGTACCCAGATAGGAGCTTAGAGGTATTAGTGTCTTTAACTTAAGATCAAGTGTAGAGATCACTTTATTTGGGTCAAATAAAAGAAGTCTAGTATATCGGAAGCCTCCTCGAATATTGCTTTCTATTATTGCAATATTAAATGCAATATAGAAGGTAGGAAAGAAGTCGTCCTTAGTAATATAAGAAATATAAGCTTATATTATATCTTCAATTTGCCGACTATAAGCCTTTTTTAAAGGGCCAAAACAGCTAATATTAAATGGTTGGAGTATATAGGAAGAGTGAGCAGATATACAAAGTGTAATCCAAGTAAAGCTTACTTACTATAGTGATTACTATAATCATTCTCTCCTTAGATTATAAGCTCAAGCTTCTCCTTCTTATGGTTTCCAGCTGTTAACTACTGACTAGCCTCTCATCTATGCTTTCCCTTCTGTCTTGAACCCTCTGACTTCCACTCAAACTGGTTATATTATGCAATTGATGCCTGCTCAAATACACTAATCAGTTGGGGCCCTAGTCGGTTTAAGAAAGCTCTATTAACAGTATAGTGGTTCTGAGCAACCCTCTGACTATAGCTTGCCTGTCGTATAATGATATTGTTGATCATATTAGCTGAGAACTCCTCCTCATCATCGCCCTCTGCAAAATCATCCTCCTCACCATCCTCATCTTGGTCCCAAGTCTTACTTGCCTTAGTCAACCACTCGACTGCAATGCCAATAGCCATATGGCGCCACTGCATAATAGTGAGCCGTACACCCAAGTGCTTTGTAGTCTCCTTAGCAAGCTCTCTACTCAACTCCTCACCAGCCTATAGCCCCTATATGTCTGTAAATAAGTATTCGCTCTCTCTATAGTCAAGTGCTCTTGCAAATGGCCTGATATATACCAAGTACTAAGCAAGCAGTTGGCCTATATCATCTGGCAGATATCGTAATATATACTCTATATTACCCTTGCGCTTTCTAGCCTTATTATATATTGTGATAATTGCCACCCGGCCATTAAGAACCACAATGTTCCTAGCAGAGTATTGACTGTTATAGACCTTAATAGACCCAAGCTCCGGCCTACGACTTGGCTGCCCAGCTGTAATATATACTGATACCATAAGCTTATATAAGAACTGATGCTCAATGGTAAGATACCAGTGCTTCCTATAATCGATCTAAGCCAGCTCTCTATTCTCAGTCTGCTTCAATATCTAGAGATCTCCAGTAGCTATACAAGCTTGAGCTAGATTGTATAAATATTTAACATCAAGATACTGGTTATCCCTATACTTTATGAAGTTGTAATTCGACCTCCGGAACTGCTGGGTCTATACTATAGAGTCCACTACTTTGCTGAGCTCAATTGTAGGTAGTTCCTGCTTAAATGCTAAGAGATCTATCAGTTGCATCAACTCCCGGGTCATCGATCGGCCTATAGCTCTAACTTTCGATAGCTCTACTGGCAGCCCTATATAATAGATGATATCCTTATCCTCAGACCAGTGGATATTGGCTAGCGAGTGGTGTAGCCTATTATCCTTCTGGCCCTTAGCCAACTGAGCCAAGATGCTCGAAGCTGGTGAGAATAAGCCCTCTATTAAGTAAGCCAACCTGAACTTATAGATGCACTCTTATATAGATAGAATCTCAGCCTTCCCAAACAGCCCTAGTATGGGCTATAGTCTCTATAGGACTGTAATCTCAAGTGTAATCAATTATATAATCTAAAGCACTCCTGCAAGAATGTTTATATAGTGCATCGGTCCCCTATAGCCCTCAGCCTGGATATCGATCCTATAAATAGCCAGATAGTGTATTAATAGAGACTTATATAGTGTTAATGCACTAGTGTCTTATATAATAATCAGTTGACACAATCTTATCAGCTGGCTTTGAAGTATAGAATCATTATTATCTGTAGTATCATCTATAGTATCATCTATAGTATCATCTGTAGTATCTTCTGTAGTATCTTCTGTAGTATCTTCTGTAGTATCTTCTGTAGTATCGTCTGTAGTATCTTCTGTAGTATCTTCTATAGTATCTTCTGTAGTATCTTCTGTAGTATCTTCTGTAGTATTAGATTCTAATATCTCTCGGATTGCCCTTATAGCTTCCTACTGCTCTTGAGTGTATATAACTCCAGTCTCTATCTCATCACTAACTCAGCTAGAGCTATATAGAGCATATAGCAGATAAATGTAACACTGATGGTCTAGACCGTAGACTATCACAGAGGTTTCGTTGCATTGGTTTACTTATCAGAGGAGGCAGGGGATCATACACAAAGTCTTTTGTAAAACACATTACAGTATATAAAGAATACTATATTGAGTTGAGCACGAAGCTCCTATACTAAGAAATACTATCTACTTATATAGTGGCGTTATATCTGATGGATCCCGTCTGCTACTCAGACGATCCCTAGATGATACCTAGATGCTCCTTAGACGATCCTGGATCTCAGCAGGATCGGGTTCATATGACCATGCCCCTTCCCCCTACTTGACCAATGATCGTGTCCTCTCAAATGCAGCTTCTCGTCCAATCCCTCATCTTAGCGCTAGTGGTGGGGTCAGCTGTAACAATAAACTGCTCCTAGATCTGAAAATACTTTGTGAGAGTAGATGATTTATCTGATAACTCAAATAGGTGCTGGCTTGTAACCTCATTCTTTAGTAAGACCCACCACTTAAGAGCATCCTTATGATCTACACTCTCTAGAGTATCAAGAGCACACTCCCTAATTCGGTCCTATATAAGCAGAAGCTGATGCAATTCAGTTTCCTCTGCTTCTGGATATTATAAGAACTTATATATCTTGAGTATATCATGCTTAGACTGGCTTAGTACTGCATGCCACTTTGTAAATTGTAGCTATAAATTCAACTCGGTATATACTGGGTTGGCCTATATTGCCAACCTACACTCTATAGCTTCGGCTTCCCACTGCTCAATCTCCTAGACAATTGCATCCTTAGTGTTTATAGTAACTCCTATAGTAATCAACTCATTAGATATCGAAATGGTGTATAGTAGCGGCGTCATATAACTTACCTAGCTGTCCTGGCTCCGGCTCTAGCTCCAGCTCCAGCTCTAGCTCCAGCTCTAGCTCCTGCTCCGGCTCTAGCTCTGGCTCCAGCTCTGGCTCCAGCTCCGGCTCCAGCTCCGGCTCCAGCTCTAGCTCCTTAGAATCATCTACTACCCAATACCTCTCCCTTTTCTAGCCAAACCATAACTGCAGCTATACACTATTGAATAATTCTTTATCCCTTTTGCGCTACTCTAGATGCTCTTTATTTGCATGCTTCCTAATTATGTCTCAGCTTATAGTGAGAAAGCAACATTTATAACAGCTGAACCTATCCACTACTGGGATTACTGGCTAGGGAATTGAGCCATCAGCTAGCAATTGGATATTTGTATAATCATATGATGAAAACTGAGTATTATGGCTTATAATGTCTTATACAAACTCGCTGAGCTGCTTCCGGATAGCTGGCTTCTTATAGTGAAAGTTATATATATAGTAAATGATCTCCTTTGTAGTTTTGGTGTGCCTACAGAGTGGGCTTAAGCAGAGCACCACCCTAAACTCTATATTTATCACAATCAAATGGACTAGTGATAATAGAACCTCCATTATATAGTGGCGTCGTGCCAAAGGGAATAGTGGGAATAGTTGGAATAGCAACTATTCCTACTATTCCTGCTATTCCATCATGTGACTCCCTAGGATGTAGTCTAAGCGACCGAATCGCCGAGATGCCTAGCAGCCGGAACCGCTAGCCGTAACACTAACCCACTGGCAGGTTCGAAATTGGCTTCCCATCGGACCCACTTAGGACTCCACAGTGGGTCCGTTGATGCGCGCGGGCCACGAACCCTGGTTAGCGCGGGCGGACAGAGTCCCCCTTTATGGTGGGTCACTAGGTGGCCCTGCAGGTTGTGGCGCGATCGACAACAACCACCTCCATTCCATCCACGTCGCTCCCCCCTCTGTTCCTGTCGGTTACGATTCCTTTACCATTGCCTACCACGATGTCATTCCGTTGTTGGTAGTCTCTTCAACATTTAAACAGCTAGTTTTCAACAAATGCAAGAGATAGCAGACTTCAATTTAATGAAATGATCTGTCCTGATCGTATCTACGCATCCCTACTCTCTACTTTCCACTTACTCTAGATCTTCTGGGTTGCGTTTCCGTTGGCATTTCGTGTCGGCGTCATGTGTCAACATATTTATGGGGACTGTGTTGGACGGAGGTCGGGCGACCGGAGAATACCGGGGGTTTCGCACCCAAAAAGAGAGGTATTCTCAATCGGGTCGTCCGGCTCCATCCCCTGAAGCCGAAGAGCAGCTTGGGATCACTAAGGCAGAGGGCACGGTGAGGAGTGCCCCTCTGGTCTTGGTTGGCTGTAATAGAACAGGGCTGGTGTCAAAGGATGTTGTGTAAGGAAAAAGACGTTTTCCTGGAGAAGGGGTCGAATTCCATGGATCAACTTTATTCCATGCCCCACTATACGCCCCCCCCACCCACCCTGGCCACCCTAGGCCGATTCCTACCCATAATCCACATATACAATTGAAGTGCATCATTCCAAGTTGAACCCTGCACCCGCGAACAACCTAACTGTCTCCCCTCAACTCTACACAGCCATCTCTACTCAACCCAAAATGGCTTCCGACGACGTGTACCCCCTCTTCATGCTCGATGATAACAAGACCCTTCATGGTATAGTCATCTCGTGGACCATCCGCTTCAACGACGTCCTCGACGCTGACCTTCTCCACACCTCCCTCTGCCGTCTCCTCTCCATCGGTGATTGGAGAAAAGTTGGCGGACGCCTCAGCCGAAAGGTAGCCCCCTTCCCCCTCACTTCCCCACCCCTTCCCCACTAACGTCTCAGGGAACCTCCCTCGAAATCCGCGTCCCCCCAACCTTCACCCCTCAACGTCCTGCCGTCTCGTACAGCCACCGGGCCATCCCGTCCGACATCAACGACCACCCTCTCGCCAAGACCTTCCCGAAAGCCACCCCCACCGCATCCATTCAGGCGGGATCCCACGAATTCCGCAAGTTCCAGGCCCGCGCAGACGCCCCCGCCACTCTCGAAGACTACCTCGTCGATGATACCCCCAGCTCTCCCTCCACATCACCTCCTTCAACGACGCGACGCTCGTTGGCCTGACATGGCCACACACGCTCATGGATGCCATGGGCCGGCACGCTCTCATCCACGGCTGGTCGCTAGTCCTCGCCGGCCGAGAGTCCGAAGTTCCAGCGTTCCTCGGCGCACGTGAGGACGCTCTTTCCTTTGATGACAATCAAGAAGAATACCGCGCCAAACGCCTCCAGGGATGGGGAATGTTTACGTTCGGACTGCGCTTCGTCTCCGATTACATCTAGAACCGCGTTATCGAGACCCACAGCATCTTTCTACCAAAGGACGCCGTCGCGAAGCTACAGCGCCAGGCCCAAGACGACCTTTCCGGCGAGTTTGTAAGTGAAGGCGACGTCCTGGCGGCGTGGGTGACGCGCGCTGTTGCCGCCTCTATGCCCCCACGTCCCATTGCCGTCCTCCACCCCGTCAACCTGCGATTCCGACTGCCATCCCTTATCAAAGCCCCCGGCGTCTTTGTTCAGAACATGGTCGTCTCGGTTTTTGCGCTCTTCACGCCTGAACTTCTTCGGGGACCACTCGGACCCATCGCGCTTCAGAATCGGCGGAATCTAATGGAGCAGGCGACAGAGCCACAATTGCTCGCGTTATTGCGCGAAATGAAAAAGAATTACACGCCCGGCGGCGACACTACGATTCTCTGCGGCGAGTCCAATGCACTACTGATGCCATTTACGAATTGGACGCGAGCAGACATGTTTCGAGCAGCCGATTTCAGCGCTGCAGTCGTACGCGCCGGCGAGGGAGAATCGAGGATCAATCCGCCCGGTACGATGATTTACCAGCACGCCAACTCGATGCGTCCGAATCCGATGATGCGGAATGTCATTGTCATACAGGGCAAGGATCACGGTGATAATTACCGGCTTACCGGGCTTCTCCTGCCGGCGGCCTGGGCGAAGATTGAGGAGGAGGTGAAGAAGTTATAGAGGTTTTCGTTCCTTTGAGACAAAGAGGTTGAAGGAGATCTTTTGTTGAAATCCACTAATCAAATTACGTTCCCGAGGATGCAGCATTAAAGGTAACTGGGAAACCTAAGAGAAATGATTCGAAGCCCGAAAGAAATGCTTCCACGTTAGATGCCGAAGAATGTTTCGAGTCTTAGTATTGAAGAATTTGTTCGGATTCTGCATCACCTGGCACTTCACTTTTAAACCCTTAAGGGACATGCAAATAGCCGTCCCTGTTATTTTTATAATATAAACTGTATAATGTAATATCTTTTCGACCTTCTCTATTTCCATCTTTCCTCCTGGTTCGCGCCAACGCTTAATATAAATTACATCGCGACTACGAGCCTCGGAAGGATAATACCCTTACCCCAATGGTATTTCTCCTATTAGAAGATAAGAAATAGGATATAGCTCAGACGAGCTACTCTCGAGGTAGTCTAGCGAACCCTTAATAGATCTACCGACTCGCCCTTATAATTATTTTATCTTTGAGGTTCTATGAACCTCCTTCTTTACTTGTAATCATTCGACTTTATATTAATGTCAACCGCCTTGCCTACTCAATGAAGCTTCGATCATGTACCTTAAGGCAGATCCTTATAATTAAATTTACATCTTAGTTAAAGTAACAATCCTCCTCTAAAATCTTACTACTTCCGTTATACAGAAGTGATGACTTAGAATCTCAATGCCCATCTGTCGGCGACCCCCTCTTAGCCATTCCTATGGAGTCTTCAGCTTCGTCTAGAGTTGATGTGGGCGACAATTGGAACCCGGGCCCATACTGATCTCTGAACTTTGCAATTTTCCCATTATCCACTTTATCCATCGCGGTTGGTGTATTGTTTCGTATAGAAGGGTTATCGTTATCGGGTCTTTGATCACAGAGACTCGACATGCTCCGTACTACATCTTGAAGTGCAGCCTCGCTCATACTGCCCCCAACCTGGAATGACCTCCATCCTGAACCACTATTTTTGCCATGAAGAGTCTTCCCATCAGTCGAAACCATAATCTGCCTGGCGTCCCCATTACCGTGGTTTTCAATGACACTGATATTTTCATTTAAACGACTCTCTGCCTTAGAGAACATATCTTTGCGCTTGAAGGTTGTCTCCAGCTCATCCCATATCCTTGCAAGATCTGCAATCTCCTCCTTAGAGGTCATTGCCATCTTCGATTTTGCTACCATACGGTGAATCGTATCTCGCATGTGTGTTTCCAGCTTCGAAGATGCCATAGTGAGGTTATGCTTACATTCCTGTAAGCTCTCATTAACCACCCTCTCTGGTAATGCACCTGGTTCATTGGATCCATGAAGGCGGCTGTTTAGCTTTGAGGTGACCTGAATTTGGTCGATATGGTCGGATAACTGCGCACAGATTTCAAGTCCCTTTTCAGTACTAAGATGCTCCTCTTTGATACGTCGCAGTTCCGTTGCGTCTTCATCAGTCTCTGCGACAGTATGTTCAAAGATAACCTGGAGTTTTTCTTCCATACTTTGAAGATGAGCCTGGAGATCATCGGTGGCAGCTATAAGCAGACGTTGGTACCCATCAAGCTCTTCGGCAGTAAGTGAGGATTTACGACTGGATTCGAATAATTAGCGTTACTTTATATACGCAGGGAAATGGATGTTTACAGGTTTGCATCGGCGAGGGCAACACAAATGGTCAGCTGGTATCCTGACAACTGTCGGCGGAATCCATCAATATCGTCGCCCATGTACCTCAATTTAGCCCAGTCTCGAAAGCTTGTCCGATCCCCGCCGGATCGCAATAAGCATTTCAAGATTTCCTGCTCAAACTCTTTACAAGCATTATTGCAGCGTTGCAGAGGAATTTCGAGGGCCGAGAGGTCTATACCAATGTCGGCACTGACTGTCTCGGTGAGCGGGCGAAGTACTCCCTGCAAGTCCTCAAGCCCTTGCGTGAGGTCGCGTACGTGCTTGGGGTGGTGTCGAAAGCTCTGAATCAACTTGTAGAGCGAGATGACGCCCTTGAAGGTTTCCGTACCAATGGCTTCTGTCATTTTTCGTGCGAGTTCACTTCTAGATTTAGGCTTTGAAGGTAAGATGAGAAGATCAGAAAGGTAGGATGAAAAGATGGTTATAAGTTAGTACTATGATGATAAAATCAGACGGTCAATGGGCTTTTATAACTATAAAAATCTCACAGCGATGCAACTGCAATCTACCATAGTACTAGAAGGATGGATTCATCTTCATGCCTTGTCACCCAATGATATGCTCTATGTACGTTTGCACCGGGTGTCGATGCGCAAGAGAAGACACTGATTTGCTATAGATGCGCTTTAATGTATACTACTAAGCGATGGAAACCCTTTATGTTTTATCATCGGGGCATTCTACCCTACTTGCTATTCTGGTTGGCGATTGACTCGACAAGCTTTGAGATGTTTCTTCAGCCGCCCCCACTACAGTCAGCTTTAGGCGCTAAATACGACTCCTGATTGCTTCATTCCAGTAGAAGGGCCTCGGCGCCTAAAAATTCACGTCTATATGCGATTGTATCCAAGGTAGAGGTGCTTCATGGTTCTGAGGCGCTGGCTGATTAGCGAGGCGAAAGGCTGCTGTAACCGCCGTGGCGTTATTAGTGGCAGGGGCAGGAGACTAGCTCTTGGGATGTATACGTCATAGCATGTATATTACCGCCTTAATCGCCCATGTGCTAACACCTAACCCTTCAAATGAAGTGATGACTATTGTGAATTTGGAACCTTTCAAGGCAACTAGATCATCGTGTGTAATAATTGAAATTCTAACGTAGAAGACGCACTTTAAAAGCTCGATGGAAGTTTACAAATCCAAATCTCAAAGTATTCGCGATCCCGACACAAGTGTTAAATCCCCACATCTAAGAGCGAATCCTGGCATTAAAGAATCCTAACATCGCCAATCCATCAAAGAGATGAATATAACCGCATCAACTTGACCCATCCACTAAAGAAATGCACCGAAACCAGATCAACTCAGCCCACTCCAAATCCCAGTAAAACATGGACTATCGCCGTCTACATCCCTTTTCACCCCCTACTCCTTCAACCACGGCAGTTCCTCCTTCGAATACCTATACGCTCTAAACAAAGCATTCGACTCGCCCGGGAATATTCCCCTCGTGATATCATCCTTGTACTCTGCAAAATGCGGCACAATGTACTCCCACACCAAAACCCCCTTCACCGTCACCTCGAAAATCCTCCCAAACGCGCTCTCGCAAATCAGCGTGTTGCCATTCGCCAATCTTTGCGCGCTTCCCATAAACGGAGTGAAAAAGGTATTCCACTGCGACGCATCCCGATACTGCCAGACAATCTGCTTTGTCTTACGGTCCACCTCAATCACCCGGCTGTACGTGTTGGACTCGCCCTCACGGTACGCGCCATTGTCGAAAATCAAAATATTCCCATTCTCCAGTTCCGTCGCGCAATGTTGCTGCGCAATGACGTCCGACTTTAGACTCCAGATAATATTCCCAGTCGCCCGCTCAATGATCAACACGGCGGAAATCGACCTCATCGAACATAGAATATTCCCATCCTTTAGTGGAAAAACACTGTTGATAAGAGGATAGTGTTCCCTCCCGTAATGTGCCTGGAGAGGAAACTCTTCCCTCGGCAACCTCTCGCTGACCTTCCACTCAAAAGTCACCTTTCCTGCCGGGTCAATCTCCTTGATGATATCGGCGTATGTCACGCCGTCAATCTCTGATCCCGGGATGCCGCCAACAACCTTGGCCGAGTCCTCCTTTGACAGCGCCTCAAGACTCGTATAGAGAAAACTCCCATCTCCATAATGGAACTGGTCGTGATGACCAAGAGGATCCTTGACCTGCCTGACAACATTCCCCGCTGGATCCAACTCGCTCATGACCCCTCCTCCATATTTATGAATAAAGGGGAATATATCAGGGGTCTCCGGGTTGATGGTGTTGATAGCCAAATTTCCATTGGCGAGAATCCGCGCATGGCGTCCAGTTCGGCCGGGCAATTGCCAGCGATGAACTTCCTTTCCGTCGATATCAACGAGGTATGCAATATCCCCTGCCAGAGGCGCAAAGAGCGTGTACCCTCCAAAGGTCTGCTCCTTGTCAAACCCCCGCAAGCCGACACCCCCTCTCTTGATTGTGTTCTGTTCCATGTTGTCTGGGAATTGTATCTGATCATTCAATAACCACGGGAAACGCCCTTCTTATCTTCATCTCTAAATCCATCTACCTAATCGCCGTTACCGGCGATCAATTGCCCCCACGATGCCTCTCGCCCTATGTTTTCGGCAACCGGCGACGTCCGGGTGGTTTCCCCACGTGCAATCGCGTGCGCCGAGCCCCATACCCCACATAAGCCAATAACCTTCCCTCTGCATGTTGCCATCTCTAGGGGAAATCAACTTAAATGGCGTCTTTAAGCATTTGTGAGTATTTTCATATTTTTTGCCATACAAATCGTTCAAATGCGTCGTATTTGAATGCTTTCTTTTACTGAGATATGCGGCGCTCAGGTCCTTTTTAAATGCAACGAAATGAAATGGCTGTCCTTCACCGCATGGCACTCCTGCACCCCATGCATACGTCAGCCCCATTGGGCTGAGAGATAAGGTGCCGGGGGACCATCAAGCCACTAATCGTGGTTGGGACGCCAACTTATTGGTCGGATATGGCGAATCATTCCGTCGACTCCTATCACCCTGTTCCCAGCTTATCTCCGGGATAGCTACTGATGATAGCGACAGGGTTGGAATGATGTTCGAAATCCAGCTAAATGGGCGACTCTCACATACAAATATGGCCCCCTGCCGGGAGCTGGAATGCCAACCAGATCAGAACTCTCCAATATCCAAATGGCGTCTCCATTGCCCGTGGCTACCCAGCCCGCATCCTCCAACTTAGAAAAGAAGGATGGTAGTCCCCTCGAGCTGCTGGACATCCCCGGCTACGATCAAAACCTAAGCTGGTCCATCCACGAGGAGCGCGTTGCAGTTCGCAAGGTCGATCTCTGCATCCTCACCTTCATCGTCCTGCTCTTCACATTCATGCAGTTCGATCGAACCAACATCTCCGCCGCCCTCACAGATACCCTTCGCACCGACATCAACGTCAATACGTCCCAGATCAACACTGCCCAGACGCTCTTCATCCTGGGATTCATTCTCACTGAAATCCCATTCAATATAATCACCAAGAAGATTGGCGCCGAGACGTGGCTGCCCATCACCATGTTCCTCTGGGGCGTCTGCACGTGGTCCCAGGTCTTCATGAAGAACGCCAGTGGCTTGTTCGCGTTGAGGTTTTTCATCGGTGCAATGGAGGGAGGTTATATTCCTGGTTAGCTCCCCCAACCCGCTCTCACATTCGTCTCTTACTTTGCATAGGAATGGCACTATACATCTCCCGATACTACACCAACCCTGAACTTGGCCTCCGCTTCGCTCTGTTCTGGGCTAGCAACGCTGTCGCCGGTTCCCTATCCGGACCCCTATCCCTCGGCCTCCTCTCCCTCAGCGGCACTCACGGATTGAAGGGATGGCAATGGCTGTTCCTCATCGAGGGCGCCGTCACCTGCTTCCTGGCTGTGGTCGCATATCTCTACCTCCCTCACTCAGCCCCCAAGCCAAAGTCATTTTTCGGCCGCAGCTGGAACATCTTCACCGAGCGCGAAGCGGCCATCTTAACCACGAGAGTTTTGAGAGACGATGCAACAAAAGGCTACACCCAAGGCAAGTCGGTCCAGGCCCAGGACTTGAAAGATACGTTCTTGGATTGGAGAGTATACGGTCACGTTGTGTCCGCGTTCTTATCAATGTAAGCAAACCAATCCTATAACAATGCAAAATCTGACCATCAGGCTTATGATCTACCCCATCAACACCTACGCGCCCTCGCTCATCAAGTCACTCGGATTCGGTGGATACAACGCCAACGGTCTCAACTCGGTCGGCTCTGTCGTATCCCTCATAATCTCCATCTCAATCGCATGGAACAGTGATCGTACGCAGGAGCGAGGTTTCCACATTGCAGTCGGATTTTGCGTCGGTATTGCGGGCCTGTTGTGGACTGGCTTGGCGCCGGTTAACTCTTCGAAATGGGTTGTTTATGGTAAGTCTTTTGACCTTTCTATATCGCAAAGCTAACAGATACAGGTGGAATCGTCCTTACCCAAGCTGGCATGGGCTCAACGCAAGCTCTCAACGCGGCCTGGCTTTCGAGTGTAGTAGACGACAGAAAACGACCCATCGCGTTGGCAATGTACGTCATGGGCATCCAGCTTGCTGGTTTCCCTGGGAATCAGCTGTTCCGACAGCAGGATGCTCCAAGGTACACCAGGGGCCTGATCATCGCCGCGGCGTGTGCGGCTGCTGGGGTAGTGATTGTACTGGTATGGAAGGGACTGTATGCAATTTTGAAGAGGAGACAAGATAAAGGCACCGTGAATGCCCCTGAAAGCACGCAAAGCATAGAAAGTGCGTGGGGTGAGAAGTGGTGAAGACTGCTTGTAAACATACTCTAGAATGCCATTTAGCGACGAGAATCAGAATATTATTATAGACCTCTCCGAATATTGTCCCTTTCAAACGCATATCAACGAAGTTTCAAATATGTGGCAATTATATGTTACTATATATACACAACCGCCTCTCAACGACCACCCATTAACAGCTGCTAGAGATGGATCCCTTGCAGTATGTTCCATCAAAGCCCGACCCAATCTTTGTGGGCTCGTCTCCATTGCTGTTGCCAGTATACCTATCGCAGCTCTTGCCATCATCCTGACAAGAATTCGTGATGGTGCAGGTATCGCCATAGTTGGCGTTGATACCGCAGATGACCCCTCCATCGATGGCGCGGATATTGTCGAATACAAAGTTGCGAGGGCCACCATTGCCGCTGCAGTTACCGCAGCTTCGAGCAACCTTACCATAGTCGTTGACATAGAAGTTCTTGACCGAGACCGTTCCACGACCGTTGAATTGGATGACTTTGTCAGAGGCCTTGAATGCACCACCTCCGTTGATGTTGGACGTGCCGCTGGTTTGCTTGAATGTGCTTTTCACAGTTAAATGGAGCTTCTACATGTAAGGTGATATCACTTACATGGCATCCTCACAGACATCCGACCACCAGACGTTATTGATTGTGCTAAATATTGTCAGCGTCCACATTCACTCGATTCGCTCAATCCCAACATACCACGTTCCCTTGCAGTGAACGCCCTCTGCCTGGCCTGGACCAATGATTACATTGGAGAGAGTGGCACCATCCTCAAGGATAAACATGGCATCCGCCTCGCCAGTCTCGGACTGTTCCTCGCAAACCTTGGCTGTCTGGAGTTAGTAAATGCATGTATGCCGGGGAACAACACTTACGGTTTCGGTCATAGAGCTTCATTCCACCATCGAAGGTAGCAGTGACCGTAATAGCCTTGCTCGTGGAGACTACGCATGGTCAGCTACAACGTTCCTTTCAAATGACGACAAAAAAACATACCAGCTCCCGAAGACTTGGGCAAGGCCGTAGTGAGGCCAGTCGGCGTGGCGCCGTCGCCACCAGAACCAGCCGTAGTCGACGGCACGAGCGTGGTTGGGGCTGCAGTTGCGGTTGCACTTGCAGTTGCCTGTCCGCCTCCTGCTCCAGTCCTAAAAATCGTCAGAAATTCCCTACAAACAACAGATTCAGCCTTACCAGTAGCAGGAGCACTCCTTGCTGATCTGACTAGGCTTGCTGGCACAGTTGGTGGCCCAAGCGGGCAGGCCAGTAGTCGCAGTGACAACGCTCTGTGTGAACGAGGCGCAGTATGGCGAAGCAACAGCCTGGTTTGACTTGATATAGCTGGCACAAGCGTTGGTGTCAGGGTTCGAGCAACCCAGGACAACGGGCAGCAGGCCCAGAACGGCGTAGCGGAGGTTAATCATGACTGAATCTTTCTGTGGACAGGATTGATAGACTATGCAATGCAATTGAAACTTCTAATCCATGTATGAACCTTGCTGAGAGTATGAGGTGATCGACACCTGCTCTTATACTTTTTGAGAGCTTTTAAATCTTATAGAGAACATTAGAAAAAAAGAGTGCCCCAATATTTCCCACCAATAAATGACACTTGTTCACGATAAAGTTTGCGGCCATTCCTGCCAAGACGTTGAAATATTCACCTCGGTCAATAGAATCTCTGCTCGAGGCACGAACGGGAGGGGCCAAGACCTCATCGTTGAAGCCAAGTTGGGAAGTTATAAAGCCAAGGGAACATTAATTACTCTAGATTTCAGATATAAAGGCCACCAATTGAATAAACCCTGTGTTTGCCTCCATATGCGGCTTTAGGCAGTTTCGGCAGCTCGTGCAGCCCCTCATGCACCCCAGATGTAACCGCAATATCAAAATTAATATCTGGGAAAGGGGATGGCCCTTTGACACTTTGACATGACCTACCCGTCTATCCGGGATCCGTAAAAAAAATTATCCGAAATGCTACGGGAGTCATTTGACCTCAGCCACGGTGTACAATAATATCTTAATTTCTCCGTTCAAAAGGACTGACTTCTCAAAGTCGAAGCTGTTGAAATCGAGGATTGAGGCGTTGAGCCTCAATCGGAGTATACGATCAGTTCCACTCAATTCTCCATTGGCTTCCATCTGATGTCCGAGCACCGGTGGGGGCCCATGCCACCCAAGCTGTAGACTCGTAATCGAGGAGAAACAGCTCCACCATGTTTCATCTGAAGGTCTATGCACACGGCAAAGAGATAAAAGGTATTAAAAAAATGCGTCTCATCCAAAGGTCTACGCACATGGGGCGGACGTGCAAAATCGAACGTTATATCGCGTCTCATCCAATATTGTGGGCCTTTGAAATTGGAAAGTTATTACCTCTCCCGACTGGGCCACAGAAACAAATGCAAAACAACCGTAAATAAATCGCTTCATGTTCGCTTCTACCCGTCTCATTTGATCTTACAAAGTACACTATCATATCATGACGCCCGCTGGTAGACTGTGGCCGCCTCAAACCATGACGGCACATAAATACAGTCCAAACCTCCATCTATTCCCAATCTCACACCAAAACATCCGATCCCATCATACATACCGAGGCATGGCCAACGTGAACGCGCCTAATCAATCTTAATCGATCCGTAAATCTTTTGCACGAATGCCCAGCTCGCAAAGAAACCAATGGTGCCTGTCCTAGTTAGCAGAGTCCCCTGACAAGATGCGGCGCACATACCAGTGAGAATAAAGAACAGGAAGCTTATCAACGCGCTGTATCCCAAATAGAGAACCCCTCCCGTCAACCCCCCAAGTTGCAGCTTAGTAACCCAATACGCAACCGCGTGCAAGAATACGTAGAATGCGCTCGTGCCAGCAGCCAGGAACGCGCGCCAGTGCCAGTGGTAGTTTTCTGAGCACAAAAGGAAATACACCAAAAGGATCGTGACTGCAGCGCACGTCACAATCATCAGGCCGTAGCACAAAAACAAGAAACCAAACATGTAGTAGACCTTGCTGAACCAGATGGACGACATGATGAAGAAGAGTTCTACAAAGATGGCCGCAAACGGAAGCAGGCCGACGAGAAGCATGCTGGGGATAGGGCGGAGCCACGTAGTTCCTGGAGGGATCTGGCGGGGAATCTGGTTCGTACGCACGGGAGGGGCGACGGGCTGTTGTCTGAATCCAACCCAGGAGCCCGCAAAAGATAGTGGCACAGAAATCACAAACCAAATCGCCACGACGACAACCATGGTGGTGAATGGGACGGCGCCGCTCGACCCCTTAACCCAGAGGAAAAAGTTGAGCAGGAAGAAGGTGATGAAGACGAGTCCAGGGACTAGAAGGGGTGTGAGTCCAATGTTAAGTTTCCATGACTCTCCACCAAAAGATTTATAGACGCGGGCAGAGGCGTAACCACCAATGAAACCAAAGAGGGTATAGAGAATAATCATGACCGAGCCGAGGGAGCCGCGGTTCGAAGGAGATAAGAATCCCAACAGCGCAAAGGCGATCGTGGCTCCCGTCATAACAAAAAGTTGGGCTCCATTTCCGAGGAAGACTGATAGCATCAGGGAGTATTTTGGAGCGCGGAAAACATCACCGTGCACCAGCTTCCACCCAGAATCTTCCTGCACGCCATCTTCAAGAGCGGCCGAGGTACCCGAAAAGTCCTCAAGGTCGATAGAATCGAGGCGGTTGTAACGCGCAATGTCCTTTTTCAGGGCGCGGTACAGGATGGAGACGACCGTCAGGGACAGGAAGACGAGAATAATGGCAGAGTTGATCAGGGAGAACCAGTGGATCTTCGGGTCGAAAACATGCAGATACTTGTCCCATCGTGTGCCCCATGCCGTCGGCGATGGGCGCCAGTATACTCCATATGTCCACGTCACAGTGGTCTCGTGGTCCGTTGCCAACTGCATTGGCGTTGACGCGTCACCGCAGTCAGCATTTCCATCTGTCAATCCTGAATTCGCTCTCGACGACGGCTGGACGAGCACACCAACAACTCGAAACTGGCCTGTAGAAGACTCATGGTAGTCAATGAGAATGTCGTAATGATTGTTTAGTGCGGGGGGGCTTATTTCCGGGTTCCCAAGCTTGAAGCCCTGGCTGTAGAATTGAGTCTTGGTTGTGTCAACCTCTAGCAGTTGCCCCGCTGGCAATCCATCCACTAGCCAGTTGAGATCAAAATCCCTAAATATCTTATCATTCGTAAACGCTGCCGATCCTACATCGAATTTTACGGGATTGCAGAGTGCCTTGCAGGTCTCATTCACTCCCATCTTCAGCTCAAAGGGAGACGTCTTGATCCTGTCGCCAAATATGATGCTGCCCAAACTTTCCGGCCGGTCTTCAGGTTCTGGCTCTGGCCGGCAGAATTGGAACATTGGGTGGTAATAATCATATGGTACAATAGAGCGCAGGGCGCCATCCTTTTGTGAAGCTGACGCTGTTAAAGCATTGACATATAGCGGGACATTGTCGCCTTCGGCATATGATGTGGGGGCGACTCCAGGGAGATAAAATGCCGAGGAGAGCTGAGGCGCAGCAGCGAGAAGGGTCGCCAGGAGGGCATGTGAGGGTGAAAGGTCTCGCAACAGCATGATCGCAGATGTCTGAATCTGGAATTGCGTGCGTTAGTACGGTTGGCCTGTTGTCACTGCAAGTTTGACAGCCCATAATTGAAAATCTGGCATACTCACAAGATTCAATCCTGAATTTGTTATTCGAACATCCACTCGTTTTGTAAACTGTTGTTGTCGTGGACGACGATGAGAGCTTGTGAAGTCGAAGCAACCTGTCTCCTTGCCAAAACAACTAGGTACCTATCTCAGGAACATTCATCCGCATTTAGGACAAGGGTCGGCACAACTATTATCCGCTTGCGACAATCCTTATCGCAACAAAATGCTTTCAACATTTTTTATGCAGCACCAGTTTCTCAAGTCAGAATCACATCGCAATCATGGCGCTCGACAACTCCCTGCCTTCATTGTTGGCAACCCTTACACAGGCGCTTTTATCATCTGAAGAGTCTGCGCCCGAATTGGCCTCTGTTGCACCCCCGAAAGATGGCATCTCCCTTCTCGATGTCAAGAACGAACTTTTACTGTCCTACCTTCAGAACCTCGTCTTCTTGATCCTAATCAAACTGCGCGACTACAACGGCGAGTCCGACGATGAAGAGTCCCAGAGTATCGATGACGATGTTGTTCAGAAGCTAGTTGAGACCCGAGTGTACCTGGAGAAAGGCGTCAGGCCGCTCGAGGCGCGCCTAAAGTACCAGATCGATAAGGTTCTCCGTGCCGCCGACGATGCAGCAAGAGCCACTCTTCCAGCATCGAGAGGCCCCACCCTAATTACAAGGGATTCCGATGTATCGGAGGATTCAGATGTCGATGAGGATGTCGGGGGTGTCGAGGCGAAAGCGGCTGAGATCGATGACCTCCAATATCGCCCGAATCCAGCTGGGCTCGTACGACCTGCAGACACCGGACTCGAGTCCCACAGCGCAAAGGACACGGACGGTGTCTACAAGCCTCCTCGAATCAACCCCACGGTCATGCCTATGACCGGCCCACGCGAGAAGGCAGACAGAAGGCCCCAAAAGTCCGCGACACTGGACGAGTTTATCAGTACAGAGTTGTCCGAGACGCCATTCGCAGAGCCCAGCATTGGAAGTCAAATCATTGCTGGTGGACGACGCTCGCGATCTGACAAGGAGCGCAAGGAAGCCGAGGAGCGCAAGGAGTACGAAGAGAAGAATTATACCCGTCTCCCCAAAGAGAGCAAGAAAGAGCGTGCCAAGAAGGGAGGGGCCAAGGATGCTGGCTATGGTGGGGAAGAGTGGAGGGGATTGGGTGAGGGCATTGACCGTATTGAGCGGCTCACAAACAGGAAGTCCAGCTCTACCAGGACCGCCTTGGAGAAGAGCAGAAAGCGTGCCGTGGAGGATGGACCCCGAGCCAGCGGTGGCGCGGAGGTTGGAGAGAAGTTTCAGAAACGCCTCAAGACTTTAGATGGAGGACGAAGGGACAGGGGGCGGAGATAAGTTAGTGTGGGTAGAAATGAATATTTTAGAAGCATTTTCAATGGATGCCAGTCACAGGGTACTGATCGGCCTGCATCGTGCTAAATCTACTCATCATCGTCATCCATATCATCCAACAGATCTAATCCAGTAAAGACCTTTGGCTTCTCCTCCACCCGCTGACCAGCCGCGCCCGCGCTGTGCTTCCGGGCATACTCCTCTCTCATGCGTTGCTCCTGCCTCGCCCTCTCCGCTTCTTGCTGCTCTTCTTTTGCTCGCTCGGCCTCCTCCTCTAATCTCTTCCGTGACGCCTCCAACTCCGCGCTTCGCTCTGGGTCAAAGGTTGCCGGATCTTCACCCTGGTCGATGAGAAGCTGTATGCTCGCTAGCGCGCCTCGACGAATCGTCTCCTCAGTGGGCCATGGAACGAAACCGGGCGCAGAAGCATGAGGGTTGAGCCATTCTGCGATTTGGGGCGGTAAAGAGGTTTTATCGGTATCGGTTGGGATGGGCGTGGGTGCCAATTCTATGGCGCTGACGGCAGCACCATTTGACGGGACAGTGGGTGTGGCCGTGCCGTTCGTTTGAGTGCCAGTTCCTTCGGGTTCCGGGGTTGGCTGTTCCTCGCGGTACGTCGGTGGAAGCGTAAACTTGCTGATCCTACGTGCGTAGGAGAGGAGGTCGGTATAGGAAACTGGGGTTGTGGTGCTCGGGAAGGTTGTCGCGGGTGTGGAGAGCAGCTCCGAGCGTGTGGACGAGAGGAGCTGGAGGGATCCCTTTATCTGCGCGTCGAGGTCGGAGGAAGTATTTTTAAGGGATTGGATGCGCGCATGGTTGGCCTGATGTGTGGCTACTACAGAGTTGTTAGACAGTGGCCTCAACAGCGAAACGGGTAAATCATACAATCGGCCAAGCCATGGGTCAGTTCTTGATCAGCAGCAACGAGGTCTTGGGCCAAGACTGGATTGGGATTGTATGTTGAGATGGATGCAACGAGTGTGGCTAGAGCCTTCTCTACACGCAGGAACTGCGCGTCCAGAGTCTTATCCATCGGGCAGCGCTCTCTGTTGTGAACAGAGATGAATCCAGATGGTGATAGGATGAAGACTCCAGAGAAGCTTCAGCGAATAACAACACTCCAAGCTTAACCATAATCATGTCACGTGATATCTTGCCTTATTTTCCGTTCCGTGTCTGCTGCAGGTGGCACTTTTGTAAAATTGCACAGCCTCAATACGGTGACCTTAAATTACCAGAAGTGAAGTCCGTCCGTGGGGCAATTCCCCTCCATTGTACTGTTTTTGTGCCTGGCTTGCCTCGTCGTCATTGCCTAGAGGACATATCCCCCTCCATAGCCCCCTCTATTCCCCTCCATATATGCTCCTGTGAATCGTTGTATTTGTGTGCATTTCTTCAACTTGCTTCTGAAACTATCTCCGCCAGTAGATCCCTAAACACCCGAAAAAAATTCTCAAAATTTCCCAGGAGCGAGACCAGCATTGTCCTTTGTCCGTCTTACAAAGTGGTTTCAGGGTCTAGAAACTGCGACAGGCGCTTATTTCGACGTCACCCCGCCATCATTCCGAAGGGCAGGTAAGCGACAACGAACGAATCCAACACTGTAAACGCTTGCTGTCGCACTCTCTCCTCTGTAACAAACGATAGACGATACGGCCAACGCACCTCTTCTTTCAGCTCTTTGTGTTTCGACATCGCAGAGGCGGTTAATAGCGACTGGCGACATAACCTCGCTTTAACCAGCTCTCCAATTAACGATCCACCTCGATTGCAAGGCCTAGCCCTGTGTCTCCGCGGACCTTGAGACGAACATATTGCGAAAACAACACCCGGAGCCTGCCTGAATCCAGCTACGAGATATGGGGAAATCGTGAGTGTCTCTCATGGCGTGTGAAAGCGATGCGGTCTAGTGGCATAGAGCAACCGCCACACTCGAGAACACGCGCCTCCATGCTTCGGGCTCTATTCAGTTCGGTTTACTGACGTATCCCTTCAGGCAGTCGAAGCTGTCCCAGGAGCAGCTCACGGAGCTGCAGCGCTCCACACATTTCGACAAGAAGGAGCTCCAGCAATGGTATAAGGGTTAGCAAGAATCTTTCCGGGGTCGCATGATGCATGGTTATAACGGTCCAACAGGATTCCTCAAGGATTGCCCCTCGGGAATGCTCACAAAGGAGGAGTTCCAAAAGATCTACCGCCAATTCTTTCCATTTGGTGATCCATCTTCCTTTGCAGACTATGTTTTCAATGTCTTCGACAGCGATAGATCTGGCTCCATCGATTTCAAGGAATTTATCTGTGCTCTGAGCGTCACCAGTAGAGGCAAGATGGAAGACAAGCTCGACTGGGCCTTCCAGTTGTATGATATTGACGGAGACGGCAAGATCAGCTACGAAGAGATGCTGGCGATTGTGGAGGCAATATATAAGATGGTGAGCAACTTATACGCGATTCTATGAACATGCGATAACCGTTTCCGCAGGTCGGCTCTATGGTGAAGCTTCCAGATGACGAGGACACGCCAGAAAAGCGAGTCAGGAAGATCTTCCGTACGATGGACAAGGATGAGAATGGGAGCCTGGACATCGAGGAGTTCAAGGAGGGCAGCAAGCGTGATGAGACCATCGTTTCTGCTCTGTCTCTTTATGATGGGCTTGTTTAGAAAGATGCGAGTGAGCGGGATACAAGTGTATTATGCCATTTATGACCACTGCATGCCCCCAATGAGTTTTATTGTCCTCGATCAGGTGAAGCCCCCTGGTGTCATGTGGATGACCAGGGGAGCTTGAATATCCAATATTTATGTAGCGGCTTATTGTTTGTCCTCCATTTCGCTACATTCAAAGTGAATTTATGGTGACCTGTTTCTCTTCCTAGGCGAGCCTTCAACGCGTCCAGCTCTAGCTAGGCGATTTCTTTACTACACAAACCAAACACAACTCTTTTCTTTATCATCTCACTGCTTCTGCTTCATCACACGCTTTCACCATTCCTAGATTCGGTCTAAAACAACCAAACCATAATTGTTTATATCTCCCAATACGCCTCTCGCTTTCTTCTCGCCTCGATCACCTCACAGTATCTTGAACGACAAACTTGCAAACATAGGTCATATCTGCACTGCAATGGCGAAACAGGATAAAGATCCAGATGGCAGCAGTTCTGTCAAACCCGGCCCTCCTATGCCTCCACCTCAAACCAGATCAGAACGTCCCAGCAGAAATGCAGACATATCAAATTCGCCAAATATCGCTCCCGTCACAGCTGAAACCAAATCAGTTCCCAAATTGGGAATACCTACTGGGCTCAATACCGTTAGATATGATAATCCCGGCATCATGAGACAACGACCTCCTGCGTCTACACAACACCCTCCTGGCAAAGCTTTGCAACAACCTGTCTTCGGTCAAGCGAGACCAGCCACTACATTTGGCCCACCTCCTCCCCCGGACTTGACATTCAACGGCGAATTTGTGAAAGCACAGGATTTCACCTATGATAAACTATGTGAAATGGTAAAAGATTCTGATCTTGACTCGTTTCTTGAATTCAGGGAAGAATTGTTATCGACAGAGAAACGCCTTCGCCCTGGTTCCGACTATTCCCCCTTGAAACGAAGCCTTCAGAAGATAGAGCTCGCCATACGCGGTGCAAAACTTCTAGAAGAGTCCAGTCGAGAGGCTAATAGTAAGCATGAACAATCTCCCACACCAACACAGCGTCATTCCAGCAAGACGTTGCAGCAACCCATCCTCAATCAGGTAAAGGTCACTACTAGCGACGCCAAATACCAAGGACAGTTTCCCTCATCCACCACAGATGATAAGGATAATGTCTCAAAAGGCATGCCGCACTTCTCTGGATCACCAGAGGCTTCATTTTTTGAACAAGAGTTTGCGAGACTTGCGAACTCTGGCTATGAGGATCAAATGACAGAAGCAACGCATATCATGGTCGAAAGGGTATCAGAAATGGTAGATAATTCGGATCTGGAATCGTTCCTTCGCTATAAAGAAGAGTCGCTGGCAGCGGAGATTGCCTTGGGGTCCGATTCCAATTATTTCTTTTTAAAAGAGGCCCTCGAAAGGTTAGAGCTCAACATACGAGCTGGCAACACCTTGTCGAAACTCGATTGGGCGATTAATACTCGAGTGCCTGGAAAATCTGCAGTATCTGGAGCCGTTGGTAGACTCAAACCCCCCGAAAAGGAAAATGAGGGCACACTCGATGTCGAACAGTCGAAGAAGAAAAGACGAGGAAAGAAGAAGGCTGGTCACGAAGATGCGGTTACGGGCCCAACAAAAGTCGAATCTTTGCCCGGTTCCAAGTTTACTACGATGAAGTCGAATTCGGACAACAACAACCCCGGGCAAGACAATGCTGCGGATCTCGAACATACCATCGAAATTGAATCCTCTCTATCCAATCTCAACAATAATCCCGATTCAACCGCACTGTTGGATATGACCGGCATTGAAAATACTGTGGGAAATTCTGACGCAACGGAAGGGCTGACTGCCGCCAGAGACACAGAAGCTACAAAGAAGGGCAAGAAGAAAAGAGGCAAGAAGAAAGCAAAAGGCGGCGCTGATGCAGTAAATCGTTTGACAGGAACTAAAACAGCGGCGGTGGCTACATCTCCCCTGCCCTCACACCCAACCGCTGACGAAACGGGTGCCGAACATATATGTGGGCACAAACAGCATTCACGGTGCAGCCATATCACCTGGAAGAACGACGACTCTTACTTTAGCAAAGCGCTGGCGGAGACCATCCGTGAGCTGCTTTTAGCCACTCCGCTGGATTCAAAGCTCAAGCTCGAGCTACACGTGGACATGAATAAGGTGAAAAGGCGAGTGGACGAGGTTGAGGCCGCGGATGGCGATATCAGTATATTGCACACCAAAAAGCAACTGCCCACTGCCAGTAATAAGGGGCCCTTTTCGGCATTTGGAAAAGCAGTTACCCCTAAACTGCAGCGAGCCTCTGCGATCCACCTGTTGTCAACGCCGAAATACTACAACGCGTTCCTCGATTACATAGAGCACCTCAATTACCTTGTTGCTTGTGGGGATGATAAGGCGCCAGCGATGGCAGATGAGGCTGACCTGGTTTACAATGTTGTCACGGCAGTCTACCAAGAAGTGAGCGGCATCGCCCGATCTAAAGTCGATGCTGCAGGCTTGAATAAAGGGGAACTCGGGCTTACGGAGGGCGAGATTCATGAGAAGCAACTTGCAGAATCAGCCAAGAAGATGAGAGAACTGCAAGACCTAGAACAAGGAATGCGCCGGCCAAATAACCCTATCCCAGTCACTGATGAGTCTTCCAAGCAGAGCACTTCCAGTCTAGTATCCCACCGAAACCCTTCGCCTTCTTCAACTGAACTGGAAACCAAGGCCTTGTCACTTATCAAACAGCCAGGGGTATTGCATCGTTTTGTTAACGATTATCAAAAGATGCGAACAAATGGGGATGCCTATGGTACGTTTTGGGGAAGTGAATCGCAACTTTTGTATCAGAAGCTGGTAGATATGCGCGCTGTGCCAAACCTACCACAGCAATCTTCCAGTCGAGGTAGCCAGCAAGTTCCAACACCCCCCAAGGATCCACTGAGCCCCGAAGATACCATCAACGCTCTGATCAACTCTACCTCAGATGAGCTGGCTTTTAAAATCAGCTATGAATACCTTACATCACATCCAATCAGCCCCGAGGCCCGCCAAACTGTGGGTTCATTTTACGCAGCTGATGAGACAAAATTGTCAACATTTTTAGTTGCAAAGGCACAAATTGAAGACAAACTCCAAAAATCCAGTGGCGATGCAAAGTTGAGGAAAATGAAGGATGAGGCGGAGAAAATCTGGGGATGCATTCTGGAGGAGCAGCATGCCAGAGAACTCGAAGATTCTAAAGAAGTTGAAAGCGAGTGCAAGCCTGTAATCCGCAATCCCTCCAGAACAAGGGATTTTGTGGACAAAGTTATGAGGCAAATGGTCAACCAATTTGCGGCATCACCAACTGGCATTCGTCGATTCATATGGCCGCTCAAGTTCATCGCAGAGCACCCTTCCATCCAAGAGAAATTGAGGGCGGCAGCGGTATGTGTCTTGACTGATATGTCCCTGCTCTCCAAATATGAGCTATTTCTCCAAAAGGTGAAGAACACGCCATGGCACCAACCAAAAATCAGAACGTTTGGCAAGCTCGGTGCTCAGCAGCACGTACAACTCTTCATGGATGCTGTTGCTCTCATGAAATCAGCTCTCGAGAACGCACCGCCCTGTGTCCTACGGTATAATGCCAACAGAAACGAACTCATTATCCCACTGACCAAAAGGGCCGGTCTTCCAATAAAGGCCCAGATATGTTACAATATTCGGGACTACGAGTTCGCCTATACCGCCGCAACGGATGATACAGGGAGAGCAGCTGTCAACAGGGATTTCTGCCTCCCAGTTTTGGACTGTCCACAATATTTCCGAGAGACAGCCGCGGGACTCCACGACAATCCTCTAGGCTACATTGCATTTATAGAGCAGAAAAACAACTTGGCAAATCTTCCAGGATGCTTCGGGAATGCTGAGGTTCGCCAAGGTCTGGTTTCCAGCGCGCTTCTCCTACGCTCTGCTCTCGCCGAATTAGATGTATCTTCTCAGCAGGATCGCCTCCGGATCATGGAAGTTGTGGCTGCGTCCAATTCATATTCAGTATCGTCTCCGTCGATGCAATCTCCCAATAACTATATAAATGCGTATTCCAGTTACCTTGAGTCCGTTTCGAAGGTTAAAACGAATTTTGTCCGTGAGGATATCCACTATCAAGTTGCCGGTGGCACATCAGACCTCAGTGGCAGTGCAGGCTCCCAGGTAATCGAAGTCAACTCCAAGGACCATGTCCCATATGTTCTCGGCAAGTGGATGACAGATGAAGTAGCCGCACAGATTTCAGGCAAACTAGCCACCACTCTATCAGAGACGGCCAGCGAACCCCATGAAGGATTAACCCCGTTGCAAAGGAAGATAAAAAAGCAGCTCATTGCGGCAAATTATAGAAAGTCACAAAAGGTTCCACTCACACAGCATGAAATTGAGACCAAAGCAAGGCGCATCGCCTCAGATTCCAGTATGCTCGCTTCATTCTTCCAGTCAAAGAGGGCGATGGAATATGAGGGTGGGGGCGAAGATAATGCAGATGAAAAGTTCTTCTTGAATGAGATCAAAAGGATTTGTGCGGAGATGAAGAAGACGGGGTTCAACATGGATGAAGCAGTTCTACCACAGGAGCCAGCCAGTCCAGAATCGTCTTCCGTGCCGCCGCCTACCGATCAGCTTGTCGCCCGAAAGGAGGTTTATCAGAAATGCGAGGTGCCACTTCCCATAGATTTGCCAAAATCTTCTACTCTAATACCCCAGAAAGCCATGAAATCGCCGGTACATCCAAGCGGAAAGTACGTGACCGTCGATTTCGAGCCTCGCCAAGATGTAATAGCCACGCCAGGTCCTGCTCCAATTATCCCCCCCGGACGCGTTGTCATGTATTTACTTCTGTGCCCCCGAGAACATTTCGATGACTCTCTGCGGCCGCATGCTCCCCCGTTGCCATCAGACACGGAATTGGCGAAAGAATTTGTTATTTTTGAGACAGCCAGAGTTCAACGAAATTCCCTCGCGGAATTTTACGCAAAATCTTCTGATGATTATGATGCTTTTCTGGAGTTTAAAAAAGATATTGAGGATGCCATCCGGGGCATTGATTTGACAGCCGACGAAAATCTCAGTACAAGGAAGATGCTCGAGGCACTCGACAGTGTGAATTCGAGGGTACAAAAGATGAGAGTCGACACAAGAGAGACAGGTGAAGATGAAGAATACGTCCAGAAGGTTGCAGCCGATTTGGTTTCAGACTTGGACTATCGCCCGATGCTCATGGAGCTGTTAGAGTCACTCGAACATCTCTTCGATGACAAGGCTCCTTCTAGGCGGGTTACAGACGTCAAACTTTTGATTGGCCAGAAATTTTTTGAAAGGTTTGAGGAGCTGGTTTTTGCGGTACATCATGGTCTATTCATCCCCAAAGCTGCAGGCGATGCGGAAGACGGGCTCGAAAGGCAAGAGCGGACGGAAAAGCGATTCTCAAAGATATCACGTCCCCCCGGGATTATTGTTGACAATGTGGCCCGTCCTTTCATAGACAAAAGGATTATAATGTCAGGGAATCGAATTGCTCCCTCGACACTCAAAATTTCTGCCGACGTCATCGAATTAGCAATAAATTATTATCCAGCGCTATCTGATCTTGCTTCGGAAGCTATCGGCCGCGACAAGGTTGATGAGACGAAGTTGTCCGAGTTGGAAATCCAAAAAGTCCTTGGCGGACTAGATACAATACCAGTTCCACCTCAGGTCGTGGCCAATCTTTACAAGTCTGGGGCGCCAGCGGCCAATGCTTCACAATTCACAGACGCCGATGAGGCCATGGCACATTTGCAATCGCAGATGGAATATGCCACAGGTCCTATTTCCCTAACAATAGCTCCCAACCCGTCCCATTCCGATACGCTGGAGGTGGACTCTCCACTTGATGCTGTATCCGACGAGTACACAGTTGTCCCTGATTTCTCTCCGGAAGGTAAGGCATTAGGCAAGGCGATGGTAGACATACAGCTTTCAGCCTCCAAAGGAGATATCCCGACCGATTCTCAAATGGCTGCTCTCGGAAAGGCACGGCGAGAGCTATATGCCAGTCGATTTGCAAAGACGACGATCCACCCCAACACGACAGCCAGTAAGCCTCTTCCAAACACTCTGTCAGTTTCGACTAGAGCAGAAAATCGTGCTGCCGCGAATCTGTTAGCGAGGTCCGAGGCAGTGACACTCGTGGGTACCATGAGCTTCCGCAGTGCTCAGTCACCTTTGAAACCAAGGCAAACATCATTTTCGCCAATAGGCTTTCCACTTCCACAGCCCGCGCCTCAGACTCTTCAGAGGCCATCAACACCAAGCAGTAGTGAGCCAGATGCATTACAGATGCCCCTCCGAGCAAGCATACTTGAGTCTCCTATATTTGCCCCAATGACTATGGCAGCAACTGGCCAGTACCGAATGGACCATCTCTTCTCGAATGTCTACGATACCAGAGAATTCCAGGACTGCCGTGCCTCTTTGCATCTCCCGGATCCCGCCAGCGGGGAAAGCAAGGATTTATTCAGCCTCAACAGAGTGTTTGCCATATACAAGGGCATCGGTGTGATGGAGATGCGGCGGACAGAGGACCTCTTGGAGAATGCTGAGGAGTATCACAGAAGCGTCATCGATGCTGTGGCAGACGCGAGAGTTGGGAACCGAGGGCTCGATGCGGCCTTTGAGAGACTTGACGAATACAAGGCATACAACAAGAGAGTGATGACCGCATATGTTAAGGGACAGGATGAGAAGCTTCGGAAACACAACCGCAGGGTTCGGAAGTCCGAGAGACAAATGAAGGGTTTGAGAAAAAAGTTGGGTGCTTATCGCACGAGCACTATCGAGGATTTTGAGGATCCAATAGGGCCTGATGGTGATAGTCCAAAACTGGGGTCTTTTGCGTTGGCTACATAATTACAGGAAACGATGCTGTTGGAGTCGTCGCACTTACGTGCAATGTAGAGCAACCATGTTCGTAGCAATTAAGAAAAAATGTCCCTATATATCCGGCGGGTGTAGTACCACCCCAAGAAATCAGTCTGCATCAGAATACTTGAGGAGAACCCCAAGTCCTTCAAGTGAATATAAACTTAGGGATTCTTCACCGCATATTAAAAACTTGAAAACCTTGATCAAAATCGCTATTCGCTCGAAACACACTAATCTATGCGATATAATATAATATTACAGAGCCTCCATATAACTCCCAGCCGCCCAGGCCATCCCCAGGCCTCCTAGTACCCACGCACCGGCGAGTTTCTTTCCCCACCAGCCCTCGTCTCCTGAAACCTTCGCGGCGCGTATCCTCGCCTGGCTGGGTTTTTTGACTGCCTTCGCTTTCGCTTCTGGCGCTGCTGTGGGCTCTTCTATACTCTTCTCTTGTGGGCTTGCCTCTGCTTCTCGACTTCGCTTGTCCGCCGCTTCTTGCGCATCAGCCAATTCTCTAATCTTCTTCCCTAGTGACAGCAAATCTTCCTTCCACTCCGCCTCCTCTGTGCCATTCGGCCTCCGTCCTAAATTCTCTTCTGGCTCTCCCACCTCTACACCTTGGACATTACCAAAGAAGTCCATTATCAGGCGTTTGCGGCCCTCTTCCTCGTCTCCCGGGAAGAGGTCCCAGCGGAAGCCAGGTTGTGAATGTATTTTGCTCTCATCGTACGAGTCAAACAGGTCGCCAAGAGTCTTTTTAGATGATGGGTCGCGGACCTGCGTCTCCAAGAAATCAAGGTTGTAGTATGTATATCTGTCGATAACGGCAACTCCGACATCGTTATCGGCGTGGTGGGAGTAACTAGACTGGCCGATTTCCGAGGAGCCAGTCGCGATGATATTGGGAGAGTAGAATTTCGAATACATGGTGTTCGCCTGGCAGGTATCAATCATGAAGAGGATCTCGTGGTATCGCCTCTTCTCCCACATCTGCTCAAAAGCGTCTGCGAGGTCGAAGGCGCTAATCTCCTCGGCATCCTGGAACTTGAGGAACTCGTCACCTCCGTGGCCGGTCATGTAGATGAGGATATTGGAATTTTCGTCCGTGAGTAGGCGTTTGCTTCGCGGCATCTCGTCACCCACGCGGTCAGTGAGGAGGCGGATAAAGTTCTCGACAGTCACTTCGTACCCACGGTAGTCCACCTCGATGTTGGTGCCATAGAGATCGACGGCGCGGTCGGAATTGGAGTATACGGTGCCTGGGAATGCATTGCGCGGGTTGCAGGCCATGTCATCCGGAAGCATGAGGATGATCTGAGAATCCGGGATGCCCAGCCGCTTCACTGTCCGGTAGAGGGAGAGGACATTGGCGAGATGGCGGTAGTTGAACCAAAAGCGTGAGGTTCCCACGAGGACAGCCCAGTTGGATGTATGCTCTGTGGAGGCGGCGGGGAGGAAGGAGAGCGCAGCAGGGAGTAGGAGGGAGAGCGAGGAGAGCTTCATGGCGAGAAGTTGAGGGGTGTGGGAGTTCGAAGGTTGTGAGAATTCGTCGGGCGTGGTGGTTCGTGAGAGGGGAAACCTAGCAGGCCACCGGCGCTTCCATTGACAGGGCGGCTATGTGCGTCGTATAGGCGGTCGAAACATAGGCTCGTTGAAGAAACCGTATATGTGCAAGAATTCGTACATGCGACGTGATACTATACAATCTGGACTGACAGCGGGATATTTACTGTATGCTTATAGATCAGAGGGTTGCGCGGTTGAAGGGTTACATAAGCACGAGTGTACCTGCACCATTGTACCACCAGAAGTACCACAGAAAGTACCAAATTACATACCGCGGGGTGGATTGACCACAATGCAGTACATATAGAGTACATGTCTAACTGCAAGTGGCCTAAGTACCTTAGGTCCCCAAGTCTGCATAATCTGATGCACATAATACCAGAAAATCAATAAAAAGCATTACAAACATTAAAAAGGATGGAAACATTGAAAAAGGCCCTGAAAAAAAGCAAATAAATATATAAAAAATGCTGTCAATTTTCCGATTTTTTAAGGTCATGCACAGTGTTATATGTACAGGATACAGAGGGTCTTATGTGTCAAGCACTCAACTATGTTTGAATTCTCATAGAAATATAGCGGTGATTTTATATAAAAATATGCATCCTCCCTCCTCTGGCCCCTACGTATTCTTCACTGCTTGCTCATACTCTTTTTGTCTCAATATTTCCTGTCGATGATGCCGCTGGTATAATCACATGAAAACCGCGCTGCCGCTCTCCACTCTCCGCTCTACGTATAGAGTGGCTCCGCCCCCGTAGTGCTGGCCTTGTGCTGTCATGCCCCGCTTAATTCTCCAGCTCGACGACATATTTATTTGCGCCCTCGGATCCCACGATACCCTCCTTTTCTCAAGGGTTCCCTCACTCGATGTGAGATATTTAACAACGGCATCGAGCTATGGCTGGTCCACCCGCTGTGCTCATTGTTGTGAGGTTAGTGCTCTGCTCGTCATTTCCTCTTCTCTGGTTCTATGCTTTTGCTGTGGCGGCCAGGGCGCGGGGTCGCTGGCGCAGCTGTGAGCAATGTGAGCGATTAATGGCCATGAACCCAGAAGGCTGACTGCCCTTTCTATCACAGGCATGGAGCTCGTCTGGATGCTGCAGATAAGCAGTGGCATCTTAATTCTCCGACACCGTACGATCCGCCACTTACCTACGGAGGATGGACACAGTCGAGAGCTCTGGGCGCAAGGATAGGCACCCTTCTCAACTCCAGGGAAGCCAGCCTACAAACAACGACGACAGACGAAAATAATGATGGCAGGCCAGAAGCAGCTAAGCCGAAGAAAAAGCAGCGCATCGTAATACATACCTCGCCTTTCCTCCGCTGTGTGCAGACCTCTGTGGCCATCGCATCAGGCATCGCCCAGAACCCAGGGCGCAGCCATTCACGGCAGCCAACCGCGATACAAGTTTCGGACGCTCCGGTATTCCAATCTTCTCCAATATTTCAATCATCTCCAAGGATCAGACCCAAGATTAAGACGGATTCTCCAAGACTGGAGCCTATATTTGAGCCAGCGCCACCGGAGGCGGCCGCCAAGAATGCCGCGACGATCAACAAGGCTACGCTTCGAGTCGATGCATTTCTCGGGGAATGGCTATCGCCCGACTACTTTGAGCAAATCACCCCTCCTCCAAGTTCGGTGCTGATGGTTGCGGGCGCGAAAGCGGATCTCCTGCGCCGAGAGGACTATTCAAACATCACCCCCAGAGAGGCAACGGCTACTGGAGGGTTTCCAGGTGGATGGGGAAGCCCAGTCATAGCCCCTGACAGCGACAAAGACGATGCGATCATATCCCCCAGGCAAGCAGCACCGCGAGACCGTACCAACAGTGTGAGCAGCGTCAATTCAGCTACAAGCCGGATCAGCGGGAGGCCGAATGGCAAGTTGCCAAGCCCACAGAATGGAGAGAATGCTGCATATATCCCCCCCGTTCCCCACTACGCCGTGTCTGGGTCAGATCCTATCCCATCCGGCTATGTCGCGCATGGCAAGGATGCCTGCGTTGACATCGACTTCCAATGGGATAGTATGAGGGAGCCGCAGAATTGGGGAAACGGAGGTGAATACGGCGAAGAATGGAGCTCTATGCACAAGCGCTTCCGCAAAGGCCTTGCGCTACTCGTCGATTGGTACCGCAATAATGACGAGCCTAAAAAGCGAACTTCAAGACCATCAACCAGCCAAGGTCCCACTGATACCCCGGCTGAAACTACGGCCGATGAAGAAACGGAACTTGTTGTTATACTAGTCACCCACGGTGCTGGCTGCAACGCCCTCATCGGCGCCATGACCAACCAACCAGCACTCCTCGATGTCGGAATGGCATCCCTAACCATGGCCGTATTGCGGCCTACACCTCAAAATACACCAGCCTCGACACCTGGCGTTACACCTGCGCATTCTCGTACGTCGTCTAGAACGACCACCCTCTACGACGAATACGACGTCAAACTCATTAATTCTACTGAACACATTCGCCGGGCTTCTAATGCGTCAGCATCTAGCTCACGCACGCCGTCTGTGAGTGCATTACCCTACCGCCCACCCAACCGCTACAACGCAAATGGCTCTCTTGCAAATCCTTTCGTGGAGCCGATCACCCTCGGCGATCCTGTTCGTGCGATATCACAGTCTGGAAACTTTGGAAGTATCAGACGGACAGCAAGTGTGGCGCCGAGCTCACTGCATAAAAGTTATACGCCGGTTGTGAGAGGAAGCATTGGGCTATGGTCTGCGCCAATCAGGGCTGATGAAGAGGCCGTCGAGGAAGGAGGTGAAGGCGATGATATGGTTCTTAATTTCGGAGACATGGCTCTATCGCCCACCTCCAACCCGGTGCAGCCTGCAGAGACGAAGCAGGTGAGAAAACTCTCGAGTAATTATGGCGAAGCAGGAGACGAGGTGGCCCCGTTGAGCGGTGGACTCTGGGGAGCTCCTCGGGCGCCAGCAGATGCTGGCGTTGTCCCAGAGAGGGATCACAGCGCAAAGAGACGCTGGACGATCAACGAGAAGAGCACACTATAGCGGATGTGAGAAGAGAAGACATGGGTAGTATTTATGGCTTTAGCAGGGCGATTATGGCGCACACGGTAATGGGAACTCAACTCTGGGAGACATGGGAAATCTAAATAGCATTTCTAGGCGATTGTGAAGAGGTGGGATGTGAGGTTTGGTAATTAACAACGCCAGAAGGCGCAAGCCATAGCAAGAATACCAATTTTTCTGTCCAAGTTCCCTTTAGTGCTATTTCTACATATTGCGTGTGGTATACTCTCGGGAAGGTTGTCTTCTGAGATTTAATGTTTTATTTTGATTCAAATCTTTCAGTCTATATGTGATAAATGGCAGGTTGTACATAGCAAGCTTCATCTCCGAAGCCTGCTCAAAAATCGCATTGCTTTTTCCACATCTCGCATTCCATCATAACCAACCCACGCCTCCCAGTACACCGCCTTTCATTACCTTCGTCTTTCGGGAATCTCACTTCTCATCAAACTCTCAAATCCCCATTCCCTCATCCCTACCCTTGACATCATTCGAGAACCCCAACTTCTCTCTCAGCTTATCCTCCACCTCCACAACTCCGACTGGCCCCTCTCGTCCAATCCCGAAGAACACGAACAGCGCCCACTTCCAGCGGAACGGGTTAATGGCAACACAAAAGACAAACCACCACACTAGCTCGAGGTACGTGAAGAAGTCAAACGCGCCCGTCGGGCTGAAATGCTTCAGTAGCCTCGTCATGTCTATCCAACACTTGGTCCACCATGGACGTGGGCGCGTCATCGGGTCCAGTAGGAACATCAACAGGATGCGAGTGTAAATTCCGATGTGCCAGTTGCCCACAGAGCCGATGGCGTTGATGTATGTACAGTTCGTGGCGCACACGCTGGGGTGCTGAGGAGGGAAGGTCTGAAGGTACCAGTTTGGCGGTCCGTAGGGGGCTTCAAATGTTTCGCTCGGTAGGAACGAAAGGGAGGGGCGGTCAAAGCCGGTTGCGAAGATGACAATGTCGGCGTCGACGTTGATTGTTTTTCCTGGGCCGCGCTTTGGAACTCCCTTGGCGCGCTCATTGAATTTTAGGCCGTTCTCTGTGAAAGACATGATGTCGCCACGGAGCCACTCGGCGTCACCAGAGCGGATCAGGTCAAAGATGTCAGAGTTTACCATGGGCGTGCCCTCGAATATTCCCTTGTCGGTTGGGGCTAGGTCTGAAAGATCACGGTAGAAGAATTTGCGGAGAAGGAATTCGGGAATGAAGCTGAGGAAGGTCTCCTGGCCGAAGATGTTTAACGAGAGAAGAACATTGACGATGGGGTTGCGCGGGATGATCCATTTGTCGCTGCGAGCGAGAATTGTGGTGTGCTCTGCGTGCGAGTTTGTAGCGAACTCGAGGGCCTCCACGGCAGAGGCGCCTCCGCCGATGATAACAACCTTCTTGCCCTTGGCTTCCTTGCCTGTCAATTGGCTGCTGTGATAAACTTCGCCCTTGAAGGCTTGCTGGTTATTGATACGTGGGGTGCTGGGATCTCCGCAGGTGCCTACAGCGGCGATTATACCGTCAAATCTTCCATTAGATTCGTTATTGACAATCCAGCGTCCTTCTTCGTCCTGGGTCACCTTGTCGACTGAAGTGTTGAAGGTCGTGCGTGAGTCAAGGCCATATCGTTTCCAGAGCTCAGTTACCTGCTCGACAATTTGTTGCTTGTTTGGGTATCCGCGAGCCCATTGGACTGACGGATGGAAGCGATACATCATCGAGTGGATCTGGAGGCCAGAGCTATTGTTCACTCTCTAAATCCGGTCAGCTTCAATGTCTCAAATGGTTTAGGACTATCAATGGGCACTCACACTCCAGATTCCTCCAAGGCCATCTCGCCCTTCCTTCTCAAAAAGTTGAACATCGAAGCCATGACCGATACAGTGAGCTGCGCTAGATACACCGGTGATACCAGCGCCGATAATAGCGATTCGAGGGCGGCTCAGTTTAGGATTCGGCGGCGGCGGAGTTGGAGACAGAAGCTTATCCGCTATCCATTGGAAGAGCTGGTATAGAAATAGAAACGGATGAAACACAGGGTTGTCCATGATTCAAGGTATACACTCCTATACTAACAGGAAATGGGGATGATAATATATGTTTATAGACTACAGAAGGAGGAAAGGAAAAGAAGAGAAAAAACCACGATGGCATTAAATAGATATATAAATAATACACCGAGCTCCACTTGCAAGGTGCAATTGAGGATTTCCTTGTGCCTGGAAAGTGATAGCCAGTCGATTTTCGCCGTGGGAAGGGGAATGGCGGGAGGGTCGGCGAGAAGCGATGACGTAGTGTCACGAAAAGGCTGCCAAGTCTTGATTTTCGCATGTGAAATGTCTAGACCAGCGGCAACCAACGACCACCAAACCGATATTGAGATCTATATAATAGAGTAATAGAGATAAAATATTAATACTGGTTCTTCAGGTCTACAACGGAGTAGCTGACAGCGAAGGTTTTCACGAAGATATCAATTTTATTTATTTTTGACCTTTTTAGAAATATTTCATGGGCACATAACATTACTTTATGATAACAACCCATCAATGCTAATAGAAACCAACCAAATTACCTCTGTAGGAAGATATTGATATAAAAAACATCTAAAACTAGAATTTAGACGGTCATACTTAAGAATCTCCTTATCAAAACCCTTTTAGATGGACTAAGATCCAGGTCATCACATTATAGCTTTGCACATATTCGAGTCTTGACACCATTGCATACGAATACTTTTTGCCAAAGCTAAGAAATATACATCTGAACCGTAACACTCGGCCGACCAACTCCAATCCCAAGCACCTTGCGGCATTCCTAGCCCCCCCCAATAAAGTTACATGGGGAAATACTACAACCCTCGCTCCAAGCAAATGCATTACTGGCCATCTCCATCCCAAACGTACTCTTTTCACCTCTAATCGGAACGATTCCCTCAGTCGCCCATCAATCTGTTCAGACCTGGACGGAAAAACATTCAAAACACCAATCATTGGCGTAGTTCCTCGGGCAGTAATCCCAATTGCAAAATTTCCCTCTCCGATCACACGTTTCCACTGTTGCTTGCTGGCTAATCAGTTTCATTTCCCGCCCATCTCCGGACGCAGGAGCATTCGGAACATCGACTTTTGTTTGCGCTCCTCCACTTGTCGCGTGTTATCTTTCGCGCCCTTCTTGAGGTACTCACGTCGCTCCATCTCATCCGGAACATCAGAGAATAATTCACAGTTATGGGTGACGCCGCCGTATACCATAGAATTGCAGAATCGCTCGTCATCAACCATCTTTTCCGCAATCGAATCATTTGTAATGACGTCGAAATGGCAGCCTAAGACAAATTTGAATGGCGCATCTGCGGGCCATCTTCTGTCTAGGTAGCGCTTAAAGCCCACCAGGCTTTTAGATAGCGTGCGGCGCTCGAACCACCACGAGACGAGCAAAAAGTAAGTCCCATCCGGATGAAGTCGGCAGTCCAATACCTTAGCCGGCTCATTATGAGGCTTTCCGTTATCTGGGCTGACGAGCGTGACCATGATATTATCAAATCCCCCGATTTTCACCTCTGGATCCTCTGGGAGTGGCACCGTTGTAATTTTCATGTCTGTCCACGGCATCTCACCGCTGCTTTCGGGCTTAGGCACTGGTCTAACAGTGCCCTGTAAGTGGTCAGGCACAACATAGCGTTGCTTATCTGCAGGAACCTCATCAGAGTCATCATCAGAGTCACTAGACTCGGAGTTGACACTGAAAGACGGTGCTCTCCTCCTGCGAGACTGGTGGCCAGCTTCAGACGCAGGAGTTGATACGGGACTTGGCTGCTGATGTGGTGTGGCGTTCTAGGAACGAAGTTAGAATAAGAGTCAAATGGTCTAAAGGGTTCATAACTTACCTTGGCCCTCCTATCTGCCCGCTCTCTCCTCAGCCTCTCGATTTTTTCCTTTGCCCTAGCTGAAACATTGCTCGGTTTGGCGTCTGGTGAAGATTTGATATTCTTCCTATCTTTCGATAACTTGGCTTTCGCCGACCCTCTTTTGGGCTGTTTCGGCACCTTCCCCGGTCCGTCACCATATATTGGAGGCGGATTTACTACTTCATCCCTGTAGAGAAATGTGTTTGTTTTCTCGTTCCACCCACAAACCAAGCGCAGCACTCTTTTCGGCTCGGAGTCTGGCGGTTCAGCGGTGGGAATCTCAGGTTCTGACTGAGGGGGCTGTGCCATGTTGACAGAGGGCAACCCACTCAGCTTACTGACGGGGATAGGGGAAGTCCAGGATAACTTTCTTTGATGCTAGTCCCGTGACTGTCTGTCCAGAGATGGGTAAAGTGGACAACCGATGTACGAGACGCGAGGAAGTCACAAACAACGCGACAATGAATAAAATATAAAGTGATTGAAACCCGCAAGGTTTTTTAACGAAATGTTTGATGGATTTTGATGTAAAATGTGAAAGGGACGACGGGATGATTGATGGCTGATGTAAAATTGGATCACCATAGATCCCGTGTAATACCACGTAAGTTGCGCTTGTTCGGCGGCCGTGCCGCGCTTAAGATTTTGTCAACCAGAGAACGTGTCTTGTCTCTTTGAGAAGGAAGCAAGGGGTAAAACAAAACTATCACCCGCGCATCTTATTGAAGACACTCTGATATCACTTATAGAAGCAACGAAGCGCGATAAATGCAGCAGCCACGACTTACTCTTCATTTCCGTGTTACGCGTAGCAGAATTGTACTAATCACGTGATATGGATCATTTTTGGCGCTTCTCAGATTGCGAAGATTATGAGTAGAGAAGAATGGAATAAAAGCCTTTAGAGGTCGAGTCTTTGAGGAGGCTAGACTGTTAATTGCATTGTATGCTTGAATACTGCGGCCGTTTGATTTCAAACTCAGATTTCCATCGCTGATCTAGACGCGTAGTGTGGCGTTCCAAGAGCTGGGCGGCTGTCTGTCTAGGAGATTCAGGCCGCCATGATGACTGGGGCAATTATCGAACTGAGGCTGGCGGTTATTGTGAGATATATTGATAGATTTGCAAGCATCAACTTATTAAACAAGTTTAGCCAGTTAGAGCGAGCGTGAAGGGGAAAAAAGATCATGGCTGCGTTGCAGTATAGTATGACGGTGAGGATACTAGTACCGAGGGTATTGAACCCCAAACCTTCATTATTCAGGCAATCATCCTATTACCATTCTTAAACGCCCCGGAGAATCCTATATTCTAACTCGCGCGGCAGATCCAATGCACGCCAATGCCCTGGAATAAACAGCAATAAGCTGGGAGACCTGACGGGAGAAGACGGGAGAAAGAGCAAGGGAAATGTAGCGAGATTGGCGACTTTCAAAGTCTTCATCTTTCAGTATTGTTCTCGAGAGATGCCTGCAAGACCAGTGTGATAGTGGGCATGGCTGGCAGAAGCACCACAGTGCAGTAAGCCGTCGGCCGACACGTGCCTGAGGGGCGAGAGGCAAGAAGGGAAATCTACAGTCATCTCGGTGCATGTGCCTCCGGTATTTTTTTATTGGAGCCTCTTCTAAACATTCTTGGTTTCTAGGTTTGTGCCAGGGCTTGGGCATGGCATTCATTGAGTGCGCTGGGTACCGGAGGCACGAGGACGTGTAGGATTCGAGTACGGCACCACAGGGACAGCAAACGTGAAACTGAAGCTCCTTACTTATCCTCCTCCACCTATCTCGTTCCTCCTCATTTCATCCTTCTCCTTATTTCTCTATTTCCCCCTTACTTCCCTCTTTCCCCTCCTCCCCTTACCTCTACCTAGGCTCAAGGCCAGACGTGCTAACGTATCACGTTCTTGTAGTGTAGTGGAGGCTGGATATGAATATGGATACACTATACCGACTACAAGAATAACATTCATAGTGTCGTATGTGATAGAGCAGAGAGAATGGAGCCGATAGAGCAGGATATGCGCGGCCAGTTATGGAGAAAAGTCTCACGCGTATAGTTACACGTATGGGGTACATTGTTTACCTTATCTAATACGCGCTAAGTGTAAGTACCCCTCTTGGCTTTTCCTTCTAGCTCCTTTTACCTGTCAGCATTCGGGCGCCGATTATCTCCGTCTTGGGATCTTGGGAAAAACCCCAGTCGTGGAATGCCGGAGTGACGGACCGTACGCTTAAATGTTTTGGTAGTTCTGGTACTTGATCCTCGCTCCTTTGGTTTTTCTGCATTTACCCCCCTTAATAAACTCTTTAGAGTAGTTTCTACTTATCCATCTCACTGCCCCACGGGGAACGAATCACTGCCGGCATAGCCGCCGATCTCTACCCAATACCTACCGAGGGGTGCCCACCACAATCAATCCCATGCGGGCTACTGTAGGGGTGGCGCTGGACGAGAGACATGCCAGTAACAGGTACAGTATGGGGCATAAACGGATTAATTGCTCCCCGCCAACAAAATCCATATGGCCAACAACTCACCCAGAGAAGCCTTGTTCCAATGGGACGAAGACTATCCCCAATAATGCCGGGTTCCTTCTTTCTTATTCCTTGATCATCATCCGTTCTCCTTGATCCTTCCTAGATCGTCGCAGCTGGTGCCTTTCCCCCACTCAAATGCGGGGCATCATGGCTATTTGAAAGCTTCTCTGTCTATTTTCTATACGCATAACTATTCTTTCGCGCTCTTCGCTCTGGCCGCGTCACCTCTAATATGCTGTAGCTGGTATTGAAGTCGAAATAAACATGCAATACGGCCCCGTAATGAAGGCCCGCCAGCCACCAGGACACTGCCAGAGAAGGCGCACCACTGCCGGATTAACGTGGATGCGGTCCATGCGGTCGAGGTGGATATAGACAGGCACCGTCAGCCAGTGACGGGCAAGAAAAACATTTATCCCGCCCCCTAGGGTTGACAAGGGTTCCTTTGACAGGCATTCCCCGCACAGCTGGAGCATGGTGGCGCCGTGTCTCTGAGGATCCGCATCTGGTGACTTCAAGTCTCTCCAGCTTCATCTGGGAATTTATGGCTGGCTTTGACTGGAGCCCAGTCGGAGGCGATGGCACCCCACGAGAATTCTTCCTCTCGGAATCCGGTCGGCAAGGAGAACCGATCTCAGATTCGCATGCGTCTCATTTGGGTGCTCCTCCAAATACACACAGAGCCTCAAAATAAACGCCCATCACAGGTACGGGGACTGGTTCCGCCTCACTGATATTCTGCTCTATGACCCCTCTCCTCTAGTGGTCTAGTTAATGGGAGATATTAACCACGGACAGCGAGCCGCGGTACCGCATTCTCCGTCTTATTCTGGCAATGATTATACCTGAGAGTGGGTACTCCACCTGTGGAATACCTGTGGTTTATACTTCCATGCAGGTACTAAAGATCTTGGTTCTCCAGTACTGGCTAGTATAGCCCTGACCGGCACCGAAGCGGCGCCAAAATGGCAGCTCTCCTTGTCCAACGCGGGGTCATCAACGAATCCGACCGATTAATCCGAAGCGCCCTGTTCTCAGTCTACGCGTTTCGCACATCTTGACCTGTTTTTGGATGGAGCCTCTGACGTCGCGTCCGCATCCTTGCCATGCGTCTCTTTCTTCCATACTTCGGCAGAAGCTTTTGTGGGCTTCTAGTCTGGGAAACATAACCTTCCATCTCCTTTGATAGGCCACTATTCAGCCAAGTTCAGGGGTGACGGACCGTATACAGCAATTAACTTCGAGGAGATTGAGGGGCAGGAAAGGTTTAGATGTCTCATGATGAACTTTAGATTGCCAACCGAGCCGAGGAATATGTCCGTCGTCTTTCAGGCATTATGCATCAGGTAAAACAGTGACGATCCATCAATCAACCCTGCGGCGTTCACGGCCCTGATGCCCACGTCCAAGTCTTTGCGTCTGGTCAACTCGCTTCGAGCTCATGATTCCAGAGATATAAAGAGAAGAGGATTTCCCACAATATTCCATTCATCACCTCACTCAACAACAACTCCACAATCATCCTTCAAAATGATCAACAAGCTTGCCCTCGCTACCTTCACCCTTCTGGCCGCTGTCAGCGGCCAGCAAGTTGGTACTCTTGAAGCCGAGACTCACCCCTCCATGTCTATGCAGACTTGCACCACTGGAGGAACTTGCACCACAGTAGACACCAAGATCGTTCTTGATTCCAACTGGAGATGGTTGCACTCCACCGAGGATTACACCAACTGCTACACCGGCAACACCTGGGATGAGACTCTCTGCCCAGACCCAGAGACTTGCGCCACCAACTGCGCTCTCGACGGTGCCGATTACGAGGGTGTCTACGGTATCACGACTTCTGAGGATTCGCTTACCCTCACCTTCGTCACTGGTGCCAACGTTGGATCGCGTGTCTACCTTTTGGCAGATGACAGCACCTACCAGGGCTTCAACCTAAAGAACAACGAGTTCACCTTCGATGTTGACATGTCCAACCTCCCCTGCGGACTCAACGGTGCTCTCTACTTCTCCCAGATGGACCTTGACGGCGGAATGGCCGCAAACGCTGGCAACAAGGCTGGTGCCGCGTACGGAACTGGATACTGTGACGCCCAGTGCCCCCACGACATGAAGTTCATCAACGGCGAGGTAAGAAAAGCAGAGCCTAGAACCCCCCTTTACTCCTCTAACTTAACTAACACATTTCTTAGGCCAACGTCCTTGACTGGACCCCATCTGACAGCGATATTAACGCTGGCAGCGGAAGATACGGAACCTGCTGCACGGAGATGGATATCTGGGAGGCGAACCAGGCCGCCGCTGCCTACACCCCACACGCATGCACGGGTCAGGGACTCACCCGCTGCGAGGGAACCGACTGTGGTGATGGTGATGACCGCTACTCCGGTATCTGCGACAAGGATGGATGTGACTTCAACAGCTACCGTATGGGCGACCCCACCTTCCTCGGTGTTGGTAGGACCGTGGACACCTCCAAGGTCATCACCGTCGTCACCCAGTTCGTCACCGCCGACGGCACCGATACCGGCGCGCTCTCCTCCATCAAGCGCTTCTACGTCCAGGACGGTGTGACCATCGCCAACTCTGACACCGCCATTGATGGCATCGACGTCACCAACGAGATCACTGATGCATTCTGCGACCAGCAGAAGACCGCATTCGACGACACCAACTACTTCAAGACCCTTGGCGGCATGTCTGGCTTCAGCACCGCTCTCGACTCGCCCATGGTCCTCTCCATGTCCATCTGGGACGACCACGCAGCCTCCATGAACTGGCTCGACTCCACCTACCCCGTCGGTGGCACCGACCCTGGAGACGTCCGTGGTGACTGCGCCGCAACTGACGGCGACCCAGCCACCGTCGAGGCCGCCCACCCAGATGCCACCGTCACCTTCTCCAACATCCGCTTTGGCCCCATTGGCTCCACCTTCGACGGTGGCTCCAACTCTACCACCAAGGCATAAATCATAGATTGATGAATGTGTTAAAAAGGCTTTGGTGCTCAAATTCGTACCTGTACAAATTTTTATTTCTGGGGAAGTGTACATAGAAAGTTGGTGTAGAAAGATGAAACTATAAAGAGTGGGTTCAGTGGGCTTCTAGACTTCTAGGACAATACAAATTATTTACTCTGATATATCATCCTGTCTGAAATGTGCATGCATCGCTTTCAACGTATTTGATTCATTATCTAGACTTGATGTCTCGATTATTCAACGAGCAACGCCGTTGAATTAGGAATGACTATTTTCCCCTCCGACGTTGCAGTGCATCTTGATTGCATTTCGACGATGTGACGTTGGGGTAATTAATATATATCGTGTCGTTTCGGCACAATCCTAAAGTAGAGTACCATTCCCAATATGTATATCACTGCACTAGTCACGGCAGGCACTTCTTATGTATCTTGGTATTGACATGAGTGTATTTGCTATTCCCAGAATCCTACATGACAGTGATATTACGCGTGTTGCAAATCACACCAGTACCCATTTCCCAATAAAACACAGCCCTAGACAAAAGGAAAAAAGAAGAGGAATGGTCCCAGCCCAGACAACCGAAATGACTCTCACAGTCGCATTATCCTTTTTCCTCGCCGCACACCCTAAGCCTTAACATTGACTCCATCGACTCTCGCCCTCCACACCTCTCCCGTCCCAGGCTGGTACCCATCGGCAACACTAACCGATTCCTCACTATCCGCGTAACCTGGAAGAGTCTCACTACCCATCTTGGAGTCGGTCTCCGACGCAGTATACTCCGGAAGAGTATCCATAGTATCAGTGCTTCCGCGTCTGGCGTACCTGCTTCCCTCCGAGGACTGCGAGACGATATCCTCGACCGCCTCCGCCGCGTGTCTTAGGTCTGCAATCTCAGTCGCAATGTGGCTCGGGGAAGAGTAGCGGGGGTTGGGCTCAGAGCGGGGAAGGATCTCGTCTTTCTCGCTGTACTCACGCCTCTTTGCTCTGCATCTGCGACGGCGCCAGCCACCGCAGCGACGACGTCTCCTTGGAGTGTCTTCGTCGTAATCATAGTCGGAGGCGCCACGCATGGCTACTCTTTCGGCACGGCGGATGCGGCGGTAGATGTGGAACATCATAATGGCGAAGAGGACGAAGAAGACGATGAGGCCTGGATGGGCTACTCTGCGGATATGGTGCCACTTGCCTCCGTGGCCGTGGTGGCCGTGGTGGCCGTGGTGACCATGGCGGCCGGGGGGCCCGGGAGGCCCGGGAGGACTATGGTGGCCTGGGGGACCGGGAGGACCGTGATGACCTGGGGGCCCAGGAGGACCGTGGTGGTCAGGGGAACTGGGAGGGCCGTGATGGCCTGGAGGCCCTGGAGGGCCATGATGGTCAGGGGGACCAGGAGGGCCGTGGCTGTCAGGGCGGTATGGCCTGTCTTCTTCATGGTAATGACGACCATCCGAGATTGTCTCCTCGTGTCCAGGTCTCATATTGTATCTATCAACATTGTGCTCGTCGTGGTGCTTCCCCCCATGGCGGCCCGGTTCGTGGCTCTTTGGTGGACGGGGCTCGCCGGGCTTTCCGTGGCAAAAGACGGACTTCACTTTGGATGCGATATGCTTCGCGGTCTCTTTGGTGTTGTGAAAGGCAACCATGAAGACGCACTTTGCCGAGTTACAAAGTGCGATGCCGTGAATCGCATCTACATCATCTGTGGAAGGCGTCTCTTTGATTGGAGCCTGAACGCCATGAGGTCTGTGACCGGATTGAGCGTTAGGATCTTCCTCGATCCTCAGTCTTCCTTTAAAAGGGCTCTCATCGGATGAGAGCTCCAGATACACCGGCTTCGGGTTTTTGCTAAACTTTTTAATGTCTAAGATTTCGAGCGAGTTATCATTCTGAGAATAAAGAACCGTCAAGCCGAGATCGCCGACACGCTCGCCGTTGATATTCTTCACTGCGAATACAAGGGTGCGCGTCAACGGGCCACAGGAGAGGTCCCATTTCATCTGTATGTTCTTTAATCCCAGGTATCCGGTGAGTTCAAGTGAACCAGTCGTGCCATATGGCACTGGGATTCCATTGACGACGAGATCTCCCGATCCACACTCAGTTCCTGACCGAGCGAGATCAATTTCAAAACTCTGGGGTTATATCAGCTACCGTACACGCAACAGGTCGAGGAATAATGGTTGCGTACCAGTGAAGAGGAAGATACCACCGACGCGGTAGTCAAGAGTGGGATGTTTAGGTTAACGGCATGGGAGATTTCGGCTGCTGGCTAACAGTTAGATGCGATGACGACAACACGGACAAGTTTAAAAGCCTGAAGCCCGAAACTTACTACGGGTTGCAGAGGTAATATCAGCACCGTCCCAGGTATTGGGAACGACGAGGGCCGATGCCAACGCTGGCGCCAAGAGCGCTGTCGCAAGGAGGCCACGCATCGCGGGCAGGCAACAACGATAGCGCCGCGGAGATAGAGGGGATAAGGGAAATAGAGGGACAATGAGAGGGACGATTAGGTAGAAATGAAGAGATGGAAAGGAACAGAGCAAAAGTGAAAGAGTGGCAATATAGATTGCGGAGGATTGGGAGGAATTATTGTGTAGAAATCGGAGATATTTGGTTTAATGGAAATCCCATATTTCCCGGTGCTGGGTGGGCTGAGAATGAGATGGGAGACGGGGGATGAGCGGATTTTGATGGGTGATTCGGCGATAGCGTTGTGGCCGCGTAAGTCTTTTCCAACACAGCCTCACCATTGGCTTATGGCGGATTTGTATAAGGCGTACATCAAAGACATTTGTGGAACTGCATAATTAAATGCATTATAAAAAGGCTCTAACATGAAGCTACAGAATATATCACCATCGAATTGTATTCATATTGTCATATGAACCCTCGGTTTGAGATGAGAAAAAGAGCTCTTTATTGTAATCTTGGGGGGGGGGGAAAGGTAGACTGCGGGGAACTATGTCAAATCACGTGATTAGCCCGTTACTACGGCAGTCCATTCTTCCCTAAAGCGTTAAGTGCCATGGATGGTCTAAGCAAGCATGACCACGTTTCTCAGCCTCATCTCTTCACCACAGTGAAGCTATCCGCAACAGGCCAACCATGGTGCGTACACCCTGTTTCAACTTTGTTCGCAGCTGCTGCTTCAATGAGCCACAATTCCCGCTACCATCGAGATATACTAACTCGTTTTCTAGCTCCCATTGGGCCTCCTCACTGCCGCCCAAGGGCATCCCATGCTCGTGGAACTCAAGAATGGCGAGACGCTGAACGGACACCTCGTGTCATGCGATACCTGGATGAACCTCACCTTGAAGGAGGTCGTACAGACCAGCCCTGTATGTCTACGGAACGCTAGACCTTACTGTAGTCCGCAACGCGCTGCTCGGCCCCAACACCAACATCTATGCGCCGACGCGGTTTACACTCCCAAAGCGTACCAACCGTAGCTGATTTATATACTTTTTATAGGAAGGTGACAAGTTCTTGAGACTGGCAGAAGTATACGTTAAGGGAAACAATGTATGTAGGCCTGCTGGAATTACTGGCCGCCATAGATGCTGACTCCTGTAGATCAAATACCTCCGCGTACCAGACGAGATTATAGACTTGGTCAAGGATCAACAACAAGGGCAGCACGGAGGTGGCTATAGGGGAGGACGTGGAGGTTCAAGAGGAGACCGCGGTGGAAGGGATAGGGGACGTGGAGGACGGGGTGGAGGAGGTGGCCGAGGAAGGGGGAGAGGGCAATGAAATATTGCGTGACGACATACGAAGCGAGAGGCCTCGCCAGCGGAATTGAGGACTGATGCCAGACTACATTGGAAGATGCATACCTTAGCTGGAGTCCGTCAGGATTCAACGGCGCTATCAAGAATGCAATCTCCAGCAAAATTGGCTGAGTAGGAATGAGAAAAACGTCCAGCTATGGCAGAAGTTGGAACTGTATAATCATCATATAGAATCCACAGAGCAGTAATTAATCAATCTGCCTCAATCCTGCCTCCCTTGCATTTTCCCATGAATATAAGAATTATATGAGCCAAAAGTGGCACGTGATGACAACTAGCGCGAGGCTGACAATGGAGATTCAGCATCTTGGTGCATCATCATCCCTAGGCAATTCGACGACAAAATCCCAACGCCAATGTCAGCTCCGCGAATTGCTGTCGACGGGCTATGGCGCTGCCTCTGTCCCTCGTTTGATTCAATTGTACTTTCTAGAGCTCGATTGCCTATTCGGAGGGCGAGCTATCGGCCATGCGCTCCTCGAAGAAGATTGAGACCGTCCAGCTGGAACCTCTCAATAGCTGCCTCTCGACGCCAGAATTTCACTCTTGCGAAGTCAACCAACGTACTGACTGATGAGGATTTAACGAATGAGCCATTGGGGGGTAGTACCTCAGAAACCCCTCTGCCAGAGAACTGGGGCGCACTTTCTATCGCAGAGCTACACGACCTTCTTCGGACAGTACGAGACGAGAGCGGCTCGTACCAGAAAACGATCAACCTAGTGCAGTACCTACTCAAGAACAGGGGGGAAAGACCAAATGTGCGGCACTTCGATGCACTTATTCGGGCGAATGCCGATGCAGAGAGGGGAAGTGCAGAAGAGGTTGAGGTGTTGCTGAGAGAGATGGACAGACAAGGAATCATCGGGGATTCAGGCCTCTACCATAGCGTCCTAATGGTGTGTTCATTTTCCGCCCTGTTGCAGTAGCGACTCAGTATGTTACAGTAAACTGACAAAGGTAGACACTGGCCGTACACCCCAACCATCTCCTCCGAGGGGAAATCCTAACAGAGTTGAAAGCCCGCTGGATCTCCCTCTCTCCACTCGGCTACCACCACCTCATCATCTCTCACCTCCGCGATCGAGAGTACGAACTTGCTCTATCAGTGTTCTACTCCCTCCACCACCGCCACATCCCAGTAGAACCATGGCTTTACGACATCCTGATCTACGTCCTCTCAGAAGCCGGGGAGCTGTCCACGGCTCTCTCCATCCTCCGGTCCCGCGCCGAAGACCCAGACCGTAATCCATTATACCCAGATCCGCAGGATGTTAGCCCTGGTGTCTGGCCATACTTTCTCGATACTTGTGCTGCGGCATATGACTACGCAGGCGTGTTATACGTATGGAGAAAGCGTGTGGAGATTGACTATCTACGACCAAGCGACGGCACATTGTCAAATGTGCTCAACACTGCAGCACTGGCTGGTGATCCAGCGCTTGCGACTAGTGCCCTGAAGATGTTGGCAGATAGGAAGGGAGAGCTGCCTACCAGCAGTTACGAGGCTATGCTGGAAGCGTATGCGACGGCCGGGGATGTGACGAATGCGCTCCGCGTGTTGTGCATTATGGGCAAGGCAGGCGGAGAAAGCACTAGCAAAACACCTAGTTCGGCAACGACAAGACCTTTATTCAAGCTTCTCCGGGACGGAGGACCGGAAGGGATCCAACATGCGTGGAAGGCTTTGAAGCCATTGCAAGAGGAGGGGAAAGAAATCCCTGTCGCTGCTGTAAACGTCATTCTAGAAGCTGCCGCTTCGTCCGGAGAAATTAGGCTAGCAATGCGCCTGTACAAGGAGCTGGTCAACTCCCAATCCACAAAGCCGGACAGCTCCACGGGAGAACGAACCACCCACTTTAATACCTTGCGCAAGACATCTCACAAATCAATACGCGTCCGCCCGGACACGACAACGATTAATGTTCTCCTCCAAGGCTGCACGAAGATCCACAGCTCTCTTAGCCCTAAACGAACGGCAATGTACCTCGCGTCCGAGATGGCGCGGCAGGACATCCGACCTGACGAGCTGACGTATGACAGGCTCATTCTGGTGTGTCTTGATGAGCGACAGCAGGATTACGAGGATGCGTTTCGGTATCTAGAAGAGATGATGGCGATGAGGTGGCAGGCGAGGGTGAGGAATGGGACGTGGCATGCTCTTGCAAGGCGGTGTGCGAGTGAGAGGGATGGTCGTGTGGATACGGTTTTGGAGACGATGGATGGGTTGGGGTTGGAGACTGGGAAGTTGAGGATTGTGGTAAGGGAGTTGTGGGAGGCTGGACCTGGGAAGAGGGATAGTGCGGCGCGGGATGATAGGGAAGTTGGTGAGGGTGACGCGGTGGAGGCGTTAGATATGGAGGTTGGGGATGGCGTGGAAAGCAGTTTGGGAGCGACTAGGGGTGGGGCCCAGGAGCCACAGGAGGTACAACCTGTCTGGGGTAATCTACGGAGGAAGCCTGGGTCATCATGATTTAGGGATGATCTACTCGGCGACTTTATATAACACCCACCCAGATCTTCAGCACCTGGTAGAATTTATTGGAGATATGGCTATTCTACCCTGTATTGATGGTTATAAATATATAATACAAGTAAATGCTAGACGCAACGGATTCCATCTTCCATCAAGATTCTCCCACGTTCGTCTACTGCCGTTGTGGTTCCAATACTGCCCACCCGCTTGCAACGTGGGAATATCCAGCATAAGCCGTGCATCCCACCGACTAGCCTCCAAATGCCATGTAATGTGGCTAGATTGAGCTGGGAGTATGACTATCGCAACCTCCAGCGAGGGGTTCCTGGCAGAGCCGACAGCTTCCTCGGGTAGGGTTGACACTGCTGTTCCCACGACGCCCTGAGCGACATGGATAGTTTGGCTAGACCCGATCTCTCGGTGATGACTTCCTTCTACATACTGGGCTCCGCTCATGCTGCGAGACACATGTGTTTCTCATACATTTCTCGCATAGTCGTCATAAACCAAGACCTAATCATACCCCTCTCAAGTCTTCTTCTCAGCTGCCTTCTTCATCTTGAAATCCGCCACCCACGCCTCCGCCTTCTGCTTCGGTACCACAAATATCCTCACAACCTCATCTACCACCTCCACCGAGCCGCTCGTAAGCAGTTTCAACAACGTCACTTTCGGTCCCACCTTGATAAGCCCACCAGTCATCGTTTCCACATAGCACTCTACGCCCTTCGGGTTGTATTCGCGCTGGCTATCCCACGGCGCCGGCTCAGCAAGGATATAACCCAACCTCTCACCCACCGTCTCCGTCTCGCCAAACTCCTTGATAAAATCACTCTGCAAAACGAGCGGATAAAGCAGCACAGTAGGGAAAACCAATGAACTCGTCGGGTCAACAGGATCCGGCACAAGCCGCACCTTTGCATCCTCCATATCTGGTGGCTGCGCGGTACTACGCATACGGATACCCCTTGCCTTGAGCGCGGCTTTCAAAACATACGCTTCCTGCTTCACGCGCAATTCCGCCGCCTGCTCCTTCCGCCTCTTCGCGTCGACAATCTCCGCCTTCTCGATGATTTGTTGAGCGAGGAGCTTGAGATCCTTGTGCTCTGGGTCAAGTGAGAGGCCGTGTGCGCAGGCGTCATTAGCTTCGCGGATCTTGGAGAGGGCGAGAAGCGCGACGCCAGAGCGGTAGAAGGCTTTGATGTTGCTTGGGTTTAGGCGGATGACTTGCGCGCAGTCGAGGGTGGCGGATCTGTAGTTCTTGAGGTGGACGTGACAGGCTGAGCGGTTGCCGAGGCAGGCTTCTAGGAGCTTTAGTTGCTCTTTTATCTCGGCTTCGTCTTCTGCGCGTGGGGTGGGTGCCTCGCTTTTGCCAGCTTGTGATAACCCTTCTTGAAGGGTTTTCTCTTCAGCACGCTTCCGTTGCTCAGCTTGTAGGACTGTTATAGCTTTCGAGTAAAACTCTTTCGCGTCCGCCCAACTCTTTATTTTGAAAACGTCGTTGCCCTGCTCCTTGAAGTTCTGGGCGACCTCGCTCGGTGTGCCTTCGTAGGCAAGCGCTTTGAAAGCCTCGAGTTCGTCGTTATCCTCTAGCTCTGTCATGAACAGGGGCGTCTTATTTAAATCGGCGAGGATCTCGGCAGATGAGAGGTTGCGGTAGGCATCCATAGACGGTGGGAGCTGGGGCGTCGTTGTGGACGAGGCGGGGTTGGTGGTGGGGGGATCACCCATGGAGTACGACTTGATGGCATCGGCGATCATGTCTGGGGTTGGTTCAGAGGGGGCGGGATGGTCGACGACCTCTTCTTCTTCAATAAACCCCATGGCGAGTGTTTTATACGCCTATTTCGGCGATTAATGAGAGCAAATGGTGGGTTTCTCGACGGCGATGACTATCCCACTAGTATTTTATAAAGTTTAAAAAATTACGGTGGGGTAGATGGCTTGAGTGGGACAGGACTAGTGTTCTTCCATCGGCGGGCCGTGCCACAGAGAGAGCCTGAACATACAACAAATAATACAATCAAAACTTTTCTCTCTTACAAAATGCTGGTCGGATGGAATCGATTTTCTTTTTTATAAAAGAATGACATGCGTGGAAATACATTCTAATTTAAGCCAAAACTAAAGGACATACTTAGCTAAAATCGCGCAGTATACAATATTCAAATTCCGGTCCCCCCTTTTCCATATTCGTTGTGGCAATAGCCTGCCCATGGCCGTTATCATATCGACATAGCTCATGTAAATTTACCGTGTGCTCATATTCAATGTATCCAACTCGGATTAGATGCCTGTTGCCAGTGACACTCCAATGCAAGCATCACAGACTTGCTGCCCTCTTTCTCTTCGTACCGTGTGTAATCCCGTTCCCCTCACCAACGCTAAGACACATAAGCATCAGCGCTGCACTCTTCTCCTCTTCACTCACTGTTTTTTCCACTAGAGTTGAGCTAACCTCTGCAAGCCATGCTGAGCTTCCCCTTTGGCTTTCCATGTCCCTGATCACCTCCCTATCCCCCTTCACCCGCTTCGGGCTGACATTTGGGCTACGATCACTATCCGCATCATAAACCTCCTCTTTCATAGCAACACCCCTGATTCCCAACCCAACCAAGCCATGGTGCCTCATTGGCGCAAGAGTATTTTGGCTCACTGGCTGGGCTCCAAACCCATGTTCACCTGAGGTGCGGGGGATGGCGCTTAGCCAGGGGCTTGCAACTGGGCTTTGTTTTGGAGTTGCCGGGTACGGCGGAGTTGGAGGGTGTTGGAGGGCTCGAGGCCTCCAACCCGGCGCCTGACGCTGTACTTCGTGCCCTCTCGATGCGATCTTCGCATTAGATGAGAACGCAGACTTGTTTTGCTGCGCAAATCGCAATTGAGGATGTGTGTTAGCCGTTGTCCAACCGGATGAGGTGTAGCCAGAAGCAGGAGATGATGGAAGGGGGGTGTACGTCGTCATTGGCGTGGGCGGTCCAGAAAACTGTGCGCCGTCGAATTTTTGGTTTGTGATGCTAGCCTCGGACTCTGTGTCGGTACTTTCACCGCGGAGGGGGCCCCAGCGTTTTGGCTTCAGTCTCTTTGTAGTTTGCTCGTGAGCAGGAGGGAAGTCAGCGGGGGTACTTCGTGGTGACACAGAGTCAACTGTTCGAACCGTTCCCTGGCTAGGGCTGGGTGTCGGATTTTGTGATGCTGACGACGATGAGTTAGACGTGGGGCCAGTTAAGGCAGCGGAACGGAAGGCGATAGCTTCTTTGGTACCGCGGATAATGACTGATGGGTCGATAACCATTCGCCCACAGAGTGGAGACTCGTTAGGCGTGCATTTTGATGGAAAAGTAGGCCCAAATATCGGGATGAGGGCGCCCGAGATGTTAGCACAGAAGGTTGCGCATAATGCCATGGCACATGGATATGGCATCCAGTATCCTTCGCCACGTCAGTTTATTCCTTCAAAGGTTTGGTAGAATAGGGCACATACCTTGAGCAGCAAGTGCACCTCCAGTAATGCTGTGGGTAATTTCTTTGAGTCCCGGGTTCATATTAAGCATCTTGGCTGGAATTGTCTGGAGTTCATCAGTAGGAATGGTATAGTTTTGAGAACAGAGATCAAACCTTCGAATAATTGCAGCACTTGAAGAAAGGTGTGATACGGACAAGCCCGATATTATAGTCCCACATAACCGTGTGTTCTTTTTCTTCTCCTGGAAGTCGGAATGTATATTGGAAAACTAATAGACTTGTCAGCGATGCCAAGGGGATGAATTGAATTCCTACCTTCAAAGCTGTGCCGACCTGTTTTCTCGAGGAAACTTTTCTTCTCGCTGTTGTAAGGGATATGGCGAGGATATTTCACAATCTCTCCGAGGGGAAACACATTGTACTCTTGGACCTCGCGAATGCTCTCTGGGTCAAGGTTCTCAAACGGGGGGAACATAACAGCGCCCATAACCTTGCCTTTGAAAAAGACAGCCCCATCTTTACTCATCTTTGATTTTGCAGAAGAATGTTGGCCACTGGATCGAGGGCTTTCGTTTGGAGATGTATGCGAATAGTAAGATGAAGAGCTAGGAGGTAAACTAATCCATCGAGACTCTGAGGTAGATATGGGGTTGAGAAGCGAAGACAAGGAAAGCATAGCGTTGAAGAAAACTGCTGTTAGCACTTCCGGCGAGCTGTTGGAGGTCTCAGACGGTGTTCCAGAATAAGTTGCAAGTCGTGGGCTCTGACCGTTAGATAATGCAGCTAACTTGGTGTCGATACTTGAGTTCTTGGAATGAATGAGTAAGGGTTTGGATGCCCAGTCAACCCCTTCCAAGCAGCCTTGAGAGGCTCAGGGATAAAGATTCAAAGGGCACTGGAGAGAGAAAAAAGTTCTTGAGTCGGCTCTGAATATGTGAGTTTTCTCGGCGGGGTCTCCGGCCCTTGTTAGTCGTGTCTTAATGATAGCCAGTGAATATATGAGGCTCCGTTTGCACGCACACTAATATTTATGTGCCGAGGGTTGCTAGGTGAACATGCGGGCTCATGCAGACTCTTGAAAGGATGTGTCTCTGCCTGCGTGTTAACTTGTCTTCCTTTACTGGACGCGCTGTTCAAGGGTAACAGGTGATTCTTATCAACGAATCTAAGGGAGTATTTCAACGGCGTTTCAGGGGTTCTGCCAGAACGACAAGCCGTCAGCGAATACTGGAGGTAAATACGATAACATTTCGCATCCTCGTCCGCAATACCTATCCCCATGGCCCCAGGCCGACGGCAAAGTCTTCCTTGGCAATGGCACATGGCACAACTTCGAGGAAATTAGTCTTAGGAGGTCCCAGCAGCTGCATGTTTCCAGTCGAAAGAGTTTCTGGCTGCTTGCTTGGATGGACAGGGGTCCATTTTCGCGACGATGAAGCCGTGGTTTGACAGCAGCACACAACTGCTAACGCCGTTAAGGCAGCAAGTGGTGTTTGGATGGGGTAAAGTGGATATGCCGTGACGGGTGGTAGCTGCAGGACAGAGCGGGAAGCTGCATGTCTATGCAGCAGAATTGCCGCATGGATGTGTTTCCGGTCATGACTCTTGTGGCTGGGGAGAAAGAAAGTGGCTATCACAGCATATACCGCAGTAAGACAACTTGATAGACTCGATGCAAGGAGAAGGCTAGCTTCGTGCTTGCTATCATTGGGGTTTATGTCTCGGAACCAGAAGCCATGCCAAAATGTGCCCAAAGAAATATATTCTATCCCTTCTTAAGGCGTCCACGATTCGATCATGCTTCTTGCCAGTGTGAACAGCCGTATATTGCATATGGCATCAAGTACAGCACTGTAACTACGCAAGGAAATTTCCACGGCGATTCGAGAAGCTTGATAAGGATTGCTATTCCTCCAAATAATGGCATGTATTTGTCATTGCTTTAGCTCTAAGGACCCACAAGAGAACCATGTACGTAGGCGCCTGAAATCGAGCGTCTAATGCCGTCATGTCTTGCCACGCCGAAGATTTTGAGCGATTAGAAGGTTCATCGGGGCAAGTCTTGCTAGCGAACAGGAACAGCGGACCTCGAAGAGAGAGAGTTGAAGTCATGCACAGAATGAAGAGTCGGAGGATGAGACTAGAGTAGAATGCTGCTATCAGAACCTGGAATTAGGTGAGAAAACACCAGATTCCTATTTCAAGATATCGTACGGGCTCACCTAAATGATTTGGAACCTGACAATAGATTCCGGTGTGAGAGATACTGCGATGTAGAAGAGATTATTACACGGAGAATTGCCATGAAAGGCCAGAACCGCAACTAGGTCGAGACAGGCCATGTCGTTGCTCCCACGAGTTGCCCCGCTACCAGGACATAGCCAGAGATTCCCAATTCTTCGAGTCAGTAGGATGCTAGAAGCTGGTGATAGCTCTTGCCTGAAATGTCTGAAGCCTGCAGCTAACCGTCGACCTGGATCACCACCCCCGTGGCTCGAGCTAATCACTTCCCAGAGCTGCGCCTGTAAATATACAAATGGAGCGATGGCTGGGCCAAATGAAACTCACCGAGAGCAGCGTCAATCTACCATCCAAAAGCAGGATATGAGAGTGCAAGAAAGAACCAAATCATTCCGGTCCCGTTCTTACCATCCCATACACACCAAGGGCTCATTTGTGTTTCATATCATCGTTTCTATTTCCCAATGAATCCCCCTCCGCTTTTGATGCTTCATCTCCGTAAGATCTGCAAATATATCACCGTATCAAGCCCGTTTGAGCATCTGGTACAACCTCGAGAGCTCTTTTGGTTTTCCAGGGCCGTCCACGTTCGGTGATACTGACACCAGCCTGAATATGGCAAAGTATAGGCCATCCTTGCTGCCAATAATTCGGAGCTGGGAGGAGGTATAGCAACACGAAATCAACGAAAATGGCTGTAAGGGGTAACGAAACCCACGGGAAGGCATTGTGACATGCGGCTCTTGTCGCGACTAGGATTGTGTCAAGAGCAATCACGGAGCCTCAAAATAGTACAACCATGTCAAAACGTGAAAGTTAGTCACACAGATCATCCCCATGTTGAAAGATGTCATCTCCACCCTTTTTTAAGTCATTGGATCTCCTTCAGGCAACCCAGCCTGATTTCAGTTCTCAGCAGATCCAGCCTGTCAATAGCTCACGGTTGGCAGAGTAATCGTCATAACAATTGAATCGAATCTAACAATATGATTCACATACCTAGATTCGCCGTCTCGGGCGTACTATTAAGGCTTATACTGAGCCAATCGTAGAGTTGATATTCAAAAGTAAACAAACAGCCACAAGTACACGAACAACGTATATATCACGTGACATAATCAAAGTTTGTGCCTGGTGGCCTGAAACACCACGACGCGGTTTCGTCGCCAGAATTCCGAGTTTGTTTACACAAGAGGACCCCGAATCCAAGGACAACAAATATTTCACCTTACGGTCAATGACAGCACACCAACCTTTCGATACACTCGTCGCCTAGTCACCTTTTTTAACAACGGTAGGATAGGCAAGCCCCATTCGAATTCAGTGCTTGACGCACTCCTTATCTACTGTCGCGCCCCCGGCCATATAGTCAGTCATGGACGACTCTGTAATGGATGACTACGATGATTACGGCGATTCCGATGCCTTCTCCCCGGTCCCTGTTGCTGTGAGTACTCCGATTGATGCATCCATGCCTCTAACTAAGAGGGCCGCAAAATTGATGTACAGCAAGCTGATTGAAGCTGTAGAAACCCAAGCCGAAGGCAAAGGCTCCCCCCAAGAAAGCGCCCGCGGCGAAAAGCGCTGCAAAACCAAAGGCTGCCCCCAAAAAGCTGCCTCAGACCACACTAAAGGCTAAAGCTGTGCCGAGCAAACGCCCAAAACCAGACAGCGACGATGAGGATGCGGCAGAAGACGACGAGGCGACACTTGACGATGACACTATGTTGTCAAATACTCCTCCAAGCGCGAAAAAACAGAAGAAGGCCCCGGCCGCGAAGAAGACGGCAGGAAAGCCCCTGGAAACCATTGAGAACGAAAGTATGAACTTAGACGGCCCTACCGAAGCAAAGCCCAAGAGTGGCAGCGCGACTGATCGATATCAAAAACTCACCCCTGTTCAGCACGTCCTCGTCCGTCCCGATACATACATTGGCTCTGTTGAACGAACAGAGCAGCAAATGTGGATCTTCAATTCTCAGACGGAACAAATGGAGACTCGGAAGGTTCAATATGTTCCTGGTCTATACAAGATATTCGACGAGATTCTTGTAAATGCAGCCGATAACAAGCAAAATGACCCAAACATGAAATCTCTCAAGGTCACAGTGGATCGCGAAAAGGGAGAGATTAGCGTTGAAAACGACGGTCGAGGGATCCCGATTGAGATCCACAACAAGGAGAAAATATACATTCCAGAGATGATTTTCGGTCATCTTTTGACATCATCTAATTATGATGACGAGGAATCGAAAACAACCGGTGGACGTAACGGTTTCGGAGCGAAGCTATGTAACATTTTCAGCACATCGTTTACGCTGGAAACTCAAGACAGCAAGAACGGGAAAAGATATAAGCAGACTTGGACGGACAATATGTCTAAGATGAGCAAGGCTAAAATCACAGCCAATAAGTCAGCAGACTTCACCAGAATCACATTCTCTCCGGATTGGAAGAAGTTCCACATGGAGGGCATCGATGATGACTTTGAGGGTTTGATCAAGCGACGCGTTTACGATCTTGCTGGTACGGTGAAAGGCGTATCAGTATATCTTAACGGAACCAAGATCAAAATCAATACTTTCAAGAAATATATCGAGATGTATGCTAAGGCTATCAATGCCGAACGTGGCCTCCAGGACACTGAAGTCAAAACGAGCGTCATTGTTGACGACGACGATTCGCATAAACGGTGGGAAATTGGCTTTGCTGTTTCAGATGGGTCTTTCCAGCAAGTTTCCTTTGTGAACTCTATCGCCACGACCTCTGGAGGCACACACGTCACCTATATTGCTGATCAAATTTGCCAGAGGCTTCTTGATCACGTCAAGAAAATCAACAGGCAAGGGACAGCATTGAAAACAAACCAAATCCGAAACCATATTTTCCTCTTCGTCAACTGCTTGATTGTCAATCCTGCTTTCACTTCGCAGACCAAAGAGCAGATGACAACCAAGGTCAGCCAGTTCGGCAGCAAATGCCAGGTCACAGAAGAATTCTTGAAGAAGATTGTCAAAACCGATGCAGTTGCTAATATCATGCATTTTGCTCAGCAAAAAGCCGATCAGGTACTGTCAAAGAGCGATGGCAACAGACGCTCGCGTATGACCAACCCCAAACTCGTAGATGCCAACTTGGCGGGTACAAGGCGTGGACACGAGTGTACGTTGATCTTGACTGAAGGTGACTCGGCCAAGGCTCTGGCCGTTGCTGGTAGAGCCATACTTGACCCTGATCGTATTGGAGTGTTCCCGCTTCGAGGAAAAATGCTCAATGTTCGAGACGCCTCTATTGATCAAATTTCGAAGAATGCTGAGATCCAAAATATCAAGCAATTTCTTGGTCTCAAGCACAAGCAGGTCTACACCGATCCTCAGTCGCAAGGCCTTCGGTATGGACATCTGATGATTATGGCCGATCAAGATCACGATGGTAGCCATATCAAGGGGTTATTAATCAACTTCTTACATGTGGCCTTTCCCAGTCTGTTGAAGTTGCCAAACTTCTTTCAGGAATTTATTACGCCCATCGTTAAAGTGTGGAAAGGCCCTAATCCCAAAACCGCTATTTCTCGCACATTCTTCACCATGCCCCAATATGACGAATGGAGAGAAAGGCATAAACATGAACGCAGTTGGAAGCATAAGTACTACAAGGGTCTGGGAACCAGCACGACTCAAGACGCTCAAGTTTACTTCACGAAACTTGACGAGCATCTGAAAGAGTTTGAGCCTATCAAGAGGGAAGAGGAGGACTTGTTTGATCTTGCATTCTCAAAGAAGCGCGCTGATCACCGAAAACAGTGGTTAGGCAACTTCGTCCCTGGCACCTTCCTGGACCACTCATCTAGTAAAATCTCATACGACGATTTTGTGAATCGCGAACTCATCCTTTTCAGTATGGCTGACAACATGAGATCCATTCCTTCGGTTATTGACGGACTTAAGCCGGGTCAGCGAAAGGTCATCTATTCTGCATTCACTCGCAATATAACTTCGGATATGAAGGTTGTGGAGCTTGCTGGTTACTGTTCTGGACTGACTGCATATCAACACGGAGAGCAGTCGTTGCAGGGAACTATTATCGGTCTCGCTCAAGACTTTGTGGGGTCTAACAATGTCAACTGCCTGGAACCTAGTGGAAATTTTGGTTCTCGTCTAGCTGGTGGAAGTGATGCTGCTAGCCCCCGTTATATCTACACTCGATTGTCGCCTTTCGCAAGGCGCGTCTTCTCCCCTCTTGATGAGGCAAATCTCGAGTACAATACGGATGATGATCGCCGTATCGAGCCAAAGGTGTACTGCCCAATCGTACCCATGGTTCTCATCAACGGCGCCGAGGGTATCGGTACCGGTTGGAGTACTTCTATTCCCAACTATCACCCAGAAGACATTGTCAAAAACTTGAAGCGCCGAATGGGACGCCTCGATAGCTCTGAGGAACAGCCTTTTGAGACGATGACACCATGGTTCCGTGGCTGGAAGGGGGTTATCGAAGAGGCTGGCCCAGACCGTTTCCGAGCCGATGGGAGAATCACCGAAGGCCCCGGCGATAACGAAGTTGAGATTACTGAGCTACCTATTCGTATCTGGACCGACGATTTCAAGGGCAAGCTTGAAGAAGTCATCAAGGGCGAAAAGGTCACATCATTCATCAAGGATTACAAGGAATTCAACGACCATGACAATGTCCACTTCGTCGTTCAAATGGAAGCTTCCCAGATGAAAGCTGCTCTTACCGAAGGCTTGGAAGAGAAATTCAAGCTCCAGAAGACAATTGCAACGTCCAATTTGGTTGCTTTCGATCTGGAGGGTCGTATCCGCAAATACTCCAAGGTAGAGGAGATTCTCGAAGAGTTTTACGTCCACCGATTTGCAATGTACACAAAGAGAAAGCAGCACTGGTTAGATATCTTCGGAAAGGAGTATCGTAAGCTGAGCAATCAAGCTAGGTTCGTTCTTGAGATTATAGACAACAAGCTTGTTGTTTCCAAGAAAACCAAGCCAAAGCTTGTCGCTGAGCTCCGGGCCAAGAAGTACGAGCCATTCCCGAAGGTCAAAGACGCCAAAAAGGCAGGCGAGGCTGATGACGTTGTGGAGAACGACGAAGTTCCCGATAACGAAGAAGGGGGTGCAAGGGATTACGATTATCTTCTTGGGCTCCCTATTTGGTCGCTTACACAAGAGCGCGTTGATAAGCTTAAACAACAGATGGTGGACAAGAAGGTGGAGCTCGATGAGCTCGAAGCACTGAGCGAAAAGGACCTTTGGTGCCGTGACCTTGACGCCTTCCTTGAAGTGTGGCATGCTGCCCTTGCGGAAGACACCCAGGTTAAGAAGAGCATTCGAGCACTTGGCCGCCGAGCTTCAAAGAAGCTTGGTGTTGGCAAGGCTGGCAAAAAGATCAAGAAGGATGAAGAATACATGCCAACGAAAAAGGCAGCCAAACCACTGAAGGCCAACCCTGCCAAGGGAGTGGTTCAAGTTAAGCCAACTGAGACAGCAAAGAAACGTTTTGAGGATATGTTCTCTGCAAAACCGAAGAAGTCAAAAACTGAAACGCTGGGGTCTGACGGGGCGGAGGAGATGTCGGGCCTCTCAGATGACGATTTTGCCGCCGTTTCGGCAGTGCCTGCCCCTGCGCCAGCCGCATCTAGGAGTAAGCGGGCGGCTGCCGCAAAGCCGAAGAACTGGCTCGTGGATGACGACGACGAGTCCGAAAGCGATGATGACAAGATGCTCGGTGATGTTGGAGCGATGGTGAAGGGTATTGGTGCAGAATCCGACACCGCGGCGAGCAATGGCCGCCTGTCTCTCTTCGCAATGTCAAGGCCAGACAGCAGTTCCGGCAAAGCTTCCTCGGCAACTTCAAAACCCAAAGCAGCCGCTAAAACCAAAGTTGTTGAGTTGTCTGATGACGATGAGACTAATTATGAGATGTTGGCCAAACCTTCACCGCAGAAAGCTCAAGCACCACAGACACTTGATCGAGATCTAGATAGCTTCCTAAGTGATGACGATAGTTTGCCTGTTGTGTCGAAAGCAACAGTGACCAGGCCAGCTCCGAAAGCAAAGGCTGCCCCAGCACCAAAGCCTAAGAAAGCGCCAGTCGTGAAAAAGGCACCTGTCGTGAAAGCTTCGGAACCCGCGCCAAAGCCACTCGGATTGTCTCCGGCCGCCAAGGCGTATGCTGCCAAGCAAACCAAATTAAAAATCACTTCCAAGGCTGCCGTCAAAGACGACTCCGAAGACGACTTGGCAATGAGTGATGCGGAGGACGTCAATGACGATGTCACGGAAAGCCCTGTCAGGCCTGCTGCGAGGGGCCGCCCTGCCCGTGCCGCGGTGGCGAAGGCAAAGTCTAAGAAACCCGTATATATGGACAGCGACGAAGATGAAGAGGAGAGTGTAGTGGAGGAGGACAGTTATGATTTTGACGAGAGTGACTAAATACTGTTCGATATTTCAGCATGAAATTCGATGAATGACAGCTGTGTGGCGTGTGGAGTTTTGTTTGGGACAGGGGATATATAGGTGACGGATGGATGGAATGGAATGGGATGACATTATCTTCAACCGGTTCATTTTGCTTTGGGAGGGTACTTATGGGGGATATTGCCTGCGGTTATTGCTATTTGATCCTTGCAGCTGTACGGCTGTTATGACTAGTTTTCATTCTTTATGGCAATTTGCCCATCAAGACATGCACCATGCTTACCTTGGTATAATTATAAAAATGACGCACATACACATAACATACATGCATAGCGAATGATACAACATAGCGAACGACACAAAATATTGCGACCATAACACAAGAATTGCAATAAATCCACCACAATATAAGAAATCAACTGAAACTACTCGGAGCCCTCTTCCTCAGACGTGTGTATTACAATCTGACAAGTGCGCGCATTATGCTTAGTCCCACCACACTTTCCACAGCGACATGCATAGGCTTCTTCCCTCGGCTTGCGACCACCACTTGCCCTTATCTCCTGCTCTACTTGCTGTACAATGTCCCTCTTGTCCTATATATTGACTAAGTGATCCTCCTTGCTATAGGCGTGTTTTTTTTTTTGCCTTCCGCCGCTGTAAGGACACAGGGCACTGGCTTCAGAATAAGTGCATATAAGAGTGCGAGTTTGATGGGTTGCGGTGCTATCCTATAGGTCTACTACAAAAGATACAAAAAAGATGAAGGGGGAGCTTCGTTGCCCAGAATCGTAAAGTACCTGAAACGGGTCTGACTCTGCTAGCCCTTCACTAGCCCCCAACCCCTACTCCCGCAACAGGCCTGTATTGACCCCGGGTTCCTGAGTGCGGTTCGATATATAAAGCATGACTGGTTCGCCTTGGTGCCTACTCTGGTTCAATCCATCAGGCGGGGTCTATAACTTCTATCGGTTACAGGACCCGAGTCAGGTCTGCAAAGGAAATAACTATATAAGGGGTGGCCTATCAGTGGCCTGCAACAGCACCGGGTAAGGAGGCATCCTTATAGCCGCTTACTTAGCACTTCATTTGTCTATTGTAGGTTTTGGTTTTCTGCCTTCAATAGTGCTAATTGATATAAACTGGTCAATAGCTATATAGATTGAGGTAGAGAGCTATTTTGATAGTATGAAATCCGAGTTTTAATAAATATAGACTATAATATAGCTTCAACTGGGTCATTTAGTATTTAGGAAACCTAAGGTTGAGCAATACCTAGGCAGGAGCTTAGAGGTATTGGTGTCTTTAACTTAAGATCAAGTATAGAGATTACTCTATTTAGGTCAAATAGAAGAAGCCTAGTACCTCAGAAGCCTCCTCGAATATTGCTTTCTATTATTACAATGTTAAATGCAGTATAGAAGGCAGGAAAGAAGTTGTCCTTAGTAATATGAGAAATATAAGCTTATATTATATCTTCAATTTGCCAACTATAAGCCTTTTTTAAAGGGCCAAAACAGCTAATATCAAGCGGTTAGAGTCTATAGGAAGAGTGAGTAAGTATATAAAATATTATAATATTATACTCCTTATAGTACTCCTCAAACTTATCTAAGTGATAGCTCTTATGACTATCAAGGACTAAGAGATAATAACCACTAATACTCCGGGTCTTTATATACTTCTCAAAATGCTTAATCCAATCTATAGAGTCTCGACCCCAGTAATGGCTCATCCCTAGTAATGGCTCACAAAATCACGCGTCATATATACATACCGCGTTTTCTTCAACAATGTCTAGTAAACTTTCCAAAAAACGCTCAGATATTCAAGAGAAGACACTAAATGCTATAACTGCCTACCAGAATAATGAATTCTGTAGTATTCGTAAGGCTGCAAAACACTTTCAAATTCCATCATCAATATTGCGATATAGGCTACTCGGAGGCAAAACGCGATCTACAAGCTATGAAATACAACAAATACTTACAGATGCAGAAGAAGCTACTCTTGTATAATGGATAAAGCAATATACTATTACTAGAACACCAATTACGAACCTGTTGTTAATAGAGCTTGTGTATAACATTCGAAACGCATGTGTTATTCACATGTCACGATCTGCTCCTGACCCTCCTATACCTAGTCATATCAACCATAAATGGATCTACCGCTTTACAAAACAACATCCTGAGATAGGTTCTATCTATGTACGTCAGCTCGAGTACGCATGTAAAGATGGTGCATCATATGAGCATGTTCAACGCTGGTTCGACACGGTTTCATCGAAGTATGCCGAGCATAAATACCAACCTTCTGATATATGGAATATAGATGAATCAGGATTTGGGATTGGTGAAGAGCAGGCAATGAAAGTACTTGTATATCTTGATAAAAGTACTCAATATAAGGTCATAGCAGGAAAGCAGGAATGGGTGACAGATATTGAATGCATCAATGCTGCAGGCGAAGCGCTACCGCCACTCTTGATATTCAAAGGTGATAATGTTAATGCAAGATGGCTTAACAAACAAACACCTGAAGATTGGTATCTTGCAACAAGTAAGAATAGATAGACTTCAAATCAGCTAGGTCTTGAATGGTTGAAACGGGTATTCTAGCCTTTAACCCATAAGAAGGCTGCAGGACGATAGTGTCTACTCATCGCTGATGGACATAGAAGCCATATACAGGGTGATTTTATCGCATATTATATGGAGAATAAGATTGACCTTCTTATTATGCCTCCTCATATATCACATTTACTACAGCCACTTGATGTTGGTGTCTTCTCAGCATTCAAGCAATATCACACAATTGAAATGCATACGTTAACCCGGCTCAGCTCGCAATGTATCCCTCGAGCAGAATAGATTGAGTTATTATCTCGTGCACGGGTTAAGGCTATAATCAGAGAGAACATTCTAAGTGGATGGTGCGGTACTGGCTTATGGCCTGCGACTCCTATGTATATACTCAAAGATATCAAGCCTATTCTACAACCTCTTTCTCAAAGTCATCAACCAACTACACCACATCAGACAACTACTCTCGATCTTTCTTTATTGAAAAGCTCTCCCCCAGAAGCAATTGAAATGATTAGATCAAACAAAAGGTTTACAGAATCATTATATAAGTGTCCCATAATTGTTTCGCCAGTGAAGCGCTATGCAGATGTTACAGCTAGCGGTTTCGGCTGCTTGGCCACCGACACTCCGGTTATAATAGTACTAAACATATTGGCGATTTGGCCGCCTATAACATGGGGGTAAACACAGGCACCTGAGTTTCTTCAGGCACCTGGGTTTACAGGTACCGGAGTATTATCAGGCACCTGATAATTACCGGGTACCTGGGGTTACAGGTACCTGACTATTCGCAGGTACCGGACTATTCTAGGGAGCCCTAGGAGGCACGTGATGGATAACAAAGGATATCAAGGATATTTGTTATCCATGATATCCAATGCTATCCCTTTGGCACGACGCCACTATATAAGTAGATAGTTATTTCTTAGTATAGGAGCTTCGTGCTCAACTCAATATAGTATTCTTTATATACTGTAATGTGTTTTACAAAACGACTTAGTGTATGATCCCCTGCCTCCTCTGACAAGTAAACTGACGCAATGAAACCTCTGTGATAGTCTACGGTCTAGACTCTCAGCGTTACAGCAGAGCGTATGACATGCATATGCGAAACGCAAAATGCAACTATTGCGATTATAGCAAAGCAACTTGCTGAGCAGAGCGAGCTTTTAAAGAAGCGAAAGAAGGCTACTAAGGGTAAAAGAGTCAAATTAGATAGTGTTCATATCTATTCAACTGCGGAAGTACTATATATAGCCTGCGAAGAGGAAGTGCGGCCTATGATAAAAAGACCAAGAGGACGTCCACGAAAGGTTATTTTAGAGGAACTAAGTATTGAGGAGGAAGCTAGAGATTCAGATGATTCATTTCCGAGCATAGGAGAGGCACCTGTAAAGCGTAGACATTATAAAACCCAATCGCATCAAGGGGATTGATTTTTGTAAGCCATTACTAGGGATAAGCCATTACTGGGGTCGAGACTCTACCTCTCTCATTTATAATCCAGCCATTTTCAGTAACAGCAATCACCTAATTGCTTAGAAATCCACTATTTTTATACCAAGATATAAGATAGTTTTTGCCAGTAATAATAATAAATGGCAGTACTACCTAGCCTTAAGAACTAATACCTTAGATTACTATAACCTATTCCCGATTACTAGGCTATACTATCTTTACTTTTGCCTACCTAGCCTGGCTATTAAGCCAGTCAATATAAGAGCTCCTATCTCGGAATAGTAGCTCAGCTGGTATGCACCCAATTATAGAGTGGGTTTGGGTGTTTATTGCAAGTGTGACCTCAAGTAGCCCATCCTTCCACTCTATAGACCCATAGTCCATTTTCTATACTTATAGCTTTGCTTCTATAACTCCATTTGTGTCACAGTTGCCCGAGAGGCGGTGTCGATCCAGAGGGTGTATCGGGGTTGTTAGGGCTCGGTCTCACACTAGGGTATAGTAGCATAGAGTTAGAACATATTAGTAAGGCATGTGATGCACCGCCTAAAGGCTCTAGCAGACTAGTCTGAAGTCGGCACCGATCCGCCACCGTCTCTGTCACAGTATCGGAGGGCCTACCAATTACAGTTCGCCACGAGTACACCTGTGTATCGGTGCCGAAGTCCTATTATATAGACAGTAACTCTCCCCCTTGAGTCTAGGGGCAGAGTACAGTCTGAAAAATACAGTTATGCGTTCTAGCACTCTGCCTATACTCATTACACTATTATAGCTAGCGGTCTCGGCTGCTTGGCATTATAGCGATTCGGCCGCTTAGACTACATCCTAGGGAGTCATATGATGGAATAACAGGAATAGTAGGAATAGTTGCTATTCCAACTATTCCTACTATTCCCTTTGGTATAACACCACTATATAAGTAGATAGTTATTCCTTAGTATAGGAGCTTTATACTCAACTCAATATAGTATTCTTTATATACTATAATGTGTTTTACAAAAGACTTTGTATATGATCCCCTGTCTCCTCTGACAAGTAAACCAATGTAATGAAACCTCTATAATAGTCTATAGTTTAGACCATCAGTATTATATACTAAGTCTGATAGACAGCTTCTTGAGGGTTATTTGGTGTTTGAGAAACCCAAGGGTTGTATGATAAAGGAGGCGGTCCTATAGGTATTGGAGTATATAGTTTAACATCTAACTTTGATATGACTACCTCAGGATTAAAAGGAACTAAACCCGCTCCTCTAAAGCCTTCTTTGATATTGTCCTTGGTTATAGCAGCAAAGTATGCAGCTTTAAATGCAAGGAGGAACTCGACTTTAGTAATATGGTTGATATATAATTTAATGAAATACTCAACCTTGCGGCTATATACTCTCTTCAATATACTAAAGCACCCGATATTAAGTGGCTGAGTTAAGTGAGAAGAGTGTATAGATAGATAGAGGGTAATGATATTGTTTTCCTTGCAGAAAGTTTCGAATTCAGCAGATTGGTGACTTTTATATCTATTGAGTAGTAGTATATAGTAAATACCCTTTCTACAACCTCGAGTGTGCTTATCGAAGTATTTAATCCATTCTAAGCCAGTTTTATTATTTGTCTATCTATTAGAAGTTGGTTTGATAGTCCAGTCTTATAGGAGATCGCCTTCAGTATACCAACTTGCAAGATAGTATACTCCTTGAATAATAAGAAATGGCGGAATGCACCACCTATTAGCATTTATGCACTTGATTGCTATAGCCCATTCTCGATTATCTAGCTGAACTGATTTACTTCTTCTATATCGATTAGAGCGGGTAACCAATATTGCAGCAGAGATTAAACCCATTATAAAGCCAGTCTCATCAAAGTTATAAAAGTCATAGTCTTGAATCCTATACTTCGTTCGCATATTGAATATAAGCCGAAACTATATGTTCATAAGCTCGGGATCTTCGCATAATACCCTTTGAAAGTCATATATATATATAAAATGCATCTTGAGTTCTAGTCGTCGACTAACAAACCGATATGCCTATTGTTTACCGATATATTGCATACTATATAATGCAAGCAATAAGTTGGCTATATCTTCAACATCAGCAATCCAGAGAGGAAATCCTCGTATATCTAAGTCTAGAATATATCGAACAATAGCCTCCTCTTCGGTTGCTGTCAAAATGTGACAATTCGCATGGGTTTCAGCTCTTACAGTATGGCTATTCATTCTGCGTTGCACAGATGTTCTGGGTACATCGTAGAGTCTATACGCTTCTCGGACACTTATTTTATCAGAGGACTCGATAGCTTTAATAGCTAATACAATTCTTGCTTCACGGGATTGGAGTGGCATTTTTTGTTGTTGAAGAATGTGATGTAGAATTATGAAGACCGTATGACAGTGGAAAGTGGCCCGCTCGGTGATATGGCCCGCTCGGTGATGAACCACGTTATAACAATTTGGCTTTCGTCATTTTGTTGGGGCATCTTCTGTTGTGGAGGAATTTAGTATTTAGTGGACGCCATATATGGTCGCAATATTTTGTGTCATTCGCTATGTTGTATCATTCGCTATGCATGTACGTTATACGCTATCACAGTTTTATTATAAATGTGCCATTGGGGAGAAGTGATATATGTCAATCAACCTTATTTCTGCAGACGAAAGCCCGTTTCAAAAAATGTACAGCCACGCAGTGAAATTGACCACCGCCAAATTCAACGCCTAGCTATACACCGAATCTCACTGATTATAGAATTTATTCGTCCGCTTTTGTCAACGCAAAGTACTCGCAATATCCCATCCTCCCATCAGCCACCCGTGAACTCAGAAAGGCGATAGCATCGTCTATCGCAAAGGGTATCTATCCACAAAAAACGTAAACGCAAAACTCCCCATGCGGAAGGAAATTATAGCCCCATTCCACCATTACGCCGAAGACAGTATGAAGGGATCCGCATCCTCAGGACTAAGAAGTCCATCGCTAATCTCAGATAGAGGAGAAGAGTGTGCATTAGTGTGTTCTCCGGATGACTCCGTGGTAGTAGACACGTCTGTGGTAGGCAGGTCGGCAGCTGCCTCGGGTTTGGTATTGAGACTATGTGATTTGAGTGCGGGCACATCAGCGTTTTCTTGGACGAATGTGGGGAGTGTTTGGGGCTCAAGTTTCGGCATCATGAAACCATTAACCTTTGGTTTGTTCTCTACTTGCTGCTCGGGTGTCACCTCGTGTGACACAAAGTTTTGGAGATCAATAAGGACCTGTGGATCGGCGTGTTGGAGTGGGTAGCTCATGGTCAGCTCGGTTTGTACCAACTCTTGTGGTTTGGTGGCGGCTGGAAGCTCAGTCGTTAAATCGGTTTTCGATTCGTACATGGCGACTTCTGCTTGAGCAAGTTGAGGCGGGGTACCAAATGAAGGTAGCAAAACGCCGCTTTGCAATTGGGTAGGTGGATCCTGTTTAGATGTGCTTCTGTCCATCCTATCTGCATTATGTTCTTTGGCAGCAGATGAAGCAGGAGGGGTTAGGCGAATCTTGATGCCTGTGCGGACAACCCCTCCATTTTCTCTTGGAGGCGATGGCGATGCGGTTTCGCTACCAACAATACTCTCTCTCTTTTTTATTCTACGTTCGCCCCGATAGCATTTGTCGCATTGTCTCCCTTTTCCCGTAGAATCTCGATGCCTGTGCCATTTAGTAGTGGTATCTGCCTTACACTGCAGGCAGTGGTAGCCTTCCGTCAAGCGACGAAGTTGACCTCTCGACGCCTCGGGTGTTTCACTCTTGCCAGACCCGGACATAGTGTCCCGGTTTGCGCCTGAATCAGTCTCGCTGGCGGCTTTGGGTTTGTCAAAAGAACCCATCCCGGCCTGGGTTTCACCCTCGCCATTAGCTTCCTTTTCACGTTTGGCTTTGGACCTCTTTTTTGCGCAAGCTCCGCACAAGGTGCCTCGACCATTGGGGCCATTCCTGTCCACAGTAATAGTATCCCTGTGGCAATTGTCGCATTCCTTTCCGCGTGACACTCCCTTCTCAATGCTAGGCAGCAATTTGGCAGGTGTTGTAGCTCCGTTATTACTTCCCTGGTCAAGTCTTGCTTTGGCCCGCTTCGTCGCGCATCGCCCACACAGGGTGTTCGGACCATTGGGCCCCCGTTTGTCCACAATGATGGTATCCCTCAGGCAATCGTGGCATTTCCTTCGGTTCGTCACTGCTCCCTCAATGCTGGGTGACCTTGTGGTATCGTTTTCATTAACAAAATAAGCTTTCTTACTTGCCCTGGAACGTGAAAGTCCGGTATCATCACCTGTTAAAGATACGACCGCGCTACAATGCTTGCAAACGAAGTTACCGCCACGGCCCTCAATATAGTCACAGGTTCTGCCAATGGATGACCTAGGGCAGATCTCTGGTCGCATCAGCTTAGGCAAATCTGCGGCAGCAGGAGAGTTATTCGCCAGCACGTTCGGCGGTAGCGCCATAGAATTTGGTGTAGCATTCAGGGAGTTTCCTTGGAAAGATTTAACCGCACTATTTCTCTCTACTTTTATAGAGGGACTGCTATTTGGCGTATAATGTGAACCTGCTACTGACGGAGAGTTGTTCAGGTGCTCATATGGCAGCAGTGCTACAGCATCCAACGTGGAATTCGGTGCTTTCGCTTGTAATGCCTCAACTACCATCTTCTTCCTTTTAGTATTTGCAACTGGTGTGCCATTTGACGTATAATCCGACTCTTCATCGTCTTTTAGGCGGCTTCTCTTTGTAAATTTCTTTTTCTCTAATGATGCAGGTGATAGCATGTTCACTGTGGTACAAGTTGTATGGTGAAGTGTACTGCCTTTGTGGCAGCGAATGCCGCATTTCAGCCCTTGCATCAGACATGAGCATTTGGTACTCAATGAACAAGCTTTCGAGCATCCGCACTTGGAAACCATGCCGGAGATCTCGTCGCATATCTTGTCAAATTCGCCCAGTTCGCTCTCTCGATAGCCGTGCTCTTCAGGTGCATCATGGACGGCCACTCTGATAAAATCCAGAATAGCCTGGCTCTGTCTGGGGAGCGGCTCGTTTGTACATATCTCATTCTTCATAAGGTAATGCCAAACATTTAGAGTTTGCGGCAAGGTGTTCTTACGCCATGCCATGCCCCCAAGGAAGAAGCAGTTTGTTAATGTAATCGGTGCATGTATCGTCCCGGGTGGCTGTATCAGCAGATCGCCTCGTGTAAGAGCAATGACAGGAATCTTGCCATCAGGAATGGGCCTCCAGTTGATTCCTTCTTTTGAAAATCCTAGTCGAGCTTTGCCTTCATTCTGAGAGTTCATGTGGTGCGTAGGGTAGACAGGCCAGTACTTGACAACATCCTCATCTTTCTCGTCCGGGCTATCAATATTGCTTTCGAGAACGATAAAGGTATAGACTCCCGCATTATCAATGTGCCAAGAAGAGCAAGCTCCCCTGTGCGCGAGGATTCGAAACTGAGTGCACTTCTGGATGTCACTGTGCGAAAACAACATCAGAGTCGTTTTGCCTATCCCACGGTCCTGTTCTGAAAGAGGGACTAAACGTTCATCCAGTGACCTGTATATCATGCTCTCGCACTCATCTATGGCTTCAAAGAGTAGCTGATAATCCTTTGCAAGTCCTTCGGGCCAGTGGCCTACGGTCTTGTCGGAAATGTTCAACAGATTCATCGGCGGCGTTTCAAGGGATATAACGTCACTCTCCTGTGAAGTACGCCATTGCTGGATGGCATCTTGTAGAGGTATGTTTTCAGCGGCGCCATCATTACACTGCCGGTTCAGGCGCTGAACATCAACCCATTTTTTGTTCGTCCTTTTCTCTTGCTCTCTCAGCCACGAGTCCGTAGACTTCGCAGGCCGACGTCGAGAAAACTCGGGGTCTCGAATCACGACGAGTTTGGGTGGGTTATTAGCCCGTGACCATGCTGCGTGCTCCGACTCTGTAAGCAAAAGTATGTCTGCCTCATCGTATGTACAGCTACATCTCCCGTGAATTGAGGTCGTGGAAGGATCCAGGCCGACTTGTGCCGATCCTACTCCACCAGCAGTCCACACTCGAGCTGGCCTGCCATTGTCAAACACGTAATGTGCTAGTTCTCCCAGCCGCGCGAGGTGTGAATCTGGATTCTGGCGTATAACTTCGTTGTATTCGCCAAACAACTTGTGCCGTCTTGGATCGTTAAATAGTCGCGTTTGTTGTGTCTGAGCCGGGAACTGGTCGTCTGGCAATGACGGTCGCTGAGGGCGTGCAGGACTCGTGGGACCCTGAAGTAGCTCCATTATTATATCGGAAGGTTTTTCGGGTATTGTATGTTCTCCCTTCGTTGGAAGGAAGTCCATATGTACTGCCGTTTCTGGTTGGCTTGGCTGAGGAACGCATTGGGGCGGAACCTGGGAGGAGTCGAGGGCTTGTAGTCCATCGGCCAAGGGTATTAACCCAGGTTTAGGAGCTTCTGCAAACGTTTGCTCCATAGCGAATATCTAGCAGTCGGTATAGCATCGAGGTGGCTGGTCAGGTTCTCAAAATATTGACTTGTTGTGAATGTCTAGGTGGGTCGTAGACTGCCTCGGAGCTGCTGCGAGGCTGCAAGGCTCTGAAGTCGACAGGTATTGGTCCTATGCCAAAGTTGAGTATAGGTACATATAATTAATGTATTATACAGACGACATATGTGTAGATTCGTGCTTCTGGCACTGCCTTGTGAGTGAGATAATATAATTGTTGTTGTTGGCATCCATCGAGGATCCATTGCTGTCTTGCGAGGCTACCAAATCCCCACCAGACTTATCGCGGAGCACACTAAAATCCGCTCCGTCACGCACTACTCTCCACACTTGTTTAGCCCCACGTCATGTTAGTTTAGCCTCACTCACTGAGACATCACTTTCTCATCACATTTCTTCAGCAAACCTGTCACAAATACTTTAATACAGGTGTCGCGCAAAGGTCGGAGAATTAACGAACGCACTTCAAGCTGGTATAAATCGATCTTGGAACTAAAATATGTGAATTTGAGTGCTACGTAGATTCTCGCCGTCTCAACTCAGGCGTAGCTACCAACCTGTGATGTGAAATCTTGATAGCCTCTCTTCATTGATCCTCCGTCCAATGGCAATGATTCCTCGCTCAAGAGCACACCTATAAACATCAAGACGCCTTCCTGCAACTCAAACTGTTACAAGCATCGCAATACAAACACCGGACACCTTGCTGTCCCAATCCACCCTCACTTTTTCAGCGCTGCAAACCGTGCCGCCAGTTCATCTATATCCGGAATGGTACCACCAACTGCGCCTTTGCTCTTTAGGTCGGGCTTCTTCGTCGCATTTGCAGTTGCCACTTTATTTGTCGGCTTTAGGCTCTGGGTACCTTTGACTCGCGGGTGTAGGTTGTCTGTGCTTGGGCTAGGCGGGTTGACCCTTAATGGGCTGCTTGGTCCGAAATCTCTCGGCGGAGTGGCCTTTGTCAACTCATCCCTCTCTTCCTCTACTCTACTGGTTGCCGGAATTGGTTCTTCCAGGGTCTTTTCTGCTTTGCCACCACTCGACGGATCCTGATCCTCATCGTCGACATACTTTGGGGGTGTTCCAGGCTCCGCTTTCGGCCAGTCAACGCCATACGTGCTGGCTATTTCTTCCAGATATCCATTAACAAGAGCTTCAGAGGGTGGCTCTATCCTTAGCTTCTTGACGACCTTCTCCGCTACCTTCTTGTCCGTGTTTTCAGCCGCGTCCAACGCAAACTCCTTCCCATATTTATCCGCAAGTAGTGCCCGGACCACGTGTATCTCCTTAATGTCTATCTTCGGGGCTGCATACATGATGCTCTTGACTGCCTCTTCCAAGCCCACGTCGCAGGTGGAGCTTTCCATCATACCAACACGGGCAAGCAGGAGCTCGCAATACAGTTCGAGTATCTCGTAGAGTTCGCAAGTGATGTCGGAGCGAATGATGCTTTCGACACGGATACGCGCACTTTCGATTTTACCGGCTTCTAATAATTGGGCCATTGAACGTCGTGATTGTTTGGATATAGCTTCATCCTTTTGCTGCGCCATGCGCAGGCGCGCAATGGACAGCTTCAGCTGTACCTTCAGCTTTGACTGATCAATCGTCAGCATCGAAGCCCAGATCAAAGGGTAAAGAGGTGGTAAACCATAAAAGAATTTGTAGGAGCCATGTCGAATAAAGTGTTGTTGATCTTTTCAGGAATAGTTGTCGCACAGAAATGAAGTGGTTGGATTCGCGGTAGCCTAGATGTTTGTCGTCACAGGTGGTGGGGTAACATCGATAAGACCGCAAGTGCAACGCGGGGCGAGGCGTGGTTCACCGCTAAAATGCTACAAGGGCGTTTTGTCCAAGCAAGGGCCGTCGCCGAGGCTACTTGAGTAACCAAATACCCTTGTTGCATGACGACGCCGAGCAATTGTTTGATTTTTACTATCCCGTTGCGAAAAACATATTAGTCGAGCGATGGCGCATTGATGCGCTGCAATTGGAATGCCTCTAAGGACAGCTCAGTTCACCAGCGACTCAGCGAGGACGATGGCCACCACTCGACTCAAGAACTTGACGACTCCTCTAGCTCTCCACACAGGGGAACATTGACTGTATCTAGCTTTACATCGAGAATACTGCCAATACGTTGAAACAAGTATAACAAGAGCTTTGACTTGCCTGCCTCTCGTGGTGCAAAGTGGCGACGATGACTGCTCGACCATCTTCGCCCAACGTGAGCCCCCGAGGAAGCCCAAGTCCGAGCCAACGCTCAAATACGAGTAAGGACAAGGCAGATCCCGATGAATCTGGTGAAAAGAAGCCAACTAGGTTGGATAAAGTGGAGGAATGGGCCGCGAAACATGCGTTGGCGATATGGGAGAATTTGAAAACGGGCAATCTCTGGCAAAGAATGCTCAAAAATACCGTCGCCTCGACAATTGCCATAATATTAGCTCTGATACCTGCCGTTATTGCTGTTTATGGGACAGCTACATATCTGGCGGTTATTACCACCGTGTTTGGCCACCCCGGGAGACGCTTCGGCATGATGGCCGAGGCATTGATCCTGACAATTCTTGGGACGCTTTTTGGGGCTGCCTGGTCAGTGTTGGGAATATACCTGTCGTCTTTGGTATACGACTACAATAGTCCGGCAGCTTATACTATTAAGGGTATTTTCCTCTCACTAGCGGTTTTACTTCATGGATTCTTGAGGTCCCATACCCCACGGCTATTTTTGGGGGTACTCTTGATGCTCATCGTCGTTGTCGTCACAATAACGAATCCTGCTAAGGTCGTTTCTGTTAAATTGGTCACTTCTATACTCTATCCGATTTTAACGGCAGTGGGAATCTTGCTTATTGTTAATGTCGCTATTTTCCCAGAGTTCAGTAGCAGCTTTTTGGGTATTACTACCATTGAGACTCTGAGCCAGACCGTCAACACTTTGAGAGACGCTAACAGCTACTTTGTATCTATTCTTGACCCTGATAATGAGACTATTGGGAAACAAAATGGGGAAAATTCCGAAGTAGAGGCTAAGAAAACTGACCCAGAACCGGAACCTCCAAAGGCGTCTTTATTCCGCAGGCTGTTTGAGTCTCTACGCTCAAAACTGTCAGCGCCCAAAGACCCCGCAAAAGCGGCTGAAGAAGAGCAGCCTGGAGAGGAACCCTCTACGCCAGAATCTCTCAAGCCTGTTGCTCCGACGATTGTTGAGCTGAAGTCATTAACTGACCAGAAAGCGAAACTGCGTGCTAAACTTGAGAGCTGCAAATCTGCACAGCAAGAATGCATGTTTGAACTCGCATTTGCCGTTCTGCCGCCACGAGACTTGAAACCGATTAGCGATACATCGATGAAAAAGCTCGTTGCTAACACAATATCCTTAATCGGGGCATGTGAGAGCAAATATGCGTTACTTGGCGACGGAGACGACTCTAAAGTTGCCAGTGATGGATTTAAAGATGCCAAAACTCCCGCTGGGAGCATAAGTGAGAGCAGACGATCATCGTTTGATCAAGACTCCGAGACCGGTGGTGAATCAGGTCAAGAGAAACAGTTCAATGGCAAAGAAGAGTCACATATATCTTGGAAGAAGGAGAAGAAAAAGAAGAAGGGGAAGAAAGCCAGCAGGAGCAAAAGCAGGGCTAGGCTCAGGAGAGAGAAAGAAGACTTGGAAATGGTGAAGCCGCAGAAAGAAATAACGTCCGCGGATGAGGAGCTTATGAGACGCCTACTAAAACGAATTGAAGGTCCGCTCCACACACTTCAAACGAATATCGACAAGAGCGTTGAAGTTATCACGTCTTGTCTGGCCTATTGTTATGATGTCCCACAGCTCCCATCTGGCGCATTCCCCCCGAAGGGAATTCAATTGGAGGAATTAGATATCCACATTGACGTTATGAAAGCCTCCATAGTAGATTTTGACAAAAACGCCTCAGCCGCCCTCGAGTCTGCTACAGCATATTATGAATCTCACAGCTCGCATGTTGACGTTACACCAAGAATGGAGATTTTCTTGATCTCGAGCTTCATACTAAATCTCCGGCAAGCCTCAACAAACATGCGCAAAATGTTGAAGCATTCGCGAAAGCTGGTGGAGAAGAGACAGGAACGCCACGAAAAACGAAGGTTGTGGGCCCCAAGAATTCACTGGCGGAAGTGGTTGACCACAGGCGGAGAGCGTGATATGCTCTCCCTTCCCGAACAAGGGCGGAAGGCTAAGCGCCAGGGAAAGTCCGACGACCAAGATGGCGATAAAGGGCCCCATCAGGCGAAGGCAAAAGAAGTTAAGGCCGGTGATCTTGAGGCTGGTGGCCAAACAACACCGGCACGGAAATCCTCCACACCCAAGGTGACCAAAAAAGTCAAACCCAAGAAAGACGAAAAAGGCTGGTTTGCACGTCTGCGGGTCAAGCTTGCTGATTTCGTTGATGCGGTCTCAGCTTCAGATGACGTTGAGTATGCAATAAAACTCACTATTGCAGTCCTTTTGGTTACATGGCCGTCTTTCGTTGGGAGGTGGAATGCTTGGTACTACCTAAATCGTGGTTTATGGGCAGCCCTTCAACTAGTATTGATCACGGAGGTCGTGATTGGTGCCAGTGTTTGGGTCTTTCTACTCAGAATTGTAGGGACGACTATCGGCTGTTGCTGGGGGTTAGCCGCATTTGAAGCCGCCAGGGGAAACCGTGTGGTCATGGTTGTTATGTTGGTTATCGGGGTTGTTCCGTCAGCATACGTCCAGCTCGGAACCACGTACATCAAAGCTGGTATGGTGTGCATCATATCAATGAGCATTGTCGCTCTGGCGACCGTCGATAACGCTTTCTCTGGAGGTGCAACAGACAATTTTTTGAGGCGTCTCATTGCTTTCCTCATTGGTGGAACTGTGGCTATAATCATAGAGTTTGCTATATTGCCTGTTCGAGCGAGAGATCGACTTATCGAGTCCCTTGCCGCAGCGATTCAGAAGATTTCCGAGATGGAGGCATGCCTTGCGTATGGCGTGGAGAGCGGAAAGAACACAGATGCAAGGTCTCCAGAAGTCATAGAGAGGTTCGAGGTCGCTATGGATAAGGCAGAGGATGCACTCGGGGCAGCTGCAACCTTTCTTCCATTCTGTAGCCAGGAACCTCGACTGAAAGGTTCTTTTGCTGGGCTTAGTCTGGTTTATCAGGAAGTTCTCTACGTCCTCCATCGCATCATAGAAAGAATGGACAACATACTCCAGTTACGAAATGAGTATGGTTCAGGCGTTCTTGAAGAACTAAACGAAGAGATTTACGCCTATCGAAGAAATCTAGCGGGCAGCATAACTCTGATCCTGTTCGCCGTGCACGAAGCTCTCACAACTAAACTTCCGCTTCCTCAATTTTTGCCTTCTGCACGATTGGCGCACCTCCGGGTTGTAAACCGAGTACGAGAACTTGTATTGGAAAATGAACCTTCAATTCTTGGCAAAGATGATAATATGGAACGATCGAAGATGGAGAGGCTCATGGTGCGCCGGATGTTACGACAGAAGTTTCTATCTTGGAATGCGGCATCAGCTGGGCAGATCGAAGTCATTGAGTATTTAGAGGAGCTGGTTGACCTAACTAAGCTCTTGGTTGGTGCAAACGAGTTCCGAAGCGGACTCTTGACCAGGCCATCATACAGCGATTATATAAAGAAGATACGAGGGAGTGAACAAGCTGAAGAGCGTGAAACAGTAGTTCTGGAAGAACAACGTGGTCGACAAGAGACTGGGATTAGCCAAGCTCCACAGACACATCCAAGAGAACCACCCCATGAAGCCGAAGCGACGGATAAAGTGGCTGAGAAATTAGAGCCTGGGGTGAGGAAGAGAAGGAATACCAGGCTGGGCAGCATCGCCAATATTGAGGGTGCCGAGCAACTGAACGCGAAGTTGGCCAGCGCTGAGCTGCCGATGTCGTTGCGGAGGGTGAGATCCAAGAGGATTGAGGAGCAGGAGTTGGAGAGAATCCGCAGCAAACAGAGCATTGAAGAGGAAGAGGGTAAAAAGGGGCGGTGATTATGGCGTATATAGCATGTACTGATAGTGATTTTTCCCTGCTACCAAGTCGTCACAGAATCGTTAAATCAAATAAATAATCATCTAATTGATCCGTTTGAGTAAAAAAGTGAAGTCCATATGTCTAGCCGCCTTCCATGTCCTTCAGATTGATGCCACGACTCACGAAGATATTAGATTCGGATTTAATTTAATTCCCCCAATGGAATCATCAGTATTCAAATGCAACTGCTGTTTTGTAGAGTCTGGTGCCGTCTGTTCTGATGGACATGCAGTGAGTTTAGGTTAAGTATCCCACTCAATGGAGCACATTTGATAGAGATTAACAAGCACAATAACTCCTGTAATACCCTCCGCAATTTGTAGTGCAGTAAACCGTAAATCTTTATTGCAATTACAATCTTTTATCACAATGGTGGTTTTTTTTTAGTTGTGGGTACGGCCTTGGGTTTAAGAGCGCAACTTCCGTTTCAAGAACTGAGACCAACAATCCGCGACCTTTGTCCTAGTTCAAATTCGCCCCTTCTACAATAACAAACAAAAACGCCTTCTACCTTCCAATTTCTATTACTCTTTTCTCTCCACCAATTATTTTGTACTCTTTTTTCCTTCTCCGATCGTTCTTCCATATTGAACCTCAGCCCGGCTTTTCAACATCAGACTAAAGAGTCGCAGCAAGATGGACCCTATTACACCAGTCCGAACACGAGGCTCGATATCATCCAGTTCTTTAAGCAAAAGTGAAGAGGAAATACTGAAAAAGTTACACTCCCATCCGGATCGTCTGTCGTCTGGAGAGCTAGCAAAAACACTGCTAAGCACCTTCAACAAGAACCTGGGAAAGTTCTCGTTTGCTACGACATTTAAAGTCTACATAAGATGGCTCGAGGCTCAGCGCCGTGCACCACAGACGACGATCAACTACAACTGGAAAAATGTGATTACGCAATGGGCTCAGAGCTTGAAAGCCAGAGACTTTTCGCTCAAAGATCTAGTTCTCGAAGTCGAGCACTGGAAAAGGTCCAATGGACCATTCCACGACCCAAACACCGAGTTGAACCCGAGATATCCACCAACTATAGATGAGCTGGAGACTGCATACAACATGGATCTGAGACCTCACAGCGTCATAAATTCTTCATCTGCCCCTCCTACAAAGGGGGACCGTCATTCATATGAGGAACCCAGACGTGAGCATAGAGGACTAGAATTCAGCAAGGAGGAGGCCATCAAATCTCCAGTAAAGCACTATTTGTCCTCGCCCAATAATTCATCGGCACAAAAGAGCACCCCAGGCGGCACAATTGGTCTACTTGTCCTGAATGTTGCGAACTATACAAACCATGAAGTGGTTGAGATCTTTCATCCTGATACCAGGTGCAGTGTCACGCGTCTAGAAGCGTGGTTTACAAACAGGACTGTGCATTTTCGAACAGTCGAGGACAGGGACAGAGCCTATCGTCTGCTTCCAGACGATATGAAGACGCGGAAAGAGAAAGACCTTACAAGGCCGCTTGTTAGGATATATTCTGACAGAAGAAATAAGGCAAGGTCAGATATCGACACAAGCAGCGGAAATGCAGGCAGTCCTGAGAAAAGATTCAGGCGGCTTGATGATACTAAGGATTCACCCGAGGAAATAGGCCTTTATTTTATGAACACTTGGAGGTATTCGAGGAACGATGTGGAAAGACTCTTTGATGAAAGAGATATTTTGAACATCGTTGGCGTGGTAAGGTTGGGTAAATCCGATATGGTTGTGCGGTTCCCATCCATATATCTCAGGGACAAAGCTTTGGAACATCTACCCTCTCATTTAAAAGACGACAATGAAACGTCCCGCAAAAATTCACTCTTTGTGGTGCTTTTCAACCCCAAGACACATGGAAGGCACCCCGCAAGCCGCCTTCGGGAGAGGCAAATCAATGGCCCAGACAAATTCTACAGCGCACGGATTGACAAGAACGAAAATCGAATTGAAAAGTCTGTTGAAACTACACACGGACACACACCGCGTTGGAGGCGCGCTCACGATGAAAACGACAGTATTCGGCTGCCGGACAGAACACTCAGCGATGATGGGCGCCTCTCAAGATATGAACCTGCCAACAACTCGAGCCCTGAGTTCCGCAGCCGTAAGAGATTATCCGAGAGCCCGGTAGTTTCTCGAGTTCAAGGAAATGAAGAAAGCAAGGATGGATATCTAAATGACGAGGAACGTATGATTTGGGAACAAGGTCAAGGGGATGTTTTTGCTGGACTGTGGTTGGAGAAGCTGGCAGATGAGATTATAGAACGAAGAACCGTTCCGAACAAGTCAACTCGCGACCACAATTATCCAGTAGACAATTCTTACAGGGGAGAAGATCTGGTCAACAAAGATGAGCTACAATATTCGGCTTCAGTTGCCAACGAGATTAGCAATGCTAAGAATTCCAAGGTTGGATTGAAGCGATCTAGAACTCAAGATCCCGTCGATGATAGGGAGTATATAGGCGATTGTTCCAAACGCACCAAGCGCGAGAAGGATTATTCTGGTCACATGGACAGTTTTGATGGAGACTTATCGGATGGAGATGACATTGATTGCAGTACGCTCGTTCTCACCAGGGTGAAGCGTATAGATACTCTCCACATATGGGATCTCCTTGACGATGCTAAACGTCAGGAAGACGTTGTCAAAAATGAGACGAGCAATTCAAGTGAAATCGATGCGATGGCGGAGGAGATACCAGACGGTAATAGTAATAGCCAGGAAATCTCGGTTGATGATAGTGATGGCGATAAGGAAGTATCAGGTGGTGACAATAATGACGGGGAGGAAGAGGCTGGCGCCGCTATCCAGAAAGCCAACAATGAGTTGTATGTTGACTTTATCTCATTTCAAACATCTATGCTAATTTACTCGTTGCAGGGGGGCTATCTCCAGCCCAGAAGACGGATGGTGCTCGTCTCGAGATTACTGGGCTGGCTCATCAAAGGGCTCTAATTCTTCTGGGCTTGAGGAAGGTGGGTTAAGAGATTCTCTTCGTTTTTCAATCAGCTTCTCACAGGTCTTTAGATGACAGTGACGAATTGGATCCACCAGGAGCAGGCACTGTTATAATGAGTGATTCGGATATCAACCCAGACTCTGACATGGCTTATAATAGCCTGCAAACACCATCAGGCTAACGTGGTGAAAGCTGATGCTTGTACATGGCAAAGGTCAATTTTAGGTTGGTCTGACAGGTGGGGTCACAGTTGCTCAGGGTCACATGTACAACGCCCTTCTTTATTATCAGTTTAGTTAGTCTCACGGAGTCATGGAATTACGAACTTGCAATATCAACAAACATATAGTTCCATAGACTGATATGGTCTGCTTTCTTTCCCGCAACTTCCTCCTGAGATTAAATAATTTCGTTTAAAGCTAATTGGCGCTGCGTACAGAATACAGAATCTCTCAACTCGCACCTTTCCGGAATTCCGCGGCGTTGACCCATATTGACGCTGTCATGTTCGCTCTTCCCCTCTTCGCCCACCATGTATATATTGCCACCATCGCCGTCACCGTCGTCTTGGTCTTGCGGCACACATTTCAGTATACTTACATACTCTCTTCAAGATTTAAGATTGCAGTATTCTTACTGCCAAAGGACTTCCTGATATGTCTTTCCCAATGTCTCTGTTAAATGAGGACCCGTATTGTAGTGATGGACAGTTTGTACTTTCAAGTGACGGCTCGCTGGTTGATGGTCGGCTTGCGTATCTCGCGCAGCTTCCACAGTCAAATGACGGTCCGGTGAATAATGCTGGACAGCGTCCGCAGCCAGCTCGAGAGCCTGTCGAATGTTTTCCAGAGGTTGACCAGGCAGCTTCAATTTTAAATGTGCCCAGTATTATCTCCTGCCATTGCGAGAGGGTCAAAGATGTCATTAAAGTTCTTCCTGCCAGTGGATTTTCCAATACTTTCTCGGCTGGATTCGATATAAATCACGAAGATACAGGAAGAAAATACTCGGGCCAGTTGGCAGTAACATACTTTCAATCGTTTCAGCCGCAGTGGGACACAGTAGCTAAGACAGTATGTTTCCGCCTGGGTGACGGTGACTCCGACCGACTGTGTGCCTCTACTCTCTACTTTTGCCCCGTCTGTGGCTGCCATCTTTTCAAGGAGAACTGGGAACCGAGAGCCGGGAAGTTCGGGCCTACTTGGGCTGTGGCAACTGGAGCAGTGCAGGATATACCAGAAACAATATATACTTCAGCAATTTCTCGTCATCTAAATGTCGAGCAGACGGGAGATGGGGGGTTGTCAATTTGGATGAGGACCCGGATCGATGGTAGCATCATCCAAACAGTGTCAGTAGGGCCACTCCCATCACAAGAAGACTCTTCGCGGCCACCTACGCTGCTTCCTTCCGATTCGGCCAGTACTGAAATGCTGGGTGCATCTTGCTATTGTGGCACTGTCAAGTTTCATATCACAAGACCTACTCCTGAAAGCACTCTCCCAAAATCACAATATCCTGATCTGATTATCCCATACCTCAGAAGATCCCCCGAAATCGTTAACCCCAATGACAGGAAATGGTGGATTCGAGGAAATCGTTACCTTGCAGGGATCTGTGCGTGCAACTCCTGTCGCAGATGCTCAGGTTTCGACATGCAAACTTGGGCTTTCATCCCCCGCGCCAACATATTCATGCATCATCCCGACAAGCCCCGGCCTCTTGATTTCTCAAATCTGCCAGAGGGCATGTTGCGCAGTTACAACAGTTCTCCGGGTGTTACCCGTGAGTTCTGTCCTGGGTGCGGAGCGACGGTATTCTGGCACAATACTGACCGCCCGGAGCTGATTGATGTCAGTGTTGGGTTATTCCGAGCTCCGGACGGGGCGAGAGCGGAAAGCTGGCTGGATTGGTGGAAGGAGAGAGTTAGTTTTGCAGAGGACCGGCGAGGTCCGCATGGATCGTTATGGGATCCGGTGACGTGCTTGGAGAAGGGTCTTAGGGGTTCTATTAAGCCGTTTTATAACAGAGAGAAAGCGAAACTGTGAGTTGTTACGGGCATTTGGGGGACTGTAGATACAAGCAGGCGTTTAGGGGGCTGTGTATTCTATCAAGCGTTTGGGGGTCTACGAGTAGTGACTCTCATGCGTCTCGATGTGCATTAGGAGAGAGAGCCTTGGGAAGCTCGGGGCATCATTCTCCCACAGCGAATACCAGATGATACTTTATCAGCGAATATCAAATTGCCATTGCAATTTTGCCGTATCATGTCAGCAAATATGTACCCCTGAACGCCTTGCCATGCAATAGTGTAACCCCTTCCGCCCTTGAGCATCCCATACTCTACCATGCCATGCCATACCAGCCAGTCTGCACCACACGTATCGCAACCCGATGTTTACTCCAATTTATCCAGATGCTCTAGCCTCGTCAACACAACCTGCTTGCTCGTCTCCTCGATCTCGCCAGCGAGGAACACCTCGTCGAGAATCGCATACACCTAGCACCTCCATATTAGCCCAATGTCACCCGTTCCCTCACACCCTTGCGCACTCACCTTATAAAAATTAAACACCAAATCCAGTTCACACACGTTCCCAAAAAAGCTATCCAACACCTCTACAAAGAAGTGTATAGCCTCCAAATACGCCAGCTCATTATCATTCGCATCTACGCAGACACAGAAGAACAGCCCCGCATACCGACGATACACCACGCGATGCTGTCGGAACTCCACGAAATTGGACTGATGCTTCTGGTCCCGCGGCGCGATAAGTCGGTGCACCTCGCCCTTGAGCTTGATCTTGTCGGCGTCGGTGTATGGGGCGTACCATTTTGCTAGGCGGGTCTTGCCTCTGGAGAGGGAGCGCGGGGGTTAGCTGGGCGCGGCCATGGGGAGGAAACGGAGGAGGGGGAACTGGACGCACTGCCGGTTTTGGATGAGGATGAATGAGAGCACCATTGTGTCTCTTCTGATGCCTTTGTGGCTATCTGTGATTCTTTCCTCGCTGTCGCGCGCCGATGTTCGTCGTTGTCGGCGGCGGCGAGAGGGAGGTGCTAGGCGCATAGCTATCAAGTCCCCCAAACCGCTGGCGGTCGTCCCCCCCGATTACGGGCGACTAAATGTGCCATTTACACATTTATATATGGGGGGAATTCAGGACCTCGAATATTAAGTCCAGAGCAGAGCATCCAAGAGAAATACCAAATTTAGCACCTAGATAATAGACGTATCGCATATATAATATATACTTATGGTTTTTTTTGCATTATTAACTCCGTGATCTATCTTTCCTCTAGCTTTTATCTTGTATGCCTATACAATACAGCCAGCCAATGGGCAGCCAACGACCAGCCACTCCTCAAAGAGCAGGCCAGGCGGGTCTATCTATACAATAAATTTACAATCCGACCGAACCGTTTCCTACCAGCCTGCATAGACACCGCTCCTCGTCCCAGACGCCGCTCTTCCCATCCCAGAATTTACGCCTTAACGGCAACGGGCTCGACATCACCGCCCCCGACATCATCTTCGCAGACGCTTTCGGCCGCGATTTCATTGATGCCTTCTTTGCCTTCACCCTCGATGCTCTTGCCATGCTCGTATGATACACGGCGCCATCCGCACTCCTCGCGTGGATCCTTGATCCACTCCATCGTCGCGAAGTAATGCTCGTTCTTCTTCATCGTACAGATCCACGGGACGTTGTCGAACGTCATGCACTTGAGGCGGAAGTCTGATAGAATGTTAGCAACAGAAACAAGGGATAGGAAAAGCCAGGGTATACTCACATGTATTATCCGGGATCCTCACGACCTCACGAATGAAGGCCTCCAAATCCGGCGTCGGTACCCCATTAACAGCAGTGATAAAGTTCGTCGGCGCAAGCCCATACTGATACGACGGGCTACCCCTCGTGCGCGCACTAACATACACCTCGCTATGCAACTTGCTAATCTGCTGACGCACAGCCAAATGCGGGCGGTGCAGGATAGCACCACAGAAGCTGACAGCGCGATCAGTCTCCACGTCGTGCGATGCGACAGTAGGAACCGCAACGCGCATCTCAACACAGTCGCGCACGATGACAGCGTCCAGAACTTCGTTGTCGTACATGACGTCCAGCTCCGAGACGCGGGTGACGATGTTTCCGTTAAGGGTGAGGATGACATCTCCCTCCTGGAGCGCATGTGCGTCCTCATCACGCTCAAAAGTGCGCTTGCGCACCATGAAGAGCTGATGGTGTGCTGAGTTAGCAGCAGCGACTCTCTTAATCCACGACTCTGACACACCCATGATGCGCGCTTGAGACATCTGGATGGCGTTAAACTCAACGCTAAGCATACGCAGGTCTGGGGTGACGCCGGCTTGGATCTGTTTGATGACGGGGAGGAGAGTGGGGGTTGCCATGCCGAGGTGGTAGTCGCTATCTTTGTTGGTGGTGGAGGAGCGCTCGCCGAGGTAGGTGAGCCAGAGAGCTTGGACGGTACCGTCTTCGGCGACGAGAACGCCGCTACCGCATTGGCCGCTTAGGCTTGTGTCGACGGTGATGGCGTCTAGGTTGACGGCACGGTAACGTGGGGCGCCGGCGTTGGCGGGGATGGCGACAGCGGTGATGTCGGTGACGGTTGTCTGCGCGACAACGATGCGCATGTTTTGGTTGAAGCCGATGAAGTATGTTGAGGCACCTTGCTTGATCTGCTCGGTGCTGAGCTTGGCGCTCTTTACTGGTGCATCCACAAGCGACGGATCGTATTTGATAATAGCGTAGTTTTGCAGGGGGTGCATGAAAACCACCTTTCCGTCAACAATGATGGAGTCCGCAATCGTAATAGAAATGTCGCAGAAATCATATGGCACAACAGCGCGAGAGATGATGACAAGACCCTTCTCAGCATCGAGCACGACACCCATACCCCATTTGCGGTTTCGCGGAAACCCATCCAACTTAACAGGCATATGGCATGCAACGCGCACAAAGCTCTTGACCAACTCCGCAGCCGCTGGGTGCGTCGGGTTGTCGAGCTGGATGAAGCTCGCGCTACGAGGAACTGGCGGTAACGCAGGTAGGGCATCTGCGAGGTCGCTGAAGTCCCATAGTCCAGTCTCATCGTTTCGGACCGCCATGCGCATTTTACTCGACCAGTGACGGTCAATGTAAAGGATGCTTGTGTTGAGGGTGTGTAGATCGCGTAGATGCTTGTATGTGACGACAACACGCGAGCGGTCAGGGATGGCCTTCATGACTTCAATGAAGGTTGCCAGGTCCGGCGTTTTCTTGTGATCCACCGACTGAACGAGCCATCCCGAATCGGTGCCCTCGAACTTGAACGATCCAGTGGCCTCGCAAATGAAGACGCCCTTACAGGCGACAGCGTATAGGCGAGCCTGCTGGTATGACAGGTCGTGGAAACTAGCGCCAGCAACAGAGATAAAGCGATCTGGGGTAATCTTGTGTAGATCCCCAACGGCAAGCTCAACCTCAATATCCTCGCTGCCACGCTGTATGAGAAGCTTAACCCCCTTTCCGACATTCGAGTCGAGAATATCGTCGAGCCTCACAAACTGCGTCAGCAGCTCCCCGTTGACCTTCAACAGGATATCACCTTCCTCGAGCTTCGTATCCGACGGTCCTTCCGGGAGCACAATCTCAGCGACCAGCATACCCGTCTCCTTCGGGAACTCGGCGCGTATCTTCGCCTCCCATTCCGGCGTCAACCCTAACCTCCTGCACTCATCGAACGGCTTCAGCATCCACTGGCACTGTATCGTTCCTCTTGTTATAGGTAGGCCCTGCTGCAAGCACTCCAGCGCCCTCTTCGGCCTCGACACAGGCAGGAAGTAATCTGTCGCCGCGCCATCTGCACGTCCTCCTGCCTGCAACGCCACAGCGAACCCATCGATATTCACGACGGGCGACCCTGAACTACCACCACTAGCCGCTGCAGCCGCCTGAATGTAGTTGGTATTGAAGTCGCTGTACCCCTCTCCGTATTCTGGGGCATTGCGATCAAGTCGACTGATAACTCCGGAGAGAATACTCAGTTTCTCACCGGCATCGTTACCCACGACTCTGATTTCCGCGCCTACCTTCGCCAGGTCCGGGCGCAGCTCCAGTGAAGCAACGGGCATGTATTTGATAGCCTTTGGGTCGAATCTCAGGATACCGAAGTCGTGCACCGGGTCGCGGTAGACGGGGTATGCGTCAACCTCCTCGTGGTTATCGAAAACGACGTATCCCCAGAACGGGCCCGAGCCGACGACGTGGCGATTCGTGAGGATGTATCCGCGCTCTGCATCTACAACGAAACCGGTGGCTTCACTGGTGAGCGCAGGGTCCGTGTCGAAAGCGCAGGTCTGACAGAAGCGGATGGATACGACGTTACGGACGACTTTCTCGATGGTTTCTTGCCACTCTGCGCTATCAGCTGGGGCGATGATGCCGATGCGATCGTCTTCTTCCTCTTCCATCTCCATCTCCATCTCATCCACCGGCGACGAGGACCCCAGGTCCGGTGTGTTCTCTCCGACGGACTCTTTTCCGTTTACCGCGCGGTGCAACTTCTGAGGTCTTTCGTTAAGCGGCGCAGAGTGCTGCTTGCGCTTCGAGCGAGTCGAGCCGTTCATCGTCATCTTTTTAAAGCGTAGTGTTGGGGAAGAGTGTATGAGTCGAGCGGCAGAGGGTGAGAAGGCTGTTTTATGGGTCGGGGAGGCGAACTTGTCAAAAATGGCGGCGGATGAATAAATGCGTTGATGGGTCGTCCGAGGGCGATAGGCGGCCGGGAAACTTGTCAATGACTGTTGTTTCAGTCGAGCACATATGGCTCTATTCATCCAGCATATGATGGAAGCGACGAGGGGCGGTATGAGGAGTCAATGGGCGAGGATAAGTTGGAATTTCAGCTGCGAGGTTACAACAAAGCTCGCAGGTTACATATGGTACATGTATGGCTGGTGGTTGTTTTCGTCGCATGTCCCAAAAACAGAATGTGCTGGTGGTAAGTGTGGCTGGTATGGGATGTGGCTAGTGGGGGGATCATGCAGTACAACCAACCAAACCAAGCCAGCACAATAAACCGGTGTGAACAAACAGCCTCATAGGGGCCAATTGACTTCCAAATCACCTACATACCTTCATGTCACTCAGCCCAACACACACATGTACTCACCAGACATTCAGTATCTCATCACAGCCACATTCACAAGCACAGCAAGTCACAGCATAGTTTGAGCCAAAGCCAGCCAGCCTTATATCACAAAAACAGAGATCTCTTGAGCTATCGTAGCAATTACACACATCGTCCTCACCACTCAAGCACCCTCCCTCCTCCCATCCATTGCATTTTCAAGGGCTCCACAAAACATACAAAAAAAAAGAAACAAAGAAAAGCAAAAGGGGCAAGGTAGTAGTTAGCGAAGGAAGCACAAGCAAAAATAAAACAATAAAACAACAAAACAAAGGGCTAGTCCCAGGTCCCAGGGAGAGCAAAGTCGGGTAGAAAGCAACCGAGAAGATAGGCAAGGGCCAAATTAATTCTTTCGTTTTCCGTGAAGACAACAGCAAGAACAGCCCGTCTCTTTTTGTGTGAAGAGGCAGACGGAAAGTCTCCTCAAAGTTTCTAGTTCCACCCCATGTTTCCCCCCCGCCAAGTGTCATTTCGTCGCGCCCGCCTATCCGCCTGGTTCCAGTAGAGAGTGTTGAGAGAGAGCTGGGTTTGAAGAAACGGGAAAGAAGCATGCCGCAGAACAGGGCCCGGAGGGAGCTAATATTGCGCCCCGCGTAAGATACACCTCATTCGCCGTCGTCATTCGAGGAATTAATGTCGCTTGAAAAATTACAAGGAACAAAAAGAAGAGGGTGCGTTTCGTTATGAGATCGAGGTAGTCGACGGTGTTGCGAGATGCCAGACGGGTATTGTTTAGCGCAGCGAGAACTTGTTCCTCTTGCCCTTCTCTTCTAGCGGTCGCCCGCTTTCGATCCGGGACTTCTTCTCCTCGAGCTCCATACGTTGGCGCTCGAGTTGCTCCTTCATTTCGCGATGGCGAGCGTACAGCTCCTCCTCGCTCTGCCTCAGTTTGCTCTCCTTCTCGGCAACCTTCTGCTGGAAGACCATCTTCATCTCTGCCTCCATCTTGGCGAGTTTCTGCTCGTGCAGGCTGCGTTCCTCCTCTTGTTTGACGGCGGGGTTGACCTCCTTGAACACGCTCGGGTCCTGTGCAACACCCATTCCGGTGAGCTTCTCGGAACGGTAGTTCTCGTAGAGCGCGTTGTTGGTGTGCTCCTTGAGCTCCTCCATGTGTGTGCGGATGAGCATTTGGCGGAGCTTGACAAAGTCGCAGTGCTCCTCGTTGTCAACCTCAATGATACCCCATGGGTAGCTACGTCCGCGGACCTTGCGGCCATCGGCACTGGTGATCTCGGCGGTAGCTCCGACAACTGCGAAAGGAACCTTGGACAGGATCTCGTTGTTCTCGGCAATCGTCTCGTCGTCATCAAGCTCGTAGCGAGGACCCTCGAAGATCTGGATGTCGTGGTACTTAATATCGGCAAGGATCTAAGAAGAATCAGTTAAATGCGTTTGCCAGCAGGAATGCAAATAATCATACCCTGGCCTTGAAAGCAGCAATCTCCTCGTCGGTCAAAGTATCAGCCTTGGCGATGACTGGGATAAGGTTGACCTTGGTATGAAGTCTGCGCATAACCTCGATATCAAGTGGCTTGAGGGAGTGGCCAGTTGGCTGGAGGAAGTAGACGCAAGCGTGGACGCGGTTGTCGACGATGTTCATGCGGTTGACCTTGTTCTCGGCATCGAGGTAGGCGTCGAAGCGCTGCTCGATGTTATCGACAATTGGTCTCCATGACTCGTCGTTGTTGACGAAGTCGCCAAATCCAGGGGTATCAACAACAGTCAGGCGAAGACGAACGCCATTCTCCTCAATATCCGCGCTAAGAGACTGGATGGCAACAGTCTTGGGGATGATGTCGAGGCTAGGTCCCTTGCGCTCACGGGGTGGGTATAACGAGGTGTTGAAGAGAGTGTTGACCAGAGTCGACTTTCCGAGACCAGATTCACCTAGAAATTATTAGTTGTGTTCCCGAACCTCGTATTTCCCGTGAAGGTAACCTACCAACAACCATCACGTTGAAGTTGAAGCCCTTGCGGACACTCTTGCGATGCCATTGATTTGGCAGGTTTGCGAATCCAACGTAGCCGGTGAGCTTTCTGCGGACAATGTTGCGCATATCGCTGGCCTGCTGTGCGGCAATCTTTGGGTCGCTGGATGCGACGCTCTGAGGCATCTCTAGCGGAGGAGAAGCTCCCTTGGGAGTCGGGGTAGCAGTTTCCATACCGAAGGTAGCAATTGAGCAGTATGAAGATTCGAAAGTGAGGTTATTTACAGCAGCGTTGGCTGTCGGAGGTTGACGATGCTAGATTGTTTGACGGGATGCTCGACTTTTTGGGCTTGGGAGTTTGGAAAGGGCGCTCGGAAATGATGTGGATTGTCGCGTATTGGGAAAGGAGAGGTCCCTTGGTCCCCTAGATAATTGGTTGGCGTGGTCTGCCGTACTTGTATCTTTTTGGCCGTTTTTGGTGGGATTGTCGTACTAATTTCCACTTCGTGCACACAAAAAAGCATGTACCACGTCGTCCCAAAGAGGTAAGGCGTGGTCGCGGGTGAAAAGGGGAGATGCCAACTAGGCACGTTTGGGGAATTAAATCGCCCATCACGTGGTTTCACCAAACGACGGGGAATATCAAAAGGAGTGTGTAATGAGGAAGTTGGTTAGAAAGTTGGTTGGTGGCACGATGGATAGATATGTGTTGGTATCTTGCAAGTAGAGATTTACGCAATGGTATGACAGATGAGTTGGCATTATATTACTCTATTAATGATATTTTTACTTTTTATTTTATTTTAATTTAAATATTTAAATGGATTTTTTCTTGGAAATATACTCATTTCTTACATGGAAGGAACATGAGCGATACAGTGGACATATGCTGAAATTTTATGTTATGTTTGAAAATATAGTAATAATAGGTGATTTAAGGTCTATTGTACTTTAATAACATTGTTATTTTTCTCTATTAGTTAACTAAGGGTGCGATTTATGTTACCATCCAGATCTTAGTATTTGTGGTTCGGATTTTGTGCCCGTTTAAATCAGACAATGCGTGTTCACGTGCATCCTACGCTTTTGAGCTCTACTATGTACAGTACATCTCCAGCCTGCTTACTATAGTAAGGATTACCCCGCTTGCCTCGTCGAAGCTGGAAATGTGAGGCTGTACATAAGCGCTTTGTAGAGCTACAACCACAATTACAATTTTATTCCACTTTGCCTTGAGGCCTGTAGCGTAAAGGTCAACTAGCTACATTTTGTATCCTGTGTCCCAATTGTACTCTATTGCAAGAGAGTAATTCTATTTTACAATGTCCGGGTTGATGGACCTGGCCACGTTTGCCCTCAATTCAAGCGTCGCGCTCTACAAGACAGTTCAGAGCTTTAATTCCCACCAAGAGCGCGTGCACGATTTTGCAGGAGAGACTAGCGCATTAAGTGAAGTACTAGGTTCACTTACGGCGACGATAACCTCTAGTGACTTAGATCTCACGGCTCTCGAAGTTCCTCTACGGCGATGCGGCAAGGCCTGCGAAGAGTTCGAGCAAGAAATAAAGAAATGTTCACAGCGGTCGGGTGGCAGCCGTGCGAGTTTTCGAGATTGGGCGAGACTGAGATATATGGGGGATGACATTGACAGTTTTAGACGAGTACTATCTGGGTACAAGATGACTATAACTATTGCTCTCTCCGATGCAAACCTGTATGTATCTGCCCATGCTACTTGGTGCATTAGAGTAGTCGCTGACCTTGCTATTCTTTCGACCTGTATAGTCGACAGTCTGCCCTTACCGCTGAAAACGTAGAGAGCTATAACGATCTCCTTAATACCGCTAAAGCTGGCCTCGAGGATCACCTCGAGAGCATGGATGAGAAGCTTGAACGTATACTTAGTCAAAACGTGGCTGGATCAGAACTGGATTCATCCGAGGTGAAGCGGATAAAGGACGAGCGCCTAAGCACGGAAAAATGTCTACAGATCTGTTCCCAGCTATCTAAACACATCGACGAGATTCACAAGACGGCTCTGCATAATGGCAGCGCTAATTCGGATAGCGGCTCCAGCTCCATACCTGAGAAAATCACTAATGACGGCCTAAAAGAGTGCAAGAGCAGTCTTGCTCGGATGGCCCAGGAGCTGGCTAGCCACGAGAAGCAACTCTTTGATAGGCTAATGTCCAAGCTGGATCCTACCAGTGCCTCTCAAGAAAACGCAGCCGACATCACTAGGTTGCGGGAAGAGTGGCAATCAACGCGAAAATCTATGGATATACTGTCTGCAGCAGGCAATCACTTAGACCAAAATATAAGTATTATCGAGAATCATGCAGCGGGCGATTCGGTCCAAGTCATGGTTTCAACTAAGGGAAAGACTCTTCACGGTACAAATCGAGCGGTTGGTTGGAGGTCGAGGCAACTAGGTGGCCATCTCGACGACGAGACGGTCCGACAGATATCGCGAGATATGGTTAGCATCACCATTAACACCAATAATGATAGGGAGCAGCGATCAGTAAGTGAGGCTGAAGCTGTCTCAGATGATAGGGGAAGAGAAGCTGATAAGGCGGGAGAAGGGCGAGGTTCGGAATTTATGGAACGGTATGGAGAAGGGTTTAAACTGCCGTCTAATATGCCTACACCAGCTAAAGGCTAACTAAACCTGAGCCGAGGAGGCCGGCATATAAGGGGGCATGGGGCATATATGTTTACTGGATTTACTGCTTGCTAGGAGCTTTCATTTTTACACAAGGTAGCAATATATCGCTGAGGGCACGGGCGAAGTCGAAGATGTAGGCTTGCTATCATTAGAGTTGGTAACTTGGAGTGGTGGTGCTAGATAGCAACGAGCTAGAGGATCACTCATCAGGGACTTTGACGGACATTTATTATCTTCGAGGTTGCGTAACGTAGCACAAAATGCTAGCTAAAAACAGCAGCTCCAGCTCGACAGCATCACATGATTTAAATATATATAACTCCTCAAAAATAATACATTAATTATCAGAAATTATTATTCTATCTCAAATACCCCTCTCTAAATCCGCTTCTAAATTCCCTAGAAAATCATAGTGCTATGCCAAATCCTCCCCCCCCCCCCCAACAAAACTCCAAGAAACACACTCATCCAAGCTCTATTATATATTCTTTCTCTTACCCCCATTTATTTGCACAGCACGTTCAGTGCATCGCAAACTTTGACCTAGCCCTCAACTTCGCGCCAAAGATCCAGAGCAAAAAGATGCCCACAATCCCAATCACGCTCAGCCCGCCCAAAAGACTAGTCCCCCTTGCAACACCAAGGTTCTTAAATAGTGGATGAGCATACAAAATTGATGCACACGCTGACGCACTCCTCAAGAAATCGTTGGCAGCGAACAAACTCGCAGCGTACTGAGGGTACGACATGGGGACGTAGGTGAAGATGCATTGCATGACGACGAAGACACTGGCACCGTAGAGAACGATGCCGACTGTGGGGGCGACCCAAGTGATGTCTGGTCTGGCGGTCCACTGGTGCAGGGTTAGTTTCCTTTCGATACTAGAGGAAGACAAAGGTCGGGTGAGACTTACAGCGAAGATAAAGAGACCGATAGTGGGGCCGAAGCAAGCAAAGAGAGCGGGAACAAGGTTGTGTTCCTGTGCGCGGAGACCGTTCTTGACGATGTCAGGGATGTGATAAAAATAGAGGTAAGCGGAGTAGACTGCAACGCCGATGAGGCAGGCGATGAGGATGCAGGTGAATAAGACGCCGATGATACCGAGGCTGAAGCCGTAGTAGACTGGGTAAACGAGAGGAAATACTTCAAAGAAGGAATAATAGATGCCGTAGATAATAGCTGTATAAACATTTACGAAAAGAATGGCAGGATCCTTAATCGTAATCTCCATTGGCTTAATGAGAGCATCAACGACAACCTCACGGGTAGTAAGCTTTGCCTGATCAATCTCGCTCTGGGCCATAAGTCTCGACTCCCCCGTGAGCTTCCTCAGACGCTCAGCTCTGCGGAGCAAAATATTTGGTGTGCTAGTCTCAGGGAGAACCGAGAACATGAGTAGGAGAACTGGTCCCGCCATAATCAGGATCTCCCAAAGACTAAACCGCCAATCCAGCGCTCCTACGGCAAATCCACTGAGAAGCGGACCAAGAGCCGGTCCACAGTAGGCGGCTGAGACCCAGGCAATTAGCGCGTAGGGGAGGTAGAGCATTGATACCATGTCGCTCATAGTTGCGGCCCCGGTCGCTAGACAGGGAGATCCAAAGAAGCCCTGTAAGAAGCGGAGAACGAGGAGACCAGCAAAGTTGTTGACGAGCGCGGTTGGGATGGAGATGATGGTGAATATGAACATGGTGACGAGGTAGACTGGAGACCTGCCAATTCTCGGGATCTCGCTGAGGGGTGAGAAGACGAGTGGGCCAATGCCGTAGGCAAGGACATATAGAGAGAGAGGGAGCGAGGAGTCGACTTCGGAGATGTTGAATTTTTCGATCACTTGTGGGATACTGGATGTGTATATTGCAGATCCGGTGTAGACAACAAAGGTGTAGAGACAGATGAGGAGGCCGACCCATGATTTCTTGCCCATAGACCAATTCTGCGGGTTCGCTGGGTCGTCTGTGGAGTACCAGTCGACTAGGACTAATCCATCGGCCGTCTTGACTGGGTAGATAGGCTTGCTGGCAACTCGTTCGATGGCATCTTGAATCTCAGTCTCTAAACGCTCTTTTGTGAACTGTCGGGTCTCTTGGCGGGAAAGGGTGCGTTGGAGTTCGATGTCCTGGTTGAAGGATTCGGAATCCGGACTGGGCTTGGAATCATCGCTCTCCTTTTTGAGTTGCTTTCGGCTGACAGGCCGCTCAATCTCCTTCTCTGACCTGAGGACGGCATTATATGACTCTGGTAGTTCGAAGCCGGGGAGCTCTTCTGGATATGGGAAGAGACGGTTCTTTGTGGCCCATCTCAGGAATTGGCCCAGAGGAGCCTCTCGTATTAAGTCGGACATGATAGGCGTGTGTGTATGTGATGGGTATAATGCAAGGGAGGAGATATTTAGATAGGGGCTGTAGCAAGTGCTACTAGCACGGCTATTTGTAGGGAGGTAAAGAAGGCGGAGATGAGAATTGCGGGCTTGAGAATGAAGAGAAGAGAGCTATTAGACGGATAGGAGACTGATATATATACAAACCCTTCTCACATTTTCTGCATCCCCCGGATATAGATTACTAAACTCCAGCCTTGCAATCTGATACACATCAAGGCTGGAGTGGAGATAATGCATGTTTCCATCTCTGTGCTTTCGATGTCGTTCAGCTGACCAATACAATCCTCAACAAGGGGATTATGCCGTTGTGTGGTAGAGCCATAAGTTAGTGGATTGGAGGCTGACGGTAGGATGATACCTGCAGCATCGGCGGCGTCTATTGGGCAGTTTGAAGATGACAGTGGGTAAAGAGCGAGGGTGAGTCAGGCAGACTAGGATGAGGAAAACCGCGTCGGCGGACTTAGGGGTTTAGTGATCAATAAATTTGGCATGTGGGTATGGGTATCAAACACTGTAGCCTAAGGCCACTTAACCAGGGTAGCTAGCTACTGCCTTAACCAACGTCAACCGCTATAGCCCGCTCTATTAGCCTGTGATCGAGTAAGGAGGTAGGGGGCCAACAGGGCCAAAGTGAGAGATGGCTGCTGACAAATGTAGCATTCTGTATGTACGAGTATCTACGTAGTAAAACTAGGGGCCCGCATATAAAGTGGCATAGTCAATAATACAGCTACTATACCAAAGACGTGTGAGAACCATGAGCAGATAACCTGGTAGAGCGAATGACGACGAAGGATCTTTGACCTCTGATCACTAATGCACGCTTCGTCAGTGAAATTCTTAAATCCGTTTATTAAGCAGCCACACTGTAGCGCTGGATTAGGCACTAAGATCCTTTCGCTGAGGAAAAAAAAAAACTAGACGTAAGATGACGACCATAGTACGAAGGGTACATTTGATGCAGCACACATCCCGCCTGTGATGGAGGTATTGATACCGAACTGCTTCAAAGCTGGGACGGCCTAAATCGCCCTTGTCGTTGATTTTAGAGGGCGCCCGGACCATCCTTAATAATACACCATTGTCTAGGCTCAATCCGGCTAGCGCATTTCTATTTTTCCGCCGTGGCGGCCGGCGGAATCTCTGTTCTTTCCGATCCGCCTCAGCCTTTCAGCCTTGCGCTAGTGTCCATATCCGTTCCTCTTGTCAACCACTCCAAGCTCTCATTATTGTGGCGGGGCAGGAAGTCCACCTACGGACAACAGCACGGAATAATAAGCATCTATTGCTTACCTACCCATCGCTACCCAGGATGGGCAGAACCGACGAGTTCCTCTCGTCCATCTCTGGCTTTCTTCGAGCCAAAGATGCAGCCCAGCTCCAGCAATGGCTTGTGGTTGAGCCACCCCTCGCCGATGCTTACGCCGAGCTATCTAGGGAGCTCAAGACCATTGATATCGACAAGGCGGTGGAGAAAATTGATAATGACGATGCATGGCCGGGCTTCATTGCCTTTATGACGCTCTATCTCGACTTCTTTCGCCGCGTCGATTATGGGAACCTGATGGAGACGCATACCCAGCTCAGCGCCCTCGTCAAGTGAGTCCTACCCCCCGAACCTCAACAACGGACTTAAGGGCTGACAACATGCGGACAGCTCTTGCATCACTGCCATGTCGAATGCGTCATACGGCATCCTTGTACTTCCCACCACCATCCAATTGTGCACAGCGCTAGCGACACTAGCTATGACTCTTGATAAGCGGCCAGATTTGACACGCCGCTGGCGCGCGGCGGACGATGGCGAGGCACGGAAGACACTGGTTGAGGGCACGGCCGAATCGATACAACGGGCTTTTACCATCTGTCTCACAGAGCGGACGTCCAACCGTGATGGTGTCAAGGATGGAAAACCAGAGGGAAAGAAAGTTGGCATCTACTCCTTCGCTAATCTCGTTCTCAAGCTCCTCTTTCGTGTCAGTACGCTCCGGAACTGTCCGTACTCATATCCTAACACCTTATGCAGTGCCAAAAGACCCCACTTGCCGAACAGCTCTTCACAAACATCATGCAGAACTCTCCACCATTAGCGCTATACCCCGCCTCACACCGTGTCACCTACCTCTACTACCTAGGTCGTTTCCTCTTCTCAAATACCCACTTTTACAAAGCTCACCTATGCCTCCAATCCGCCTACACACAATGCCACGCTCAGTGTATCAACCAACGTCGCAACATCCTCATCTATCTCATCACGACATCTCTTATCCTCGGTCGTCACCCATCACCGGCTCTCCTCGCCCGCCCTGAGGCCTCTACACTCCATCCAAAGTTTGCGCCCGTAATAGCTGCAATGCGCACTGGTAACCTTGCCGCGTACCGCCACGCCCTCGGCCCCAATTCACCCCATTACGCCTGGTTTCTCCGCCGGGGTATCCTCCTACCCCTCCTCTACCGTGGCGACGTTCTGGTTTGGCGCTCTCTCGCTCGCCGTTCCTTCCTTCTCACTTACCATGTCCCCGCTGACACGACGACACGCAAAGCGCCGACACTCGACCTGCATGCTCTCCTTCTCGCCGCGCAACTCTGTCAGCGCACACTAGAAGCCGAGGCAGCGCGGCAATGCCGCAAGCTACAGCCGAGCATGGGTTTGATCAGCGGGTCGCTAATGCCTGATATTACGGACGTGGAAGCTATAGTAGCAAGTCTTGTGGCGCAAGACTTGCTTCATGGATTCGTGAGCCACAGTTTGAAGCGCTTTGCTATCCTGGGAGCGAAACAGAAGGGAGGAGCGCTGGCAGCGGGGTTCCCGGCGCCCTGGGGGGTGATGACGGCTAGAGCTGGGGGACCGGGAGTGGATGTGCCTGGGTGGGTGAGTGGGAATGGACGGCCGCAGGTGAAGATGGGAGGGGTGGTGAATTTGAGTGGGATTGCGAGACCCGTGGGGAGTGGATAGAGGAAGGGCGGGTGATGAGAAAGTGTATGATATTGTGATGCGAACTGAGATACCCGGAATTTACGCCTTGATAGAGGCAGCCGTTTTTTGGAAGAGAGCAGGACAATTTACGGCAAGTGGAGTAATTGTGAAGCGCAAAAGCTTGAAAAATGGCAGTATGTAACAGTCGCCTAGAGGCTAGAATAAGACCACGACCCCTATTACTATTGGCTCCCTTTATAAACAAGGGCTGTAAATTGTGTGATATTAATAACATTGAGCACCAAATCTACTAAGAGTGGATAAACAGCGGCTAAAGCCAGCATCAATTACATTGTCATAATTTAGGAGCATGATGCGCTTCTTTATTTCTCAAACTGAGCATCTTGGCGGAAGATAACCCGCTTTATCAAATTACGATTTATGGCCCCCCCCACAAAAATATAGTGCCCACAGCTTAATTAGCACGTGGAGACCCTTACAAACCACCCTTCTACCTTCCTCGTAAACACATCAAAAGAGAGAAACTCCACCGATAATCAACAGCCTCACTCCTATACTCAAAATCCTCAGATCCTACTATACGCTGCCCTCGGACGTACGGAATCCTTCATAAGGATAAAATGCCGACGATCTCCACCCCAAAGACTAGCTACCCCCAGGAAATGAGGGGGAAGGCCTTACACTAATTGACCTAAAGCACGGCTAAATGCGAGAGCCATGGACAGTTGCCGCACTCACTATATATGCGCAACCTCCATTGGTCGGAAACAAGCGTGGGATGAACAGCGTACCTGGTTTCCCTCCGCAATGGCTATATGAGGAAATGAAGTTCGGAAGGATAATCTACGCCTTCTAGATTGCGGCTAGATTGTGTGTTTGCGTGGCCTGCGGGGGCGGAAGGTTTGGCAGGGCGGCGGGGATGGAGAGCTTTCTTCCGAGATGGTAGGTATGTGCAACGACTGTAGGGATTATTGCCGTGCGTGCAAGGTATGGTATTTACTTTATATTTCGTTGTGTCCCCTCATTTTACTTTGTTTCTGTGCCTTTGCTCGTCAGCACCGTTCTTGCCATACACGCCTTAAAGCCAGTAGACGTCTTTCAATTGTCAACCCCTGGAGTTTGTGTAGCTTCCTGCGGTTATTTCTGTGAATTTTTTGTTTGAGTGAAAACTAGACAAGATGCAATTGCTCGCTATTCTAGCTGCGGCGACGGGCGCTGCTGCCGTGGCGATGCCCAATGTCGGTGTTGCCGCCGGCCTGGGTAACGGTCATAGCAAGGGGTGGGGGTTGAAGAAGTTCAAGAACTTGGTGGCGTTTGGAGACAGGTATGGGAAGCTATCTTGTAGTAATAATTGGACCGCAAACTAATCACACATGGCAGCTACACCGATGAGTCCCGCCTTGGTTATTTCCAGCAGCATGACGGTCAAGGTCCACCAGCAGGAACTCTCCTGCCAGGGAGCACTTCTACGCCCGGAGGTGGCATCACCTGGCCCCGATGGGTATCGATATACAGCGGGGCCTCGCTATTCAACTATGCTGTCTCAGGAGCCGTTTGCAGCAACGATATGATCTACCGCTACCTCGATTCCATCAGCGGCCCCTTCCCCGACGTACTCGGCTACGAGGTGCCCGCCTATCAAGCAGACGCAGCGTACATCAATGAGACCACGAAAACGAACACGCTTTTTACGGACCGCAAGGCTGATAACACCGTCTACAGCATTTGGATCGGCACTAACGACCTGGGGAACGACGCGCTGCTCACAGACAGCACGCTGCACGGCGAGACTGTTAGTGATTATATCGACTGCATTTTCGAGGCCTTCGATGGGATCTACAAGACCGGAGCCCGGTACTTCGTACTCATGAACGTCGCACCCCTGAACCTCTCGCCTCTGTACGGTCTCCCCTCTGCAGGCGGCCTGGTGTCGAGCCACTACTGGCCTAACAAGCCAGCGAACACCACGGAGCAGAGCTGGAAGATGAAGGAGTACTCGTCGACTGTGAACACTGTCCTTGACTACCGCGTGCCGTTTGAGGTCAAGCTGGCGAACAGGTACCCGGGGGCTCACTTTGCTCTCTTTGATACGAATCGCTTGATCACGGATATCTATAATAACCCGGCTACTTACCTCAATGGGACGGGGACGCTGCATGTTGAGGAGCCATACCAGCTTTGCCCCGTGGATGGAGGGGACTGTGTGAACTCTGAGGAGAGCTTGGATAACTTTTTATGGTGAGTTTGTTGTTTCCTGGTTTCTTGGCTTGCAGTGAATGCGACTAACAATGCAATAGGTTTGATGAGCTTCATCCTAGTGAGAGGACTGATCAGGTTATTGCAACGCACTTCCTTGATGTTGTCAAGGGGACGTCGAAGTTTGCCACATACTGGTAAATAATTCCAAATTAGAGCCAGTATAATGATGACCTATTCTATCTTGTACGCTATTTGGCAATCTAGATAATGTAATAAATTAATGACCAGATCATGTAAATCCCATCATTGTCCCTCTGTTTATCCATTGAATACCAGCCTCGTCAGAATCGTGGTCACGTGCACTGTCTTTCTTTCGAGACGGATTATTAAGTATCTTTGAATCTAGCTCCCGTCAGTCGCAATTGACTCCTCATTTTCTCCCTTTAAATCGTTATATCGTTATATTTCCTTGTATATATATCCTCCGTATACCTCTGACAGAAGGCAAACGCCATTGAAGTGTCGGTGAAGCCGTATATCCTGGCAATATTGCCAATTTATAGGCCTTTGTAGCCTTGTACATGCGTCGAGCGCCTCGTCCTACCTGTGACATATCACCACAAAAACACGAGCGAGATTTAGTGAGATGCTGCAGTTCTACACCAGTAATCAGCTTCATCTACTTACATTCCCCTTCCAGATCCTCCGAAATATATTCAATAGATACTGTACATCGCATGCAGCCTATCACCGACAGCGCATAGTTCAAAATACGCCACTAGATACCACAACTGAAGCCGCCATCTTTCCCGTTGACGCGCCATCCGACTCTGCACAGCCACTCACGGCCTTATATCCTTGAGATCTTATCCCTCCCTACTGTACAATACAGTGCTGTCACAGGAAGGCTGCATCTCGGTCGCGTCGGTCACGTCCCTGATCCCTCCTGATCCCTACCGATCCCTACCCCCCAGCAGTCGCACCTTACCCACTCCGCACAAGCACGCATTGAAACATTTCGAAGCGGCGAAGATCCCTCGCATAACACGATAAACCCTCGACTCCAAGACACATCCTGACAACCAACATCGAGAGTTTCGAGTAACCATAGCCACTCATCGAGCGCAGACCCTCTTCATACCCTTCCCCCCATCC
>LNAS01000100.1:0-160033 GCA_001630605.1 Pseudogymnoascus pannorum
TTAGTCCAGGGTTTTGGTGGGGTCGGCTATATAGCCGGTATGGCCATGTAGCCGGTATGGCCACGACCTACGTTATAGACACTTTTGCAGCTGTAGTTAAGCAGCTAGCCTGGCGTTTATTATTTGCTTTAGCAGTCCTGAATAAATGGATTATTTATAAAATTGATATGATATCTGCCTTCACACAAGGAGATATAGATACAAATATATATATTAAATAGCCATTAGGACATATAAAGACATATGATAACCAAGAGTATGTTTTAAAGCTAAATAAAGCCTTATATGGCTTAAAGCAATCTGCCAGAATCTGGTACTATACCTTAAAAGAGGTCTTAGTCACAAAATTAGGATTTATAAACCTAATAAATGAAAATAGCATATTTATATATAAAAAGCTTAATATTTTTATAAGCCTATATGTAGATGATTTAGCTATAATAGGACCTAATTTAGACACTATTAAATCCTTCATTAAAGAACTTAAGAATTACTTCAAGTTAAAGGATCTAGGTCAAATTAAGGATTATTTAGGAGTTCAAATAGACTATGACCTACAAACAGGCATACTCAAATTACATCAATCTAAATACATACAAAGAGTATTAGAACGATTTGATATTAATAATAAGAACCCTAAATATACACCTATGAAATCAGGCCTTAAGCTAGAACCTAATAAAGAGCAAGCTAAACTAGAAGATATAAGATGGTTTCAAGCTGCTATAGGAAGCTTATTATATGTTGCAATGGCAACAAGGCCTGATATTGCTTATAGTACCATACTATTAGCAAGATATACATCAAATCCTAATCTAGAGCATAAAAATGCAGTTTCTAATATATTTAAATATCTAAGCAAGACTAAAGACTTAGGTATTATATATACTAGAAAGGATAATGGCTATATAAGTGGCTATTGTGATGCAGATTATGCAGGTGATATAGCCACAGCTAAATCCACAAATGGATATATATTTTACTTAGCTAAAGGCCCTATTATGTGGAAATCCAAGCTCCAAAGCATTATAGCTCAAAGCACCACTGAAGCTGAATATATAGCTATTAATATAGCATCTAAAGAAGCAGTTTATATTAAAAGCCTATTACAAGAATTAGGTTATTATAAACAAAAGAAATTACCATTATATACAGATAATAATGGAGCTCTTTTACTTGCTAAGAACCCTATATTTCATGAACGGACTAAACATATAGCTGTTAAGTACCATTATATAAGGGATTTAATAAACAAAGGAATACTAGACCTTATCTATATTCCTACAAATGAGCAAAAAGCAGATGGGTTTACTAAAGCCCTAGACAAGGTTAAATTTAAAGGATTTATTAGAATGTTAAATATGCTTTAAAGCAATTTTCTATAGTTGGGTTACCTTGTGCATTACACTAAAGGTTCTGTTTAAATAGACCTTTATTAAGTCATTTCATTATCTGCTTGTTTTAATAGGCTCTGTTTAAATAGGCCTATAAGTCCTTATTAAGAGGGTGTGTTGGATATTATGTAATAAGTCCTTCTAGCACCTTCTAGAGCCTTCTATGATACTCTATTCTATGAGTTTCCATGAGGTTCCATGAGGTTCCATGAGGTTCTATGGATTGGTAAGTAGAGGATTCTAGAAGATTCTATATGAGTCATTATGAATCACTATGAGTCATAATTACTAATCTATGATTTATAAGAAGAACCTTCTAGAATTAGGCTATTTGTGTATTTAAGGATCAGTTTGCTCTTAGATAGTTTTCCTTTTTTCAAGTCAATAACAAGTCAATAAAATCAGTTCAACATATAGCTTCAACTTGCACACTTATCTATTTGTTTTACACCTACCAAGACCATCCACTCCTCCACCATTTATCCTCACAGGCCACGACTTATGTTAATAACTAGTTGTACCATACAAAATATTTGTATGGTAAATATTCAATTGCTTATAACTCTCTTATAAGTTTAGCTTACAGGCTAGCATTTTTAAGTATAATGTACGTGTATATAAAGAATATTAGTATGAACAGGCTAGACCTTATAAGCTATATTGTAGAAGCGATGAAGAGTTAAATTCTAAATCATGTGACCTTTAACTTTGCGTGGTCGACTGGTTTAATGGGGTGGCTATGTCGGTAAGGCCATGCGGTCAGTAAGGCACATGACCTACGTTAGTTTAGCGGTTTTGATATGGGTTACACCCGTGATGTGGCAAGGGAAACTAAAGCTCTAACATGTCTATCCCAACATCTATCTACCCCACTCTTGATCGGTGGTGCCAACTACCGAGTACCGGCAGCCGCTGTAGTACATGGCTAGACGCGGACAGTTGTTTGGCCGCTGGAGGTTTATTGCTCCGACGACATCGAATAAGTCCATTTGAGAACAAGTGTGAAATGCCATATATATAAAGTTGGCATAGAAGTAATGATGGCAATATACTCTGTAATGAAAACTCCCCTTATATCGTAGTAAAAGCCGACCCTGCAATCACCATGGTTAATGAGTCTGTTACAGATGACAATGACGCGGGCTCTACCACGAAATTGCCCACTTTAGATTTCTTCACGACAGGAACAGTGAAAATACGCCCACTAATGCGATCACAGCCAGCAAACAGCTATTCTATCATCCGTCGTCTGCGTTCTGTCTGTGACCGCCAATGGACCGAGTCTCTTCCAGTCGGGGTCTTTCTCATCCGCCACCAAGAGGGCCTCTTTCTCTTCGACACCGGCCAATCTCCATGTTGTAATGACGCAGGTTACTTTCCACGCGCAGCGCTGTTCAACAAGTTTCTGAGCGCCTTCACCATCGAGCCGAGCGATGGCATTGTCCAGCAACTTGGCAGGCAGGGCGTCAAGCCAACAGACTTGAAGGCAGTCATTCTAAGTCACCTTCACAATGATCACGCCGGCGGCCTAGAGGACTTAGTCGCCGCAGCACCGGATCTACCAGTGTATATCAGTCGTGAGCATTGGAAGGCTTTCGGCGAGCATCCTTTCTTTGCGGGTATGGAGGGAGCCACTCCGAATCACTGGCCCAGGAACTTTTCGCCCAAGATCTTCGACTATCAAGATCAACCTGTTGGGCCCTGGGAAAAATCCTATCCGTTGACATCTGATGGCAAAATTGTTGCTGTCGACACCTCTGGCCATGTAGCAGGACACCTTGCCCTTGTGGTCTATGGAGAGAGCGGGACCGGAGAAGCTACAACATACCTCCTCCCTGGAGATGCGACATATAGCATTGATGTTCTAGACAAAGAAGAGCCAGATGGAATCAACGATGACCCCGCCCGTGCCCTACAGAGCTTGAGGTTGATGAGGCAGTATGCAAGACAGACAGATGTCGTTGTGTTGCCGAGCCATGACGCCAACACACCGCGCTTCCTCGCTGAACGGGTCGTGTACCAACCCAAATAATAAATTTCCGGCAACAATTTATATTTTTAGTAGAGTTTAAAAGTATAGTGTATAGCCATATCCATGTTCATCATTAAAACCTATGTAATGCCAGCTAGCTTGCTATCCCTCTTGCCCTCCCCTTGAATTAAGTTAAGGTTATTTGCAAAACTGTCCCACAAAAAAAAAATGGTATCACGTTGTCGAATCTAAAAACTAGCAAAGGGATATCATACCGCTCGATCTAAAGTCTATTGTGCCTCCCCTCCCTCCGTACTGCCCAGCCCTTGAGTGCAACGTTGAGAATTACCCACGCCATGAGGAAGCTCACAAGACCCATTGTTACTGTGAATACAAACATCGCATCCAGGTTATTATATTCCATCGATACAACTGTATCACGGCTCTGATATGGAAGTTAGATTTCTCCCGGTACAACAGCGTAAGATAGATTGGTATACGTACACTAGCCATGAAAACCAAACCGCCCGCCATGAGGCAAAACGCTGTGATGAGCTCCGAGGGTGGTCGCGAAGGCAAAAATGACGTTGGTGGTGACAAGTAGAAAATAATATATGTTAACCCCCTAGCAAAGGACGCGCCCATCAGCAGGGTTCCCCACTGCTTGTGGATCATAGTTGAGACCATCGAGCTTTGGTGGTGAGAGCTCATCATTACACCCAGCAGAAGCACCATCAATGCCGGAATGGGGTTCATCGAGATCTTGTAGCTCTTGGGGGGCTCCCAGCCTGATTCCTGGTTCTCACCATCTGAAAATTGGCCATGGGCGGGCCGGTCAGTAGAAGCTTTCGGAGTGTTGATATTCAACAGGTTTCGGATCCCAGTCGACTCAATTAACATTCCACACTTAAAAACCATCAGTAGCCGAAAGACACCATGTTAGTACTTGGCAACTTACTAGCCCTCCCCCGATGAACATTATTGTTATGGAGAGATGTTCCAAGTCTTGTGCACTCCACTCCTGTCCCCATGCATTCAGGTGCTCTAGGAATATATTCGTAGACCCATAAAAGAAGATAAGAAAGCTTTCCACGAATTCTGCAGAGATGGTGCTCGCGTTCTCTGACTTTCTAGAGGAACTTCTAGGTTTTATATTCCAAGCCTTTCGTTGTTAGTATGGGAATACGTATCGAAGGGAAAATACACACCCAGCCACGGTCTGCAAAGCTACCGGCCCAGCGTCCTAACGTGAATATTCCGTACCAGAAGAACACTCCGCCCTTGATGAAATGGGCAAGCCCAGAAAACACAGCTTTTCCTCGCTAGATCCTGTCAGATTTAAATTTTGTGTTGTGACTAGGGGTGCATACAAAAAGGCCGGCATATGTCACAGCTCCAGTGGTTATACCCATGAATCCTTGAATTAGTATCGTGCGTGTTATGATGGCCTCGATGATGCGAAGTAAACTAGACACGCGCGAAGAAATATATAGAGGCACCTTCCCTGAAATTACAGCGCGCACTCTTTTCATGAGTGTATGTCGGCTCTTCTTTGAGCTCGAAGCCAGGTCATCGGACTCTTCCTCGTAATACTTCCGGTTTATACCGTTCATGAGACTTTGATCATCTTCCAGTGAGGAAGACGAGTTGCCTCTGAGGGATTCGTCGTTTTGTTCCGTTCCATGTCCGCTATCGTCCGAGAATCGATATCCCGGAGCATTATCTGTATTGTTTGCCCATTGATTTCCTCCCATAGACTGCTGCAGGGTTTGAATGAAGGGCAGATGTTCCTCGGAGTTTCTCTTTTCTCCTCGCAGCCTCGCAGAGGCTGTAATAAGGGCCAGGCATACTTGCGCGACGGTGGCCCAGGTAAGCAGCCATCCAATCGTGTGGTGCGCGTTGTGTGGGTATAAATCTGGCGTTCTACTGTTGTAGAGCATCGCCAGTATGACTCCTCCGGAATTAATTAGAAAAAAGCCAGTTTGGGCCACGAGGTTCAATCGGGACCGAGAAATCGAGAGCATCACAGCTTCTTTGTGTTAGATAACGTTCATTTTATAGGACTGGCAGAGGCTCATACCAACTGGAAGCACAAAGACCCAGCCAATCGTCATAAGTGCGATATGGGCGAGGATTAAGTGCGAGTGTTGTGGGTGTCGGAAGTAACTGTGGGGTACTTCCATTGTCGCATTGGATGGGGTTACGCTCGGCGGTATGCCAGCAGCAGACGTTGTCATTCCCATATCCATGTCGGCAGCCATATGAGTTTCATCCTCATGCGCCGAGGTTGTGAGAGCAAATAGCAGCACCAGCAGAGCTGGAGCTGCCTTGGTGAATTCAGGACAGGTCCTCATATGTGGCTACTTGGCTGGGTTAATAGGAATGGTCTCGGTAAGAGGCCTGTGAGAAGTGGCTGTAGCTTGTCTGGAAGGTAGACAAGAACCATGTGCCAATTTGTCAGTATGTTTTAGGTGATGTGAGAAGGTGAGAATATGATAAGATAGTGTTAAATTCCAGCAGGGTATGACGGTTAGAAAGAAGTGAATGAAGTAGGAGAGAGGATGCGTGGAGATAATGAAGAACGGAGGAGGGATGTGAAAAGAGTCATAAGAAGTCGGAAGTTTCGGCGAAGATCAAATGGAGGTCAACAAAGTGGCGGGCTGGGGGGGGTGCGGATGTCCGGTGGAGCCAAGAGAGTGGATGAGAGGGTATGGAGGAAGGAAGAGATGAGGGGATTCGGAGTGCATGGGAATCTATCAATCAATCATAGGGCAGCAGACCGGCCAAAGGACTGGGGGTTGGGGATTGTGAGGGAAAGAGAAGACGACTACTTGCCGCCGCGTGCCCGATGGGTTGCATTAGTGAGGTTTGGCGATATGTATATCTGACAGCAACAGTACAAAACAGTACAGATCAGTACAGTAGGGCACATTTACCGAGGGAATCCAAGAGTATGGTTTTATACAAAATGGAGTGATGGGGTACATGGAAACAGCTGTAGAGATGTACTATGGAGGTTGTATGGTTGTATAGGAGTATGATGGTTGGTACTGTAGAGCTGTAGAGAACGTACATTGTGTCAGTTTGTCAACACACATATCACACACGCATACGCACACACAAGTGTTTTAGGTTTACTGATATTACATATGATAGTGAGAACAGCGACGTTAAATTTGAACGTATAAGTGGTTGCTTACCATATAGTACAGATAGTACGTGGTACACAGTTCAAGACCAAGGGTCCACTTGTCAAATAAGGTAGGCGACTTACCAGGCTTGGACTAGCTGCGATGACGGTGATGACGGCGTTCCGGGGATCCGAGAACCCTGTGAAGGCGGTGAGAGTAGAGATTGGACGGTTTAGACGGATTAGACGGATTTATACCGGGGGGATGTGTGTTGAGGTATCCATATCCATGACCATGTCCGTGTCCGTGTCCATCTCCATCATTTCTCAGACAACAAAGACAAACGGGAAGTGCGGGAAGTTCAAGGGAACTGCATATCTCGCTTGGATACCTGATACTTCACCTTAGGAACAAAGGCTACTATGTACAGTACAAGTACACACTACAGGTCAGTCTGTGAATCATCGGGAAGAACTATGAACCATGGGCAATTGTGATCGATCATGAGCAATCATGAGCAAACTATGAGGGTGTGGGGAATCATGGGTGTGTGTGTGTTTGTGTGTGTGTGCTGATGATGGCAGCAAGCACACACACAAACACTCGTAACGCACTTGTACGTTACTCACATGTACGCCACACACACTCTGTCTCCCCCTCCCCTTCAAAGAAGCCCCCAAGTGCCGTTTCCTGGGTTGTAAGCGGCCGGTACTCCAAACGAGGTGCAGATGGTGGCTAGCAGGTGGTGGCTGGTAGCTGGCAGATGTCTCGCTGACCAACCAGCCCACCTTAGTCCACACTAGCCCAGCCTTACCAAGGAGAGCTCTGCTGTCACCTGATGACAGCAGCTGGGTCCAGACAGTGAGTACTAGAGTACATATCTCCGTTTCATCCGACAGCTCCCCAGCATCGGCGATGGCATAATTTTATACAGATTGTGTACGAATACTGTGCAGATTATCTTATATCTTCTCCATATACTCATGAGTTCCCCTTCCGAAGAGGAGAAAGAAAAGAAGAAAAAAAGTTCCCTCCCCGGCTCCATATACTCTGGAATGCTGTCATATATACTCGCGATGATTGGTGGGGTCACCTGATGTTCGATGGCACCTACGCAGTTGCGCTGGTGTATGTAATACGGGTTCTCTGCCCGTCTTCAGGCCTGTTATCCACCCAGCATCGGCAACATATCCCGATCTCCAACTGGATCAGTTAACGACAGCCTCCTGGGTGCTATGTTCAAATAGAATATAACAGATTAAATATATTTTGGTGGTATTGTGGCTGATTGGCTCTGTGCTCTCGTGTTCCTGGTTTTCCATGATGTATCAGTCAAATTTTATATTCTTGGTGAATATAATATTTATCGCTTAATTGATTATAAATATCTCACTGATTATCAACATTTATATTTACCACACCAGCTCCAACACCCCATACTAGTTACTATACATATAAAACATAGCCATAGGCGCGAGTCCATCCAAACACATGTTTATCCACAAGGAACATTCCCGAGCGAAGTCCCGTATTGTTGGGAGAGCATCATCCCAACACTCACTGGAAGATGATATACCCGGAGACGGAGACGAGACGTGCGGTATTTTTGACAGGGACTCGTACCGACACACAAACCAAGCTGGTGCGGAACGAGCCACTGGGCATTTAGCATACACAAACACAAACAGACACGACTTCACCCCTGCGTGGCAAAAGTAAGGCACATACCCTGTATTATCATCTACAATACAAATGATTCCGAGCCCGCCAGTGCTGAATCATGCGCAACTTCTATTACTATACATGCCCCGGACATCCATGGTGGATATCGGAAGCCCAACTAACCTCACCACCACCGACCACAACAGCATCGCTACGCTAAATCTACAACAGCATGCGGCGAGGATCCTCGATGTACTCCTTAACCTTGACGAGGAACTGCACTGCCTCCCTACCGTCTAGCAGGCGGTGATCGTAGGTCAGCGCCAAGTACATCATCGGTCTGATCTCAACCTTTCCGTTGATGGCAACGGGCTTATCCTTGATGGCGTGAAGTCCCAACACAGCAGTCTGGGGAAGGTTAATGATCGGGGTACCCATCAACGAACCGAAAACACCACCGTTGCTGATGGTGAATGTTCCTCCGGCCATATCCTCAATTGTGAGCTTACCGTCACGGGCCTAGAGAAATGTATTAGTAAGAGCCAGAAAAAATTAGTCATACTACGCACCTTCTTGCCGAGATCAGCAATGGCCTGCTCAATTCCAACCAAGTCCAGGCCCTCAGTATTGCGGACAACTGGGGTGACAAGGCCCTTCTCGGTTGCAACAGCGACGGAGATATCCACGTAGTCCCTGTAGACGATGGTATCACCACCGTTTGGTCCCTCAATGGAGGCATTGACGGCTGGGATATCCCTCATAGCAAGGATACATGCACGCGAGAATGCACTCATAAACCCAAGCTTCACACCGGTCTTCTTCAGGATGTCATCTTTGTAGAGCTTGCGGAACTCCATGAGCGAAGACATGTCAACCTCGTTGAATGTTGTCAGGGAAGCGGCGGTGTTTTGCGACTGCTTTAGGCGCTCAGCTATCCTCAGACGCATGCGGTTCATTTTAACCTGAGGGATGTCAGTATCAGTAACTTAACTAGGATAGACCTAAGCTACTCACGCGGCGCTCCTCACGGTTGCCCGGTGCGGAAGTGGATTTCGACTCAGTTGCCTTGGTTTCGGGCTGTTTTGGGGGAGGGGACGCCTTCTTCGGCTGCTCTTGTGGTGGAGGCGGAGCGCTCTCCTTTTTGGGTGGACTTGGCTCATCCTTCTGTGCTGGTTTCGATTCCGAAGGCGTCGACTCCTTCGGCTCAGCAGGTTTCGACTCCTCCTTTGGCTTTGGCTCTCCTCCAAGCTCCAGACGGACGAGGTCTTGACCAACAGTCACGGTGTCCTCCTCCTGTGCAAGAAACTCCTTAATAGTACCGGCCTGGGGTGCGTTCACAGCGACATCGATCTGTTAGAAAGTCAGCTTTGGTGTGACGTATACTGGAGCTGTGAATTGTGACCTTGTCAGTCTCAATTGTTGCGATCTCCTCATCCAGCTCCACGTAGTCTCCAATCTGTTTCGAAAACTGCTTTAATGTGCCTTCCGAAATGGACTCTGCCATCTGTGGGACCTTGACAACGGTGTCGGCGTAGGATCTGAACTGCTGGACAATTGGAAATCCATAGCGCATCTGTGGTGCCCGATGTGCTCGCAGCACCTTCGAGGCGAGCAAGATCCGACGGGAGAACATGTTGATCGATTGTTGAAAACGGAATAAACGGGCAACGGGAAACGTCGAATATGGTTGTAGTAAGTTGTAGGAACAATAATTTAAAAAGCCTCAATCGTCGGTTACTCCGTACCCAATCCCGGGTTGTCTCGAATAACAAAGTATCGTCGGTCGGCACTTTGTTCCGGACCGCAATGTGGCCTGAGGCATGAATTATTGGTCTAGGTTGTGAAGCGCAAGTTCGCATGGCACTTCACACCGGCTACGTTGGGTCCATACGAAAGGCATTGCACCACCATTGAACAATCAGGGCATTGACGACTTGCACTACATTGCTAGTCCTATAAGGCCATCCAGAAAGTGTAGCCTGCTGAGAAAGAGCAACACCAAGGGAGAGCTCCAGCCATGTCGAACACTCAAGTTGTGTCGTAAGAACCTCCCCCTCATCCATTGAGTAACACCATCGACTGACGCAAACAAAGGTCATTATACCGACGCTCACTGAAGCTTGCTCTGGACTGGTCGGTTCATAGATACCTTTGGAGAGGTCAAGCGCTCTATCTTCGATCATTGTTCGAGGCGAATAAGAACGTCAAGGACCCACGGCAACAGAGGGTAAGCAGCTGTCCAATGCAAGGAAACGAGCAAGTACTTACCAATCTCACAGGCCCTTTTCAGGGAAACAGAAGATTTGCTCGAGAAATGGAAGCACCCAGATCCATACCGTGTACCAACAAGCCCAGGAGGTATGTTACCGGCTCAGTTATCAACATTGGATTGGCATATACTGATTGAAACTGTGCTACAGGCTCCAAATACGAGCGAAACCTTCCAGCATCTACTCTTGAGCGTAAGTTTCGAAGCTATGTTTGTTAATTGCCGGAAACAAGCTAATTTCACGCGTAGCCCCCACGAACACGAATTTATAGACTACAAAGACGGAGCTTGGTGCAGGGAGGGGCTGGTGACTGTATATAGAGAATTAAGAGCTTCAAATGCACAATGTTTTACCAGATTCCTGTATTGTCACCATTATTTACGGATCGGTCTGTGAGATATGGGGTTCTAAGTCGCGAAACTGAATGAACACGCCGGTCTTTATTGTGAGATATGGAACTGCATATTTGAGATCTACGCGCTTAAATAAACGCCGTTTAAATAAGAAAGAAGCAATTGGCAATTCACATCACGAAGAAAAGTCATTTGAAATATTGATAGTTTCATAAGATTGATTCTGAAAATCAATCCCGACCCATTGCCATGGACCTATTGTACAACCTTAAAAAACGCAAAAAGCAGCCGTGAGCCCATATCCCGGACGACACCCCATTATCATGAAAGCGAGAACATTGCAGAAACCCAGGAAGAAACCATTTACAACTCTTGGCTTCCAGCACCCTTGCCCTTGATGGTCTTCTTGGGGAGAAGCTTCTGGTGGATATTTGGTAGAACACCACCTTGTGCGATTGTGACGTGTCCGAGGAGCTTGTTCAACTCCTCATCGTTGCGGATGGCGAGTTGCAGATGACGGGGAATGATACGGGTCTTCTTGTTGTCACGAGCGGCGTTACCAGCCAACTCAAGAATCTCAGCAGCGAGGTACTCCAGGACAGCAGCCAGGTAGACGGGGGCACCTTTTTGACGCGTCAGTATGAAATCCAAATGATAAAACGCGTAAAGATAGACAACATACCAGCACCAACACGCTGGGCGTAGTTTCCCTTGCGAAGGAGACGGTGAACACGCCCGACGGGGAACGCGAGACCAGCCTTAGACGAACGGCTATATTGAAATACCAATTAGCAAAGTGAACCTGATAAAGCAAATAGACAATTCAAAAAGATTAAATGATTCTTGAAGTCAATTACCAAAGAGAGGCGAATTGCTTCAAGTGTCTTGGGTGAGGTTTGAGTGAGTGGCATGTGAGAGCAACTTACGATTGCGCGCTCTTGGAGCCAGACGCCTTTCCTCCAGATTTGCCTCCAGTCATTTTGAGTGAGTTTTGGGGGGTTTGAAAATTGAGGTGTTGCTGTTAATTGAAGAGTAACGGTGAAGTTAACGTGGATAGTATAGTCGTGATGGGTTGGTGTGGTCGTTGAGAGATGAAGAGAGGAAAGGAAGAAGAAAGGCGGAGTGAAGTGGGAGTTGATGGAACTTTATAAGACCGTCACCAATATGGGTGATTTATGGGATCACTCGCTTCCGGGATATGCGAGAGTACACGGGTTAGAGCCAGTCAAGCATGAAATCGCGCGAATGGCGCGAATGGGCTGATGGGGTGAGGGGATGGCAGCTAATCGAGCCAATCAGCGTTCGCTTAACCATCTTTCTGTGTTGATGCGCTCCCCACCTCCCAATTGTTATGATGTCGAAACGCGCTTCTGTTTTCGGTTAGCGTGAAATACGTGCCTCGCGTACCCGAATCACCACCGCGCATTTCTCTGAGGTATAAGAAGTGGCAGGACCTCCATCTCCGTCAACCCTTTCCCTTCTTTCTCCTCTCTTCATCTATCACCCACACTCTGCAACGCCCACGTACCACGCTTCCACACTTCAATCAAATCTCAATTCAAATCTCAACTTTCACCCCAACTTCAAAAACCCCCCAAAATCATCAACATGCCTCCAAAGGGTGCCGCCGAGAAGAAGCCCGCCACCAAGGCCCCAGCAGCCAAGGCTCCCGCTGAGAAGAAGGATGCCGGAAAGAAGACCGCCGCGTCTGGCGAGAAGAAGAAGCGCACCAAGACCCGCAAGGAGACCTACTCTTCATACATCTACAAAGGTGAGATTCAGATTCAAAAGCGCGTCGGATACAGCCCATCGCGCCACTTTCAGATCACGTTAACTAACACACCGCAGTTCTCAAGCAGGTCCACCCCGATACTGGTATCTCCAACCGTGCCATGTCCATCCTGAACTCCTTCGTCAATGGTAAGCTTTCTCCGCTTTTTCGCAATTTGATCCCAAACCACTAACAATGTTCAGACATTTTCGAGCGCGTCGCAACTGAGGCATCGAAGCTTGCCGCATACAACAAGAAGTCCACAATCTCGTCCAGGGAGATCCAAACCTCGTACGTATATTTCGACCCATTACAAATGGATCATTTTAACATTTGCAGTGTCCGTCTTATCCTCCCAGGAGAGCTTGCCAAGCACGCTGTGTCGGAAGGCACCAAGGCCGTCACCAAGTACTCGTCTTCTGCGAAATAAATGTTCTCTGTTTGCGGGTTTTCACACAGGGTCTCGGATATGTTCGGTCTTCGGAGTCATCTAAATCAGATGATAAGGCCAGCATGGGCTCGATCTGGTCGGGTCTCTTTAATGCGTTATGGATGGTCTGCTTTTACGGGGGCAAATGTCTTCAGGGTCTGCTTTATGGGTTACGTGGCTGTACAATAAGCGTCTTCAGGGTTAGGAATGCTGAAGATCATATTTGAAACATCTTGATATCTTTGATTTATGTGACGAATGATTGAAACAGGATGAGATGCTCTTTTGAGGCTCCGTTTCCACCATTTGATAGTCAGGAACCTCAATGTAGCAAAGGGGAGCGGGGATCTGTCAAACATCCGATTATATAGACTCAGCGCAATTGCGAAGACATGGAATATCAGTTTCGATAGAAACACTGATTCTATGCAATTAGAAACCTCGGATTCCGAACATACAATCTTGAATCTTCTGCCTCGTTATTAGATTGGATAGTGGATGAAATTCTTCAATTCAGGGCAGTGAGGAGGCCACACTGAAATAATATACAGTTTTGATATGTACAGCGGTTTAGCTAACAAATATTATCCCAGCCCAGCTTTGGTAGTCTTGACAACATGCGATACAGGTTGTAATATCCCCTTGTTATTTATGGCGCCCAGCGCAGTCCCACTGCTCCACCCCATCTTCTCCAGCATTGCTCTGCCCCTATTTTCAACCCCCAACTCTGGCGCGGATCCACCCACAACATCTCCGTCTTTATAACCACCAGCACCGCCGCGGAATCCTGAGCTTGATTTGGACATCGGATTCTTGCCTTTGACATCCATGCGAGGGAAAAAGCGGCGAGAGATTCTTCGTTCGACAGAGGTGAAAACACTCTCATTGTATGCAGATGTCCGATGAGTCCGGTAAAGCACAGGAAATCGCTTTCGTTCGGCACCAACCGATTTTGACTTCAAGTTGAAGGCATTGGCGATTTCATGGACCACTATACGGTCTTTCTTTTCCATAGGAGGTAGAGCAAGCCTAGAAACCCTTCGTTAGTATCTACATCTTTAGAGGATCGCATGGAAGAGCGGAAACTATCCATCATGATAGGGTTAAGGGGTGTATGCTTACGTGGTGTTCTTGCCAATTAAAAATAACCTGATTTCTTCTTTGATCGCCAGGATTCCCATGCCCTCCTTGTATTTCATACTGAGGTCAGGCTTATCGGAATGAATGCCCAAAACCCCCAAGGCTCTCCGGTGCTCGCGGTCCTCTTTCCTTTGCTTTTTTTTCAACCGATCGTTCTCCCACGCGGACTGCATTGATGCCTCTAATTCCGGATCAGAAACATCAAATGGTAGCCTACCCTTGCGGCCCTTGGGTTTCTTCTTCAGGCTAGGACGCTCAAAATCCATGACATCGAATCCGTCATAAGCGTCTGCGAGCATAGTCGCCGAAGGAAAGCCATTCCCAGGTGTTTTCGAGGCTCTCTCTCTGCGTTCAAATTGCTCCTTTTTGCGGTTCCGTGCGGCTGACGAACTTCCACCCCTTGGTTCATTTAACCCGTCAAACAAAGTCAGATCTGAGGAGTCGAATCCGAATTCAAATTGTTTCGCTAATAGCCTTGCTATTTTTTCGTCGTTCACGCTGTCCAATTGCCGCTGTATAAGGTCCATGTCATCGTCTTCAGATCCAGAACTTTCATACAGATCATCATCCACCAAATCGGAATCATCTGCGTCACCGTCTAGGCTCTCCGCTACTAGCTTTTCGTTGACTTCGAACTTGTCAATTAGATCCAACGCCTGAGGTGTCAATAACGCTGTTGCAGAGACCCATCCTGACATGCTGCTCATGTTCTCACTCCAAGCGACGAGGTATTGCCGGCCGGATTCAACATCTCGACTTGACAGGACCGCATCAATGGGGACAGAAAGCCCATCTAGGACCCCTAGAGTATTCTGGTTGAGAGAATCCAAGGGGTCCAAGTCATCATCCAACAATTCCACAACAGAGTTAGGAGAAGAGTCATGGTGTTGAAATATGTCGTTACCACCATCACCAAGCTCTCTTCCATTGCCAGGCCCCAGAATATCCAGGCCTTGCTCTTCGATATTTGTGATATAATCGTTCATCATTTCTTCTTCAAAATTTCGAATTTTGTGATGGCGGCGGCTGTCATTTCGACGCTTTCGCGACTTCGAGGGTGGCGCATCAAGTGAATCTGATAACTTGCTCTGCAAATTTACACAGTCGGTTGGCGGAGACTCGAGAAAATGCTCCTTTGCTTTCCCTTTAACTCGGCTCTTGCCACTAGATAAGTGTAGCTCATCCGTAGCTAAACCGCTACTAACAGCGGATTGTTTATCTTCAGTGTATATCGTCACGTCATCATCGATTGTAGTGCGTAAAGAGGATGTTTTCGAAGACTTGGGATCAGTTGATGGGAGGCTCCCAAAGAATTTGCCGTTATTATCTCGTCCCCTAAACAATATGACTTCCTCGCTCGAGTTCGAGGGCGTTGGCGAAGATGATCGAATCCGGGGAGGTGGAAGGTTCGTTTCTATAGATTGATTGCCTTCTATATCGATAATAAACTTGTCTTGGACATCTTGTTCTTGAATCTCTTGGCTTTCTTCTGCAACTTCTGCCTGTCCCGCTTGTTCTGAAGAGTCCATGCCATCATCTACCCCAAGATCACCGTCGGGTTCTTTAAGGGACATACATTCCATAGCAGTCTCAGGGCCTAGCGCTTCGAGCGGCGGAAGAGTACTGGCACTAACAAAGTTGACCTTCGCATCCCGTAGTCGCAAATTAGACAATCTAGAGGGCTCGTGGCGTTGGGTATTCAAAGCTTCTGCTTGGAGAGAGAATGCTTCCAAAAACAATTAGTGGCTGTTCATGCGCGATGTTCTAGCACGGAGAGCTATAGTGCCATCCCACTCACCTTGTGGGTGTGATGCAAGATTCCTTACGCCAGAAAATGGGATAAAGTCTGCTCCATCATCGTCTTCAACATATCTCCTACCACTATCGCCACCGCCGCCACCACGACCGCCACGACCTCGTCGACCTTGTCCTCTACCATTGCCCTTGCCTGTTCCCCCACCTCTGGGGCCTTTCTTTGAGCGTACCATGGTGGCCCTGCTATTTACATCATTTTTTTTTCGAGGTTGAAAGACGTAGAGAAACAAAAATTTGAAATTGCGGCCTCTGGCAAGGCTTTAAAGTGATATTATCAGTTATCGGGCAATAAGTTCGCCAGAACAATAGTGATGCGTAGTCTGTGAATCACTCCCTGAGATATTGGACTGAAATAGGTATTTCTGAAGTGTTTTTATATATATTTCATATACTTCTCGCGGAGAACCCTGGACCGTATAAACGTTGTGTGGTCTCCCATCGAGTATCCTTGCAAACACACTAAGATAAAGGTGCCTTATCGTGCCCAGGCAATACACCGCACAGTACGTACTGTAGCATGCCGGGTGACAGTCATGACGCGCTCCTCCCCAACTGCGCCTGCCCCTCATCACCGCCTGCCATCGTCCACGATTCTGAATCCATACAGCTGCCTAATAGAATACTGAACGACAGTTTGTACAGGTGCGAATAACAACATATTCACCTCAATATTTGGGCTACATCCTCGAGGCCCGTATAACCAGATGGCGGCTGTAGATTTCAGCCGCTACAAGCGTATTGTCCAATATCTCTGGGACCCAGAACCAACCAACCTCGACAGTTCAGATCTGCCGTTGTGGTGTCTAGGAGATCAATATATGACTTCTCCCATGTCGAAGCACACTTCTGTTCCTAGTGGTACGGACTTAACTTCGCATGATAGCTTTCACGAAACACCACAAAAACGAACTGATGTCGAGAAATCAATACAAGCGGTTACATCTCCGGAAAGCGTTGTTGGAGGCAGAAATTCTGGCTTTTCTCAAGAGGGAACTACATCAGATGTTGAAGATGGAGGTTGGCCAGTTGCATTCCTCGACGACTTTGAATCTAAGTTACGGTTTTCCTACCGGACTGGCTTTCCGGTTATCCCAAGGTCAGAGGACCCGAAAGCCACCTCTTCTATGAGCTTCTCAGTCCGACTGCGGAGCCAACTGAGCGATCAGGGTGGGTTTTCTTCAGATACGGGCTGGGGGTGTATGATCAGGTCGGGGCAAAGTCTTTTGGCTAATTCCATGGTGATACTGCGACTTTCTCGAGGTAAGTATAGTGCAACATACAGTTTCAATACGACATTTCACTTCTGACGCTCCATAGGCTGGCGTCGTGGTGTGGGCAAAGATGAGGAGCGAGAGATAATATCACTCTTTGCGGACGACCCAAAGGCACCGTATTCCATCCATAAGTTTGTTGAACATGGCGCAGAAGCTTGTGGAAAATACCCTGGGCAATGGTTCGGACCATCCGCCACAGCACGATGTATACAGTAAGCCCACCCACATAACGGAGAGACCACGTATTTTGAATATTAAATATCACCCCACAGGGAACTGGCAAAACGTCACGAATCAGCAGACGTGGGGGTGTATATCACTGGTGATGGGTCGGACGTTTACAAGGACGGTTTCTTGAGTGTTGCCAAACCTGATGGTGTGAACTTCAAACCTACCCTTATACTGGTGGGGACACGTCTAGGTATAGATAAAGTTACTCCGGTTTACTGGGAGGCTTTAAAAGCATCATTGCAGATGCCGCAATCGGTGGGAATTGCAGGGTATGTTTTCTCCACTCGTTATACTTGATGCATTCTCTAACGGCCAATATCAGTGGCCGCCCGTCTTCTTCTCATTACTTTGTTGGAGTTCAAGGTTCACATTTTTTCTACCTTGACCCGCACCAGACAATGGCTGCCCTTCCGTTCCATACGGACGTCGGGGAGTATACCACTACAGAGATTGATTCCTGCCACACCCGAAGGTTACGAAGGCTGCACATCAAAGAGATGGACCCGAGCATGCTTATTGGCTTTCTTATCCGTGATGAAAAAGATTGGGAATCATGGTCCGATGAAATCGTGAGATTTCCTGGCAAAGGTATCGTTCATATCGCTGAAAACGATCCGGCCCAACAGAGCCTGGGTCACGAGCGTGACGGCGCTATTGACGATGTCGAATCCTTCGATGAGGAGGATAGTGAAGATTACGGCGAAGAACCTCCACATTCTTGATTAACTGGGGTGCAGTTCAACCTCAAACTTAGAATTAATCGTTACCCATACCCAGATACGATATATAATCAGGGTGTACCGATTACCGAGATCCGGGACTCTTTGAGGAATGGCGGTGCTATCTATGTGACGTTGGGGTATTCGGCATATGATGTTCTCAGTGCCTCAACCATACCTATGAAGTTGTATACTATTCTGCAATGCAACTTATAGTTTTCAGTGCGGTATTTTGCCGCGGCCACCTGTCTTCGGCTTTGGAACAGGCAATCCATGCTTCTCTGCCTTGATGTGATCGAAAAGCTTGTTTTTTGAACTGAAGGAGTTATTACAGGTAGCGCATGTATTCTGATAGTACTGTTAGCATTGGCGGTGGATGAATCGAGCTAATACTTACATTTTGAGTATCATCCTCCGCCTGTTGACGAGCAGCCTTCTTTGCACGTTTCGCCTTTGCTTTCCCAAGCTTCTTATTTTCTTCCGTGGGTGTTTCGTCTGTGCCACCGTCGCTAGAAAGTCGGATGCTATCGAGCGCCCCTGTCACATTGCCAATTACATTTGGTTTTATAGACCCATCCGTCTTCAGCGTTTCCTTGTTTGGAAGCCCGGAAATCCTATCCTCCACCTGCTCCCTGGGTGCATAGTCATCGTCATCCGTGCCATATTCTGGTATTATCTGTGCAGCGGACTCTTCAGTGGCACCGTGTCCCGCTTCATTATCCTTCACAGGCAGGTTGACGCCAGTGTTGTTAGCTTCAAACTCCGGACCGGTGTTGTCAATTCCAAAAATTGGCATGGCATCGTCATCTGTAACATGTTGTAAGGAGTGAAATGACGCCTCGGAATCAGAATTCTCCAGCTTAGGTTGAGGTGCAACATCGGCTGGAGTATCCAGATGGAAGAGCTTATTCTCCTTCTGCATCTGCCGTGTTAATTCTCGAACAGCCTTGATATGTTTTTTGCTTTTTTCATGAACTTCATATTGTTTCTCGCTCTTAAAAATCTTGTTGCATGTAACACACTCTACCACTTCCTCTTCAGATTCTTCGGAGTCTGAGAAGGTCCCCTCCTCTTCAGCGTAGCGAGTTTGTGCCCATTCTGGCTGAACGTGTTCGTTTAGCCTTGCTTCGCGCATAGCCCTCGAGCGAGCAGCCTGGGCTGCTGCCGCATCCCTCAGTGTTCGTTGTCGATCAGCTTCGGACTGCGTGTTCGGGATATACCTAGGATCCCGTTTCCGCACAAAGCCTACAAGCGATCTCACAGCGTCATTAAACTCCCGGATTCCTTCCTCTCGGAGACGCTTATTCTCTTTTTCCATCAGTCGTCTAACTCGACGATCAGGAGCATCTGCATAATTGTGGGCGTCCTTCCATGAAAATGACTTTCTAGTTGAGAAGCTGGCCCAGGCGACGTAAAACGGCTTAACAACATAGTCATAACTAGCTTCAGAAGTCCCAAAATCTGGATAGTCGATCGGTTCTATGCCTTCCCAGTTGCACGCAGCATCCTCTTCCTTTGTGAGAGCTTCAAACACGGACTGTAGCCTTCCGTAGAAGCCGTCCAAGCCGTTTGTGAAGGGCATATTTGGGGAGAATTTCCCCATCAAAACTGTCAGGTCGGTGGCGCTAGTAAATCGCATATCATGTTCGAAGTGGTCGCCAGACCCAATGTCGGAATCTCGAAGTATCGCATCTCGGTGAGAGTCATACCAGGCCCGTTCCTGGGGATCAGACAAAATCTGGTACGCTGATTGAACTTCTGCGAATAGTCTGGTGGAATCTTCAACATCTCCATAATTTCGATCTGGGTGTAGTTCCAATGCCTTCCTTCTGTACGCTTTCTTGATCCTACAAACAGATTAGCTCTTGCCGGGGATAAATTTAACTGCTTCAGTCTGCATACTCCTCATCGCTAGCCTGGCGATCCACGCCGAGTAACTCATAATAACAGGTCTTCACATAGGGACCTCCAGTATCCCCTTGCCCGCTGGGTTTTTGCTGGTTCGAGGACTGCTGTGCGCCCATGTTGTCCGCGACAGAGACATACAACGGGTTTTCTTCTTGATGTCGATATGCTTAGTAAATAAGCAGAATAAAGTTAAGATATTATAGTGTGTCACAGCTTCACAGCTTGTGGACAAGAACTGACGTCTGAATAAAATACTTTCTTCCTTTTAGTCATCGAAGGTAAAATCGTTGTTTCCAGGTCTAATATTTATTTATATGAAGAGAACATCGGACGCCCTGGTCTGATAGCCAGTTGATGTACATATGCTGTGTGCGTGTGCGTGTCCATGTAGGAAGTACGTACCGAATACTTTTGTACTCACAAGTTATGCACTGTTGTGTATGTACTGTTCTGTATGGAGTTGTACTTACATACATAAATATAAATTCGCATGCAAACCGCACTACGTACAAAACTATAGAACCAAATAGGCTAGTGCAATGTCACTCACGTGAGGATTAGGTAATAGGTACATTATGATCGTTCAAGGTTGCAAGGGCCACAGATCTAGAACCCGCCACTGGGCTTCCATCAAAAGTACTTAACCTCGCATCAACCTAAAATATCCTGACAGTGCATACAACTTTCGAAAGCGCCAAGATAATTCCCACAAGCCAAAGCAAACCTACCTCAGTGCAAGAGATTTACCATACGGTCACGCGCTCTACTTTCCAACATGGGCATGGGCATAGTAACGGAAAACCGAGTTATCCCTACGCTCTCCCGTCATTAAAAAAAAAGCGATGAGAGAGGCACTGAGAGCGACAAGCCAAGTCAGATAGTGTTTCATGCGATAAGATAACTACTAAGCATCCTGGACGCCCTTCTCACATAGTTACTGGAGATTATACTGGCGCCCGACTGACATCCCTTGACCATGAAGTTTGCCCACGAGTTTAAGGAGGCCCTGGAGAGGGAAGGATTTCCCTCACATTGGGTCGAGGCTGCGATACCCTACGGCCAGCTGAAGAAATGTATTAAGAAGGTGGAGCGCGAGCTTAGAAGTTTTGGTTTAGATCCCCATACTTTGGGTCTCTTGATGCCGTCCAGTGACCTGAAGGATCAAAACAGTAGCGATGGCAGTCCCGTGGGATTCAAATACAAGTTCGCAGGTAAGCCCATGACCTGTTCCCTATAACCAAACTATAGCTTACCGTTGTTATTTCTAAGGCGACACTGATGTCTTCCGCCCGACCTTGACTCTTTATATCCAACGGACTCAAGGAAGCGACGTTGCGATTGATGCTACTCTGTCAGCCAGTACACGGCAGTACCTACAGAAACTTGCAGATGCACAGGCACAAGAACATGGCGAGGGCCTTATCACTGGCCAACCTGGAGATACCGACGAGTCGACAGATACTATGCCTAACATTGATACTGATTCTGCCTCTCCTTCAATAGATGCCAACTCTGACGTGCAGCGGATAGAGGTGCCCCTGACCTTTGACACTGAGTTTTTTGGACTGTTGAAGAACGAAGTGTCTTCTTTGGATGAAATCCAAAGGGCCGAGCAAAGGGCGATGACAGACGAGATCAAGGCTCTGGGGGATGAGATTGGGAAACTGGCTTTTCCTGCCAAGAATAATAAGACTGATATGGGTCGCTGGCGGACAATCTTTGACTTGTATCTCCAGGCCGGGGTGTTCTTCTCGACAAATGAGTTTGATCGTGGCAGTAGGGACAGCAATGTGGCATTGAAGCAGCTTCAATGGTTCCAGGAGCAGGTTACCAAATTGAATCTACCAAGGTCCTTCAAGCTCGCCAACAGTCGAGATGCACTCGATAGATTTACACGGATCAATATCACGCTTCTGCGAAATTTGAAGTTCCAGGAAATCAATCAACTTGCCGTGTCAAAAATTCTCAAGAGTCAGCAACGCCCCTCCCACCCTATTATATGTATACTCTATGCTGATGTCGGTTAGAATTTGACAAGAGGACATCCCTCGGTGCCAAGAAGGCATTTCCTCCTTTGATACAGTCAGACCTACTCATGACTGAAACTATGGCCAAGGCCGTATGTGCTGGGGTTTCGAACGAGATAATCCGCATTGTCCCGCAGCTGGACGACTATCTCTGCCCAGTTTGTTTCACCATATCTTACAAACCTGTTCGATTGAAGTGTAACCACGTTTTCTGCATACGATGCATGATCGAGATGCAGAATGCCAATTCGAAACATTGCCCTCTCTGTAGGGGAGATGTTGTCATGGATGCAGATGCCTGTAAGTAGATCCCAGTTGGCTTTCACCGTCTCGATAGCTCGTGATTTTAATGGCCCGAACCGATGCTGATTTGGCTGTAGCGAGTGTCGACAAGAATTTGGCCGTCTTCCTCAAGAAATACTTCCCAAAGGAAACAAAGGCGAAGCAACAGGATAATGATATTGCAGCCAGTATTGAGATGTACGGAGAAGACTTCGCCAATGTGAAATGCTTGGTAATGTAGCCTGGCAGGCACTATGCTATCATGAGATCCTGGAGGGATGTCATGCTCCACGACCATGGTGTGGAATGGGGCATGGGCGGAACATTTTATGGGCATCTTTTTCGCGGGCGCAGCGATGGTTGTATGGATAAGCATGGAGTTGTATATATGGTATATAGTTTTTTTCACTAGCGCTCACCTGCTATAGGGTGCATGTGCAGTGTCTAGTTAGGCTCTATGCCTAGCGCGTGTAATTATTTAATTTAATTTCTATTATTATTATATCGGGTACTAATGATGATTTACAGGATATGATATACATAACAGTGTAAAAAAAAACCCCCCGGTAAACCTAGAATGCGTTATCGAATGGAACATAGGCAACCAGTGTGCGCACAAGATACAGATAACTATACCAATACGAAGCTAAGAAGTTTATACTAGCTATATAATTGACTGTCACAAAAAAAAGTGTCGTCGTCAATGGATGGCGGGGTACCTTGGTGGGCATGTCGCCTCAAACTGCGCTAAGATAACGAGCTCCACCATTTCGCCCTTGCAATCGCACCCAACCCCACGATACAACGAGCAACAACATGTCTCCGTCGCAATGAATATTGTTACTTGGTACTGAATCACGACAATGCTGCGCTTACTATGGCAGTGACAATATCCCAAGGAAGGTACGGACTGTAGAGGCCAATCCAAATTACACTATATATTAACAAAGCGCAGTGACTCATTTATAAGTTGTACATACTTTCGAGCTCCACCATGGCATCTGGAACAACAATCAGCGACCTCCCCGATGAAGTGCTGGACCAAGTCCTCTATTACCTGAGCCCCGAGCAAACCATACTCAACTTCCGGCGAGCATCCAAACGGTTCGCTCGACTCAGCGAAGAACCCCTACTCTGGCGGTACTATTGTCGCACCGAGTACACTTACTGGGACGCCAAACATAGAATTAAGCAGAAATTTGGCGGCGATGTTGGCGATGTGGATTGGAAAAAGCTTTACATATACCGAAAAAATATCGATATCCGTACATCTAAGCTATTAGACAGCATACTTTCCGAACAAATAGGGCGCATAGACAAGACGAAGGACATAAGTGAGTTTGGCTATGATGCCAAGGATATTTTGCTGCGAAACTGCAGGGCAGAAATTGACACGGATGATGTACTTGCGAGAAGGTGCGTATTGGAGCTGCAGATTTTATTCACACAGCGGAACTGTGAGAGCTAAATGACAACTAGATTCCACAGCAATTCTGTTCTCGATCATATCCACAGAGCCAAGGCGCTCGACGAATGGTACAGGCTGAGTAGAGGAGACGATATTCCTATAGAACGTGCCCTGGGCTGTTTTGACATGTTTGTGTTACATGACCGCAGCGGGGATCTCTGTGAAGTACGTATGGTTTCCTATTTTTTCCGCCTTCACGTTCCTGAAGCTGATAATTCGCGCTAGATATCAGATATGCTAGACAGGTTAGCCAAAAAGCTTAAAGCTGCCCACGTTGATTTGGAGGAATTATCTCAGCGCCGCAAAGCACTTGTGATTGCCCGCTTCCTCAAAGATAATGACCTTACTGGCATGGCTTCCGAATTACGATACCGAGATCTCAAAAACAATTTTATTGGCATGGCACTTCAGGATGAAAAGCACCCGTCGCTACCACTCATTTCCGCTGCCATATATTGTGCCGTGGCTCGCCGACTTGGACTGAATGCTGGATGCTGCGATTTTCCAAATCATGTACACGCGGTAGTTTCCCCTAACAATGGGGAGACCCTTGATGGGCCAATTCGAAGAGCAAGCTCAGGACCACCAGAGTCAATGTACTTGGATCCGTATAGGTCCGATAGAGAGGTCCCAGTTGAACACCTCAGAACTCAACTGTTAGCATGGGGTGTACAAGAAGATGATTTCCCTCGGTTTCTTAGCCACATGAGCACACAAAGGATTGCGCTGCGTACCTCAAAGAGCATACTTACCACCATCCATGAGTTCAGAGGCCTCGGAAGAAATGAAGCGAACAGTATTGGTCATCCTTCTATCAAGCTTTATGGAAACCCATTCGCTGACATGGACAACGCATTTTACTCGGCTCTTTGGTCGAACTTCATACTCTCCAGCACACCCGGACGTGCGGCTTCAGTTGACCAGGTACAGTTTATTCCTATAATATTAGAGCGGTTTGAGAACCTCTATCATATGGATGGGGTCTTCCTAGAGGAGTATATCTGTGCATCACCCAGCCTTTTGGTGCGCACCGACCTTGCACGACTTGTCGAAGCAATCCGAGTTGTACGAGCAAGTGATATCATGCCAAAGCAAGTGAGACGACGAGATAGACAGGCACCGTACGGAAGAATACAGTACGAAGTTGGTCAAGTATTTCGGCATAAAAGATACGGCTACATGGCCGTTATTACGGGATGGGATGTTGAGTGCACAATGAACTCGCGATGGATGGAGCAGAACAATGTCAACACTCTGCATAAAGGACAGCATCAGAGTTTTTACCACGCACTGTAAGACCCCACCATCTCCGCATATTGTACACGCTGACGAAAACAACTTAGTGTTGAAGATACTAGTATTCGCTACGTGGCCGAAGAGAACGTGGAAGTGATTGAACCAGATAACCCCATTTCGTTGATGAGTTTGGCCGGGAGGTTCTTTAAGCGCTGGGATGGCTCGAGACACAGATATGTGTCAAATATACGGGACGAATACCCCGATGACTAGTATGGCTGTATGGCAAAAATAGTGCCATGCTTGGGTAGAGACACATTCGCTGAGAATTTTACCACCTGAGTGTATCTTGTTAACCTCGTTAATTTACTCATGGTCGTGGCCATGTGATGCCTCATTTATTAGAGATTTGAGCACATTCTTATCAGCCAGTGCAGCCAACCAGGTGTTAACCATGGGAGTGTAGTCATGGCACCGAGTTGCTGCTCTTTCTTCGTCCTGTTGAATGGCAGCTTTCTCTTCAACGTATGAGGCCCTCATCTGTGCCTGCGAATCAGAAAGCTGCTTCCAGAGGCCAAGTAGGCGCTCTGTCGTGATACTTGAGGTTTGAACCTCATTTAGAATTGGAGCAGAGGCAGACACGGACTCCAAGTGCTGCGGGGTGATACCGTACGAGTCGTTTGGACCCACAAGGGTTTTCTCCAGATATTGGCTATCAACGAAACTTCGCCATTCCGGTTGAAACCTTGAAAGTTGCTCTTCGACAGCAGATGTTGCGCGGATATTTTCAGCCAGATCGTTGTGAACGGCGAGGAGAGGGCTTTGGCATAGTGCAAGAAGGCTGAATTGAAACTGATCCCCGTCGTACTTCTGCATACGTTTTTCAATAATCGACCGGGCCAGACTCATCCAATCGTCACCAACGTATTCTCCTGTAAGAAAGTTAGAGTCATGGTTTAAAAACAATAAATTAGCCTTACCAAGTTTCATGGGTTGTCTTTCTAGCCCGTCTAGTTTCCATAGCTTGCCATCTATCGGGACAAGTGAAATAAAGTGAAAACCAGCCTCCTCCTGCTCGTCATTTTTCCCCGTCTTTCCTGGCAACTTGGCCTTTGATGTGACATCGTTTGAAAGGAACAAGTCGGAATTGAGCATGTCCATCTTCCTAAATTTATTATTAGTGCTTCGGTATATCATTGGAGACCAATATCGAACTTGCCGTGAGAACGAATTATGAATTTTCCGAAGGTAGTCGTGGTTGCCGACTGTGTACCCGCGAAGCGCAGGAGTCAATGGCATTGAGAAGTCTTTCAATGCATTCAAGGTTGGCCCAAGGTCAACCCCCCGTGTATTCATTGCAATGTTAAGGAGGGCGATAGTAGCGCATGCATTGCTTGTAGTCTGGGGCAAGAGTTAGATGCGCTATTACTTCATCACCAGAGACGAAGTACCTGATTTGCAAACCAGATATTATCTGGACAAGTTGCCTCCTGCATCGCTGGGTCATCCTCCTCGAACCGGAAAAGGAAAATTAGTCCGTGTATTGGCTTCCTATCAGAAACCGTCAGCGTCAATAATCAAATACTCCACGGAGAGGCACAAACGGCAGAAAATTCAGCATCTCATCATCCAAACTAAATACCTCCTGGACCTTAATGCTGGTCACACCGAGATGTCGGAGAATTACATTGAAGAAGGCCTGAATGACTGGTAAGCATGGCGAACAAGTCCCCTCGGAGCACAATACGACGCACGCAGAGGATTAAAACAGAATATTACATACAGGCTCCGACTCAACCTCGCACCATCCTTTCCACTTGTCAAGGTCTGATTTCGTTGTTGCTTTCGTTATAAAATCCAGAGGGTCGTCTATATGGCACCTTGGGGTTTGAGGGCGCTTGGGTGCTCTCTTGGGTCTTTGCTTATGACGGTTATCCTCAAGTGTTGGAGGCCTGGTTTCACATGCTAGGCCTTCTTTTCCTTCCAACTGGGAAGGCTCAGAGTAAGTACCGACATTATGAGTATCTGCGCCCTCTTCGGCTTCGAATTCTGGGACTGGTGTTGTCCGTTCGCCAGTCTTATGGCGAGCTGACCTTCGAGGAACCTGTGAGTTTGAGTTACTCAGCTTGGACCGGCTGGACATGTTCAGTCAATTTGATTGTGATTGACCATGATGTAGTGATTGACTAATTGCCCTTAAGAAAACCCATAAATCCTTTATAGATGTAACAGTAATTATGGGTATATTGGACCTTTACTAAATATGAAGCACGTGTTGGTGGAGGGTTGTCAGTTGAGCAAGTACGTCGTGCCTGGAGGGGCACAGACCACCCTGGCCATTTTGCTGTCGCCGCGTCGGTCGGCGCGTCTACTACTGCTTGCGGTACCAATCTACTGACATAAAAAAAACCTGTCAACATCACAGAGCGCCGACAACGAACACCATCGGAGCAAAGATACTTCCATGCTGCCTTCGAAACATACGGGTCATATTGTGCCTTTTACTCGCTTCGAATAGTTTGGACTGAGTGTCCCTTTGGACCTCAAAAGGCCCCTCGCAAGACTATGCCATGAACGGAACTCCTCGTCTGAGGTCCTCATACCCTTCGACTCCAGAAAGCCAGAAGCGAATAGCTTCGAAGATACCCTCATCTGGAGGAGAAGGGTCTCGAATTCCATTGCAAGCTATATCTCGCTCTGCCAGAGCCCCGACGACAACATCACAACCCTTAATCCCTCTCACGGTGCTAGATGCACCTAGTCAACGGCTATATGTCTGCGCCTTATATATCGCTCTACTAGCTTGGCGTCTTTACGATTGGTCGAATCTCGTTGAAGATGAAGCCGAGTCATTCTGGCTTTTTATAAAATGGGTTGCGCTGGATGGGGTCGTTTTGTACGGGCTTCCAGAACTACGGATACCCTGGTTAGAATGGTCCAACACGGCCACAACTGGGATATTCTTGATCCACGCCATTGTGAATGGCATGCTGATGTTTAGAGTTCCAGTGAGTGGAGGATCCCATTTGACCATTTTTATTTACTGACGACTTGAAAAAGATACCTATCGAAGCTGGACTGGCTGTTGTGGCTCGGCATCTCTACGATCGCGAGTTATCCATATCCGAAAACCGGGTGAAGCCAGCGAGTATTTTACACAACTCCTCCCTGATTATGGGCAAACAAATCATCAATATATTACCCGAAGGGTTTGTGCAACACCCACGCTCTCCTCGTACCTCTTTTGCTTACCTGATGATAGTTCTGTGACGCTGAACCCAGATGGCCACCCATTTTGCATCGAAAATAAGAATTCGATTGTGAAATTACCCATACGACTAAATCAGACCGATCCCGTTTATGTCGAACTTCTCCGTTTGGACTTTGACACGAGCAAAAATGAATCTATAATTATTAATCAAAAGGAACTCCAGGCTCTCAAGAAACAAGCGGAAAAACGGCGTCCTCGAGAGTCTGAGACGCTCACGCTTGACTATGCTATAAAAAAGCCGGGTCTGTACAGACTACAAACCGTTATGGAAAAGTCAAATCTGGAGGTCCAACGCCGAATGTCTGATACACTGGTTGTTCACTGTCCCAAAGCAGTGATCCAGCCTTCGCTGGCAAACAAATGTATTGGCGACCTTTCCGATTTAACAATCCAAGTTACTGGTACCCCTCCATTGAAAATTGTTTACAGTCGACGTATTAATGAAATGGATGAAAGCTTTCATTTCCAAAGCCTGCAGCCTGAAGATCTAGTGTCGCCGCTTTTAGGTGCAACTCGTGCCTCAACGTTTGCTGCTGCTTATGAGGAAGACATGTCTTGGGGTGGATTGCATTCAATAGATGTGCGGCTGAATGAATCAATGGCGTCCTCTGGGCGCTGGCTATATTCCATTGATGAAATACACGATGCTACTGGCAACATAGCAAATTTCTCAGCCCGAGGAGACGAAGGCGAGGCCATCAATTCTAAAGGCACCCACCTTGAACATGCATTCACAGTTCATGAGCGACCTGTTGCGCAGTTAGATTTGGCTACATCTGGTAGCCAGCTACGGGTAGCTAGTGGGCGTTCCGCAGAGTTTCCCATCAAACTCAGCTCTTCAGGTGGATCCTCCGAAGAATACGGCCATGCGATTACCTATCGATTTTCTCCTATTGATACGCTTGCCGCGAATGGCGATCATGGAAGCGAGTCAGTTGTTATAGAATTCACAACTAAGCCTTCACAGCAACGACCCGTCATTCACAAGCCTGGTCTTTATACGCTTTTGAGCATCTCGAGCCAACACTGCGAAGGCGAAATCCGAGAACCGTCATCGGTCCTACTCGTGAACCCTCCAAAACCTAGCTTGGCAATTTCATCAGAGGATATCCACGACAAATGCGCCGACAATTCAATCGGGATCATGGTAGACATGGATCTGAGCGGCACTCCACCATTCGTGGTTAGGTACGAAGTTGAACAAAGTAAATCCGTTGATCGCCGCCATATCAAAATTGATGGCTCAAGACATCAGCTAGAGCTCAAGCCCAGGGAGGCCGGACACTTTATTTACCGCTTTACAAGCATCGATGATGCTGTGTACAAGGACCACCCGATAACTTCGTCTGAACTAACCCTTGAGCAAGACGTGAAGCCACCCGCATCTGCATATTTTGTCAACTTTGACCAAGTCGTGGCTTGCATTGACGAACCGGTTCAAACGAAAGTCTTGTTATCCGGGGAGCCTCCCTTTACACTTGAATATGAGCTAGCCTATGGTGGAAAACGGAAAAAACATAAAATGCTGGACATCAACGCATACCAGTATACAATTACCACAGACCCACTGACGCGTGGAGGGGACTATTCGCTTGCTCTTGTGAGCGCACAAGACAAAACCGGCTGCAAGATCTTTCTAAATGACGAGATCAGGATTAACGTCCGACGACAGCGGCCGAAGGCGTCCTGGGCCCAAATTGAGTCAAGGAGGTCCGTAATGACGTTGGAGGATAAAGTCGTTGATCTGCCTCTTCGATTGGAAGGTGAAGCTCCCTGGACAATAACGTACCGCAACCTGAACGACTCGTCAAAGATCGAGAAGGTTGTGAAACAGCGAAGCAATGACTATATCCAAATCAATGGACGCGGTATCTACAAACTCGAGAGCGTCCATGATAGACAATGCCCTGGTACTGTCGATGAGCCAGCCTCCTTGTTTGAGGTGAATTGGCTTGCTAGGCCACAGCTCAGGATTTCCGATAGCTCGGGGATCCAGCAGCAAGGGAACAGATACGTGAAACGCGAGGTTTGCGAGGGTGATGTGGACGCAATGGAAATTAAACTCTCTGGTAAGCAAGACATTCAAAATATGGGAAGCTATTTTTAACAGGATATGAAGGATCCCCACCGTACCATCTCAAATATCAGCACCATCACAAGCCTGATCGTGGGTCACAATCTGTCAATGTCAAAGAAATAGACGCTGCCTTGGGTAGCGTAACCATTCCGATGGATACGAGCAAGGCCGGCTCTCAGACATATAGCTTCAATGAGCTTTCTGATAACGCTTATGATCATGACCCCAAAAAGCACACTGCATTAACAGTTCAGCAAGCCGTTAACCCGAAACCCTCGGCCACATTTGTGAAACCGGGACAGTCTTACAAATATTGCAAAGAAGAAGAATCCGGTGACGAGGTCATTCCGATCGAATTGCACGGCCAACCCCCGTTCTACCTTGAGATCGATATCAAGCATCAGAGCAGTTCCAGACCCGAAACAGTAAAGCTTGCCAACATCGATTCCAACCATTATGATTTCCGTATCCCTCATAGGGTATTGTCGCTTGGGGCTCACCATTTGAGCGTGCGTAAGGTCCGCGATGCACGCGGCTGTCAAACAAAGCTAGAATACGGAGCCCCTAAGGTTCAAGTGCAGGTATTTGATGTTCCAACCATCTATGCGCTCGAGCCCAAGGTAGACTATTGTGTTGGGGATCGTATCTCATACACATTATCCGGCACGCCGCCTTTCGATATTTACTACAATTTTGGCGACGTACAAAGAAAAGCCAAATCCTCAAGTACGAATTTCAGACGCATTGCAGAAAAGCCCGGTAACTTCACTATCACATCCATCTCGGATCGGGCTAGTGAGTGCAAGGCTAAGATTGGCATCACCAAAACGATCCACGAGATGCCAAGCGTGAAGATTAGTAAAGGCAGGCAGGTTTCAGTCGATATTCATGAGGGTGGGCAGGCGCAGATCCTTTTTGAGTTTTGGGGTACGCCGCCTTTCGAATTTACATATACCAGAAGCACAAACGCACGGAAAGGACATAAGTCTCAGGTGTTGGAGACAAAGCACGATATCTCATTTGAGCATAGTAAAACCGTGCAAGCATCTCAAGAAGGAACTTACGAAGTTGTTGCAATTAAGGATAAGTTTTGTGCGTTTTCGACTCAGAGACTTGACGGGAAGACAGAGAAATTACTTCAATGATGGGGGCAAGATTTGGGGACATACAATGTAATCGGCGTTAGTGTTACTGTAATTACGTAGGCAATTTTTTTTTTGAAACACTTCGTTGCAAAAGAGAGCCATTTTATAGTGCCTAGAGCACAAGGTAGAGGGTTTGGGCATAAATTCCATTTCACAAAGCTGCCTTCTCTGGTATTCTCCAGGTTCCGCTTGACTCGTCTTCAACGACCTTATCTTCGTCTTGTAATTTGTATAAAACTTGCATGACACCCCCATGAGCTGGGAGATGCAAGTTTTCTGGTACATCCTTGTATACCACTTTCACAATTTCCATGCTTGCCCAACCGGATTTCTGCTCAGAACTGCCCACTTTTACCGATAGGTTTGGTGACCTTAGGACTTGAAGAACTTGGTCCTCTCGCTGCTGTCTGTGGCGAATGTACTCGGAGATTTTTGCCCTACCATCGTCGATGACATCTCCATGCCCTGGGTATGCTCGTCCGTTAAACAAAGTATCCATCTTCTTCAGGCTGGCTATATAGCTTGAGAGGTCCTCGAAGACTGCAGTGCCATGTCCCAAAACATTATCCGCCGTGAACATGGCGTCCTCCTCCTCTAGAATGAGAGCCATGTGATCTTGGGTGTGACCTGGTGAGTACACGGCACGTAGGGTTGCCCCTTCCACTTCAAATACTTCGCCATCTGAGATATTCAGCTGGCCATCATCTGGCTGATGTTTATGGACCTTCACTGCCGGATATAATTCGCGGAGTTGCGTTATGCCTCCTACATGGTCACCATGCCAGTGGCTGATTAGGGTGCTAGCTATTGTTGCATTCTCGGAAAGAAGAACCGCCTGGATGGCTTTAATCCACGATGGGCGTCCTTCACCCGTGTCTATTAGAACCCTCTGTTGGCCCGTTCCAACAATGTACGTGTTGGTTCCTTGCCAGTATGTGTTAATTACCCATTGAGCAAAGCAGGGACAGATAGATACCTTGGAGCGTAAACTTGCACTTGTTATTAGATCGTTGTCATTTGCGGATGCAACGGAAGCGCTCACCTTTCCTGGATTGCCACCCAGAATTCGGATGACACGAGAACTGAGTCTTGTAACTTCGGGAAGCTGTAGAAGTTGGGTCGCCATTGCGGATGCTATGACGGTACAAGAAAGTTGTGCCGGGCTAAGATGGCTTGTAGGTTCTGTGTAAGACCCTATATATGTTCTCACTCTGGGGAACTTTGACGTGCTGGGGGACAACCTCGGTATCTCACAATCACTGATAACGGAATAACATTTACTCCGAAAGGCCTCGCTCAACTTTCACGCGGCTACCGAATTCAGTGTTCTTAATTATCAGTTTAGTCGCACAAGACGGACCATTGTTGCCAAATCCCATGAATTAGCTGTTCTTCCTTGTCGATGGCAGGATCCCGACCTATGACACCTGCATCACCCAAGCCCAACAAAACAAAAGATCCGAATCCCGGGGTTCCCATTTACGGTTGTGGTAGGTTCACCACACATTGAACCTGGAAACTGTGCAAGTCCATATGCTAACTTTGATTTAGAACACATTCAACGGCTTCTCACAAAGAGTCAAGATGTAACAACGAATACAATCCAACACTATAAGATGCTACTTCGGGTCATCTTCGACAATACCCCAATAATACCACAAACCTCCAAGTCCGTGGATAGACGTCCAGTTACATCTCTCATACCGAACTACCTCTGCCTTCAATGCCCAACCACAACTACGGCCAAAGACCGCCTAAAACATGGGAAACTCAAGGCCCATATGTTTTGTGGGATTATTATTTGACGAGGGTTAATCAATTGCTAACACCGTACAGATGTCGATTCGAGAAGTGGCGGCCTTTTTTGCCAGATGTGCGATGATTTCGTCTGGGACCCTACCCTTGAGGAATTGAGACTCCGTAAAATTGGCACCGGCTCGTTTTCAAGTAAATTGCACATACATCCCCAAAAACTAGACATCGTCGTATTGATTCATTGCAGGTCGAAAGCGAAAACGAGATGAGCCTTTCACGGATCCGGCGAAAGACGACACAGCATACATGTCCATAAATACGACCGCTGCACCATGCCGTGCTACTGGTCTCCGTGGCATTTTTAATATGGGAAGCACTTGCTTTATGAGTGTTATTCTGCAAAGTTTTGTGCATAACCCTCTTCTTAGAAACTTTTACCTTCGTGATGGACATCAAGTAGGACAGTGTACGCAGGACAACTGTCTGAGCTGCGGCATGGATGAACTTTTCCAGGCCTTTTACTCCGAGGAAACTACAGCCAGTTATGTTGCTTCCAAGATGCTGTCCGATTCGTGGCTTTGCCAACAAGCAGCTTTTTCGGAGCTCGCCGGATACGATGAGCACGATGCCCATGAGTACTTCCAGTTTCTTGCAGAAGAACTTCATAGAACAAATCGGCGGGAGCGACATGCTTCCCCCACTGGGGCGAACGCCTCTAACGCCTCACACTTAACGAGCAACTGCGATTGTATCGTTCATCAGACATTCTACGGTAAATTCCAGAGCACCTTGACATGCCAGAACTGCGGCGTCGTGACAACTTCTGTGGAGCCATTCTTGGATCTCAGTCTAGCCATTGACAGCATAGCAAAGAGACAAGGTAACAATAGCGGGGAGAGTATCCATGATTGGTCCCAGCCGTTGACACTTCAACGATGTCTCGATGTGGAGTACATGCAACCTGAAAGGTGTGAATACTCTTGCCGCAGTTGTGATAGTCCACAAGAAGCAAGGAAGCAATTAAGCATCAAGAATTTACCGAACGTGCTCTGCATTCAGTTCAAGGTAAGTCGTTTTAACTGCCGAAAAATACCTATTACGAGTTAACGGAATAATGAAAAGCGGTTTGAACATCATAAAAGCCTTCGTACGAGCGCGAAGATACATTTGAAAGTGCAGTTCCCGCTCCAGCTCAATATGCTCCCATATACGAATCGAGCAAGAACTCAGGATACTAGCGAGAACTTCGAATTAGCAAGGTCCTGTACCTATGATCTTCTCAGTGTTGTTGTGCATGTTGGGAAGCTGAATTCTGGTGAGCTGTGAGAACAAATGGGATTTGATCACAAAATTAACGTACTTAGGCCATTATATTTCATATTCGAGAGTAGGAAATCAAGTACGTGTGCAACGCTTGGGTGACCCATACTATTACTAATTCTAGATAGTGGTTCAAGTTTGATGACCATAAAGTCACTATGGCATCAGAGTCCCATGTTTTGGGTGCTGAGGCTTTTCTTTTATTCTACATTATTCGGTCTTTGGCGTAGGAAGTCGGAAATAGGCACGAGGAAGGTTACATCTGCCAGGAGTTTTATCATCGGTTGACTAACGGATTTCCATGAGATTCGGTCCCTAATTATAATATATTAGGGTGTACTACTGCCGTGGATAGACAATTCATTCTCTCCACTTCCAGCTGGCACACTCGAAATTCGCATAGCAATAGAATTCATTGCTCAGCCCCTTTGCGTGCACTGGCTCGAATGTTGTTGTATGAACCCCCAGAGGCCCATATAGCTTATTAACCAGGGAATGCATCCGCTCTCCAGTACAAACTATCACTCGTGATGCTGGATCTGAAGTGGGCTGGCCGCCCTGGTATGCCTCTAAAGGTTTCGAAAGCCACCGAGCCGTTAAGGCGGCTTCATGAGTATTAGCAACCATTCCACAATCCTAGGGGCAGTTGTTTAATTACCCTTAGTTTGGCAGTCTTCACTGAGAAACGGAGGATCGCATATAATATGGTCTATGGAGCCTTTCATTGATGCTGTGCGTGGTTAGAATTGGTTGGGGATGAGATTAACAAATTCACTCACGTGGAAGTTTAAGAGGGTATTTATAGTCGTAGAAAACGAACTCGGGGAAGATGCTAAAGCGTTCATCATATTCAAGAAGATATATCTTCGGAATCTTGTCGGCCGTCATCGACGTCGAGGTCTGCAGGTGTTAGATGCCAACAAGGCAGATGGTGGATGCACTGAGTGCATCCATAGCGACGGTGCTACTAACAATGGTATTTTTCAACTGCACAAAGGCACTTGGAGCTGAGATGACAGCAATCGTTGATTTGTTATCACACTTGGCGAGGAGCTCCCGGGCAAAGATATCAGCAGTTTCTTGCGAATACTTCAATCATTAGTCATGAATGCACGATTGTGGAAGGATTTGGAGGTGAGCAAACCCAAAACTGAGAATCGTTCCAGTTTTCCGTGAAGGTGTCCATTGATAGGATATCTCCAGTGTTTTTCTTCGCCTTCAGGTTTTCGAGTTCCTTCTCTTTTGCATCACGATCCGCGTAAAACTCCTTCAACGCTTCAAGGGCGGACCCCGACAACACCCTCCATTGCGGTCAGTTTACAAAACCCCAGTAAGTACGTAGATTATACTAACGGAATATCATCATCATCTTGAATGTCGCTCATCTTGAACTTTCCCTCTTAAGTGTTCTTTTAGTGTATCCGAAATAGAACCAGCGGTTTGTTTGGCCAATTAGCCATGGAATTGCCGGAAGGGATTGAAGAGCTACTTTGTCTAAGCTCTTTTTGCGGTCAATTACTTGGCCTGTGGGTATAGTTCAAGTTTGGAAATTTGATATATCAATTGTTTGATTCAACGTCAGTGCAAAAGTGTGACGACGGGAGGATAGCCGACACTAAATCGCTTGGTAAAAAAGCGTTGATACACAAACGATGGGGCGAGCCAATCTGTCGCCTCACCAAGACCTTCCCACGCCACTATATCACGAGGGAAAGTGCACATTTCACCTTAGGAATGATTGCAGTTGATATAAACACGACTAATTCTATATACAAATCTCAAGTCTACATACGATGGCTATGTTAAGGCCAAATGACCTCTACTGATCGTCAAGAACATGCAGGTACTTCTTCTCCTCACGCTTCTCACGCTCCGTGGAAGGAGGAAGGTCGTAGAAGGCAGCACTTCGGTACGATTGCTATTTGGCGGTTAGACAGCTATATTGGAGCAAGGGGCAAGCAACATACTAGGTAGTGGAAGGTTAAGTTCGCGAGATCAGCTGGCTCTATGTCCAGGTCCTTGAATGTCTTTGCTGTCGGGTCGATGTGCTGATCGATAAATTCCCTTTCTATTTCGTCGCCAGACAGAACAGGCCACCAAAGAGCCTTGTTCAGGATTGTAGCAGCTGGCTTCAGTATGGACTTGGGCAAGTTGATGTGCCTGCGGTGCTTGTGAATTTCCTTGTCCACTAATTCAGCAATCTCGGCTGTCGAATAGTCCTTTGGCCCAAATAGCTCATAGGTCTGCGAAGCTGTACTATCGTCGTTCAACATTTTCTCTAGAGCGTGCCCAACATCAATGACCTAAGTACAAGTCAGTCTAAATACGTGAGGCGACGGGATAAGTCATACATGAACTGGCTTGTAACGCTCCTCCATGTTATTGGAGGTGAGGAGATTGGTTACACCAGCAAGCTTGTGGAGAAGACGGTCTTCGAATCCAAACATTGGGGCCGGCCTGACAATAGTTGTTTCGGGAAAGATGGAACGGACAACGGATTCTCCTCGGGCCTAGAACTTTCGTCAACATAATCCAGGGATATTTGTAGTTGGGAAATGACCTTAGTTCTATAGAATTCGGACGTGGAGTTCGCATCTGCATTGTAGGACGAGACATGAACAAATCGATCAACGTCGTACTTTGCTACAGCATCTGCGATTCTCTCCGCGCCTTCGACGTGAACGTCCTCCAAATCGAAGTTCCTACAAATGAATTAGCATGGTGTAGTGATTCTATATTTTCTTGGGGATGCCCCGTACTTCGTTGGGTATGATCGGCCGACTAAGTTATAAACAATATCGGAATGCCTGACACTCTCCTCGAGGGATTCTGTGTTTCTGAGGTCGTACTCCTGCAATCACTGAATTAGCGGAAAGTACAGGTTTTAAGGCGTGGATCACATACCATAAAAATAATGCGGCCCAAGTCACCTGTAACCTTCAGGTGCCTCTTTGCCATTTCCTCCCGGTATGGAATAATAACCGTGCATCCTTGCCTTGCTGTACGTGGATTCGTTAGCGATTATGGACCAGTGGTAAGTTCATCTGCTGGCGGCGCACCAAGTCTGTTCACAATGTATCGTCCAAGAAAACCGGTGGCGCCAAATACAGTCGCGGTGTGGCCTAAGCATTGATGTTAGTCAGAAGCCAATTGGCATTGGAAATCTCGGGGGGTATACCTCCAAGCGAGGACCTACGAAATTAAGTCAGTATTGATCAACATGAGGGTCAATGGCTGTATTTACCTTCCACCCTGGACCTTGAGGATGGGCTTTCCAGTCCTGGTGATTGAGATGTCGGAGACGTTCCGGGACGCAATTGGACTGCTGTAGCTTTTCGGCCGAGCTGCAGCCCGAAGAGCAGCCGTACTGGACGGACTGCAGGACTTCATTGTAGCGGAGAAGTCAGGGTTGGTGTCAGATGGTGTTGGAATTGGCTGGGAGAGTGATGGTTGTCTGGAGCACTAGCGCTTCATTCGCTTCTCGCGTCGGCATCGGCGTCTGCGTCTGCGTTGCCGCCTACCCCAAGCGAAGCTTCAAGGTATAGCTTGGGTTCCTGTGGCTCAAGCCAGACAAACATCGACGAAACTTCCCCGTCAAGAATCAAAATTAAGCAACTGCAGTCCAAAGCACTTTAACTTGACACTTCAACCTCAAAATCATAAAGGTGTACATCGTTGCGGCGCAGCCATGAATATCGACACGATCCCTGATTTTCTGGCTGAGCAACGAGACGCGGCCCCTGCGGAACTTCAACATCTCTTCATCTCCTTCGAAGATTACTGGGAGCGGAAGCTATGGCATCAGTTGACAGATGCCCTGGTTGAGTTTTTCAACAGCCCGGAGAGCGGACCTCAAAGGCTTGCGTTTTATAAGACATTCATCCTCACATTCGCCGATAAGATCAACCAACTCAGACTTGTTACCCTGGCACTCAACGCCGCCAGTCAGTGCAAAGGTAAGTTTCTGGATTTGCCGTGTTTTTCATTTGCTGATTGTAAATTTACCAGATAGCCAAGAGCGCCTGTCTTTCCTGAATTCTGTTGCAGCGAAGGTCAACAGCCCGAAATCTCAAGATGCATACGTTTACGCCATTGTTGCTGTTGCGACGGTTAAGCTCGAACTACAGGATCTGAGTGGATCCAGAGCAGATCTTGATAACGCAGAGAAGATTCTCGACCATTTCGACTCCGTTGAAACCATCGTTCATGCGGCGTTCTACCGCGTTAACGCTAATTACTACCAAGTGAGCCCATCCAATTCATGGCGCAACAAATGTACCAGCTAACACATGGATCAGGCAAAGCTAGATTTCGCATCATATTATAGAAATGCCCTATTATACCTTGCGTGTATCGACCTGGCTGATCTCACACCTGCCGAGAGGCGAAACCGCGCATATGATTTGAGCATTGCCGCCCTTATCTCAACCTCCATATACAACTTCGGAGAGCTACTTCTGCATCCTATTCTGGAGTCCTTGGTAGACGAGGACGCATGGTTGGTCAAGCTGCTGTTTGCTTTCAATAGAGGAGATCTGGCTGCGTATGACGTCTTGGCTGGTCACATCGCTGAGAATAAGTTACTGTCGACGCATAAGGAGGGGCTGAGACAGAAGATTTACCTTTCTGCTCTGACTGAGGCCGTCTTCCGCAGGCCCCCACATGACCGCGCCATGTCATTCAACACAATCGCTGAGGAGACGAAGGTTCGACCTGATGAGATTGAGCACCTAATCATGAAGGCTTTGAGCTTGGGGCTGCTGAGGGGTAGCATAGACCAGGTTGATGAGGTTGCACGTATCAACTGGGTGCAACCAAAGGTTCTGGATATGAAGCAGATTGAGGGCATGAGGTTGCGGCTTCAGGAGTGGGATACTAGCGTTAATGAGCTTGGGAACTGGATTGAATCCAAAGGGCAGGATGTTTGGGCAGCTTAGAATAGCAAGGAAGACATGCTGGGCGTCTGGGAGCTTGGCAACGGTTGTACAATAGCAGTTGCAGCGCATAATAGGCATTTGCGTCCCAACAAGGAGTTAGGCCGAGGCAGGAATGATAATATGCTTTGGTTGCTTTGAACTATCTTCTTCATTCCATCGTACAAAAGCCATTGGGATTTCTACATAGGGTGTTCATACATCTCCTGGCTTCCCAAGAACCACAACTGCTCCCACTATCCATGCTGGCCACCACACGAACCAGACAACAAACTGGGTGGTCATACCCCACACGTCCCAGCCAAACGCAGCCTCTGTCAGAATTTCTTTAATCGAGAGCTGCCAATATGAACTGCCGATGCATAGAACCATAGTAGGGGCTAAGAGGTTGATGAGAACTTCGACTACAACTGCTACCAAAGGCCTCTTGGCGAGAGGCTGCACATATGTTAGTGGTGAAGCAAGCAGGCCGACTAAAAGGGCGAGTGAGAAGTTGAGCGTAGCTAGAGATGATAGGAACATCCCCAAAAGTAGTAGAGAGAATGACTTCATAAGCTGGTATTGCTGATGTGTTGGCTTGAAATAATTTGTGATTACTCCCGAAAATATCACGGGCAAGGCGACGTTGAAGGCTGAGAAGGCCCCGAAAACATACGGGAGCATCTGCTAGTTTGTAAGCATGAGTTTGTAACGGGGAAGGGGAATGACATACTGCTTCGGTGCTATGGTTGAATAGATACATGGGGATAACCCCAAGAAACTGAGAGGTTCCAACGACCACCATTGGGAGAAAGAGATGTCGTTCCTTCACATTCGATCCTTGCGGGAAGGCAATGTCTTTGTTCACCTTTGATTTGGCGGTATCAACTTCCTCAGGGGTACTTTTATTCTTCCGGCCACTCTGGACCCAAAGTGAGATCGCCATAATGGTGAAATTTACTGCCACAAGCATGGCACTGGGTAAATAGGTGCCAATACTGACAAACCTTCTGGAGTGCATAAGCAAGTAGAAGAAAAAGCTCTGGTGTAGGTGCTCCAATAGGTTGTTCAAACTGCGGAATGTGCTCTCGACAACTCTGCCCATAGCCATTTCATCTTGCCAGCCGTCACCAAACGGCTGTAATGTCACAGCATCGACGTGATAAGGTATGAAGCAGCTGTGAGCCCCCGAAGCGTGACCTAGTCCTTGCCGCAGCATGCCTCTTAACATGGTTTGCAGACGATCTTGGTAGTCGTTAGTGTGTGACCACATCTGTTGAAGGGAAATCCCTATTCCCATCTGACCAGTCGCAATATTCGTGATGGTATTGAAAAGGTCAAGATTAGGAAGTTGACCGTTCACGCCATCGTATACAATGTGCAAGGACTCAAAGCGGTGGTCGAAAGGGTAATCGACAGCAAGGGCACCTTGCAGAGCGCCACCTTTTAGCGGCAAAGCATCAATCCCCGGGGACAAATGCGCGTCATGATATGCATCAACCCATGCTTGTGGCCCTGCTCGACTGTCTGGGGTGATGAGGAATATGATGTCTTTTGACCATAAAGACCATCTTTTGAAGTATCTCGCGAGAGTCAACACGAGCGCAACTCCGCTTCTATTGAGCTTCCCTTCCATATTTCTCCAAGCTCCGACAAGGACAATAGCCTCTGTAGCATCTCCTCGAGGGGCATGCAGTATCGCATATAGATTCTCCCCATGGTGTCGATTCCCAGCTGACGTATATTCGTAGCGCTGGCGTGCGGTTTTCAGCCCAGCAGCTTGAAAGAAGCCTTCCAGCTTGTCATTGATCCTAATCATATCAAATTTAGCTGTGAACGTCGGCAGGCGGATCCGGAGCCATACTCTATGTTGCTTGACTCGGTCAAAGCATCCACCTCTTGCTTGAAACCCCGGAAAATATTCTGGTCGCTGCCCGAAAAATAGGTATGGACCTGCCCAGGGAGGAGGGCATTTTCGGATATGTATGTATTGCGCGAATAGTCGTTCAATGGCAGGAGGAACAGCCAGGTGACACCCACCAGGATACAAAAGAAGGAGATGTATGGCGGTAGTTTAAGAAGTCGCCCGTCGCCGCGCAACAATAAACCCGGAGCTGCAGAAGGTCAGAATTGCGCATAGCTGGAACCACAGACAAGAAGTCTTACATAACAGAGCCATATCGGGCTCGAAGGCTCATCGAGCTGCTTAGGGTGCGGTGGTTCGTGTTGGAATGGCTCAGGTACTGCGGCTAGGTACAAGTCGCGGTACGGAAGCGATCGCCTTAGCATCAACAGCCCCGCAAGCCACGACGATTGTTCGTACTGCATCGCCAAATTGCTTCCAATAGTTGACACTCCCTGTGCCACTCGAAAGTCTCCATAGGGAGGTGCTTTCCAGAGAGAATTATTAGGAGAGGCATAACATCTATACTGTGGGCTGTAGTTACCATACTAGGTACCTTTACAGGAGACTTAAGAGTTTGAACATATGGAGGTATTCATCAGCTCTAGCTATCTACTTTCTCGACTGTCCTGTGGACTGTATATAGGCTTCGGCGCTGCACGAGTAACCCAAACATCACAGGAAAAAGAATAAATGTCTTCATTATAATACTTGCCATACGTTTTATATCGCTCTTCGGGATAAAGCTATCCTCCATGAACCCCGCTTCATTATATACAACCCACACAATCACATACCATACAACCGATTTACCCTCTGGAAACAAGGGAAATGGTGCCTAAGGACCCAATCTCTGCGTACTTCCCAAATAACTCATTTGGATTCCAGATTCTGGGTCAGGCGTGGAGACTGGAAGAACACCAAACCTCCCGTATGTCTTCTGATCAACAGAAACATAGTGTGGCAGTCGCCCAAGGAGGTTCATCTTCCCTTCAACCCACCGGAGAATCTTTTCCGGCGGTGCGAGGAATTTCAAGTATCCAAGACCGACTTCATAGAGTTAGCAGAGTCTTGGATGAGAGAGGAGAGGCACTTACAAAGATACCCCACTGCGAGACCACAGAGGTGGCCGAGAAAGCTTGTGTTCTTAACCAGGACGCTGATGAAAACGGCGAGCACTAATGGAGTTGTCCATGTTGGTACTTGGACGGTCCCAACTTTGAAGTGCGGATTCGTCCGGTATGTCTTAATCGCCTCCATCCCGAGGAGTAGAAACACCCATAAACTGTAGTTTATATTAGTACGGGACCATGAAAAGCACAAGAAGGTGGTAAACATACCTTGCGCCAAGGACTGCAGTATTCCCCCGCAACACACCTCGCTCTAAAACAACATACATAATGGCTGGAATAGTTGACAATGCTATAACAATCGTCAGTTGTGGTGGTTACGGTCGGATCTCTGGTAACTCACGCCCAAAGAACAATAAGAGGGATGTTAGGGTCCCATGTTCTGTCTCAAATCGTTCCAATAGCGGGACGAGCGCAATAACGTTCAGGAAGGCATGGAAGAGGCCGGCGTGTATGAGAGGAAATGTATTCGTCCTGTATACTGTAATGTTGCAAGTCAGCGGCGCGCCAGAAAGGGGGCCATATGGCAGTCGCAACGAAAGGAGGTCGTACAAGTAGCCACGCCCGTCTCCTGCGGTATCAAGGATCCCCAAGCCCGTACATCCCACACCGACTGGATGCTGACAACCCAGAAGGCGATTATAAGGAGTATGATCAGGCGCGTAAATAGCGGCAGGCGGAACACATATGATCGTGTGCGGGCCAGGTTGACCTGGGGAATCATCGACGCCATGGAGGCCATGGTTGCGGATGGAAGGTCGGAGGGGGCGAAAGGCGCCAAGTCAGCCGGATTGAGGCTTTTGCTGCCTTATAAGAGTAGTGAATATCAATCCCTCTGAGTCCGTCGATACATTGCGTCAATCTATCGCTGCATTGGAGAGTTGGTTTAATGATCTACGATGGAGTTGTCCTCAAAAGTTTTGTACGTTTCCCAGTAACACAACACCCGCTATTTCGATAACCGCTTGTCAGCCTCGCTTGATTACGGAGCAGGATCAGGGACTTGACCATGGAGAACAAGCCGAAAAATAAGGGGAAATTTATGTTACATAAACCAATGGTGCCAAAAGCGAATTGTGTAACACAAGCACATTAATTCTACGCATGCCACAAGATGTCATAGTCATAGCATATTCTTGGAACCCCATTATTTGAACATTATACATTTGAGGAAATAACTAGTTGATGCTGGTGGTCGTGCACTCAATGGAATATTGAGACGAAGACATGAAGTCTCTAACACGGAGGTATGGACTAAGAAAACGCATTCAACATAAACAACTACACTGATACCAACAACGCTCAAACACCCATCTACACCCTTTTGATCTATGCCTTGGCGGCGTTGGCCTTAGCCATGGTGTTCAAAGCGCTACCGTTCTTGAACCACTCGACTTGAGGAGCGTTGTAAGTGTGGGAAAGCTTGACCTCGAAGGTCTTGCCGTCCTTGGGGTGGACTCTCATGGTGAGGGGCTTGCCAACCTCGAGCTCGGTGCACAGAAGATCGACCTAGTATTAACGGTTAGCAATTTATTTTTCAATGTGATCTGGCTGTAACTGACCTTGTCCTCTGGGTTGATCTTGTCGTAATCCTCTGGGTTAGAGAAGGTAAGAGGAAGCATACCCTGCTTCTTCAAGTTGGTCTCGTGGATACGGGCAAACGACCTAGTGATAATAGCGAGTCCACCCAAGTGCCTTGGCTCAAGAGCGGCGTGCTCGCGAGAGCTGCCCTCTCCGTAGTTCCAGTCACCGATAACAACCCAAGGGATGTTCTTCGACTTGTAATCTCTGGCAGTGGCTGGGACAGCATCCCACTCACCGGTGGTGTAGTTCTGGACCTTGTTGGCCTCGCCGTTGGCAGAGTTGATGGCACCGATAAGCATGTTGTTGGAGATGTTGTCAAGATGTCCACGGTACTTGAGCCAAGGACCGGCCATGGAGATGTGGTCAGTGGTGGTCTTGCCGTGGCACTTGATAAGAATTGGGAGGTTGTTAGCATCCTTTCCGTCCCAGGCCTTGAAAGGCTCAAGGAGCTGGAGGCGGTCGCTGGTGGGAGAGACGGCAACGCTGACAGAGGCACGCTCAGCCGGTGGTGCCTGGTAGGTGTTCTGTCCTGGGTCGAAGCTTCCGCTCTCTGGGAGACCGTTGCCGGAGGGAGGTGCGAGGAGGAACTCCTTACCATCCTTGCCGACAAGCTTGTCAGTAAGAGGGTTGAAGTGAAGGCTTCCGGCGATGGTCATGGCGACGACGAGATCGGGAGAAGTGACGAAGGCATGGGTAGCGGGGTTGGCATCGTTACGTCCAGTGAAGTTACGGTTGTAAGATGAGATGATAGAGTTAGCCTCACCCTTCTTAACGTCCTTGCGATCCCACTGGCCAATGCAGGGTCCACAGGCGTTGGCCAAAACCATGCCGCCGAACTCCTCCAAAGTGGCAAGCTGTCCATCACGCTCGATGGTAGCGCGGATCTGCTCGGAACCAGGGGTGACGGTGAACAGAGACTTCGCCTTGATGCCGTGGTCGAGAGCGTCGCGAGCGATCGAGGCCGCGCGAGACATATCCTCGTAAGAGGAGTTGGTGCAGGAACCAATCAGACCAACCTTAAGCTCCTCGGGCCAGTTGTTGGCCTTGACAGCCTCGCTGAACTTGGAAATGGGGGTGGCAAGATCGGGGGTGAATGGGCCGTTGATGTGGGGCTCGAGCTCAGACAGGTTGATTTCGATGAGCTGATCGTACTCAGCACCCTCATCCTCCCTCAGCTCCTTTGCATAAGCACGGGAGAAGTCTCCGATGTCCTTACGCTTGGTGACAGCAAGGTAATCGTACATGCGGTCGTTGAAGGGGAACAGAGAGGTGGTGGCACCAATCTCGGCACCCATGTTACAGATGGTGGCCATACCGGTACACGAGATACCGTTAACACCAGGGCCGTGGTATTCGACAATGGCACCAGTTCCACCCTTGACGGTGAGGATACCAGCAACCTTAAGAATGATGTCTATGTAGCCACGTATATTAGTACTAGCTCAATAATGGAAGAATCATGCAAACTAACCCTTTGGCGAGGTCCATCCGGACATTTGACCAGTAAGCTTAACACCAATGACCTTGGGGGCCTTCAGCTCCCAAGGAAGGTTGGCCATGACATCAACGGCGTCAGCACCGCCGACACCGATGGCACACATACCCAAACCACCAGCATTGGGTGTGTGGGAGTCGGTACCGATAAGGAGACCACCGGGGAAAGCGTAGTTCTCGAGGAGAATCTGGTGAATGATACCGGATCCTGGCTTCCAGAAACCAATGTTGTACTTGGCGCAAGCAGTGGCAAGGAAATCGTAGACCTCCTTGTTGATGCTGACGGCACGGGCCAAATCCTTGTCGCCGCCAATCTGGGCCTCAATAAGATGGTCGCAGTGGACGGTGGTAGGGTTGGCAACAGAGGGCATGCCGGCGGACATGAATTGAAGGATGGCCATCTGAGCAGTGGCATCCTGGCAAGCAACGCGATCAGGACGCAGCCTCAAATACGAGGAGCCACGCTCGATCTCTTGTCCGTGAGGATCATCCAAATGAGAGTAGAGGATCTTCTCAGCGTATGTGAGAGGCCTGTTCAATCGTCCGCGGACAATGGCCAGGTTCTCAGACATCTTCTTGTAGTTGATGAAGTTGTTGCTCTCATGGATGTTCTGGGTGACCTTCTGGTCAAGGCTCGCATCACTGGCAGTTGCCATTGTGCGGCGCAGGCCATGCTGCATGACCGCCCGGCGTTGGGCGGCACCAAGAAGTTGTCTCGACGCCAGCATTGTGAGGTTGTCTGGAGTAGAGAGTGTGTTTGATGGAGAAAGGAAGAAAATGAGGGTGGAGAGCAGTAGAAAGCCTTATCACGCTGGAAGCTCGGCTACTGCGACTTTCGCCGAAGCCAAGCCGTTGCCGTTGATGCGGGTTTTACAGTGTGAGGGTGGGAGAGGGAGCCAATGAGAAGCGAGCTATTAGCTGTGCATTCCATGACGGGTACAATCTGTACAGCCATGTATTGGATGGGATAGACAGTATACATGGATTAGTCAGCTAGATATTGGGGCTTTTCTGATGAAACGTGGGAGCAAATGACGTTCGTCCTTTTGGGTCTGGAGACCACTCTGACTTTTGTACCGCGTACCAACCTGCAGATCCAACGACATCATAGTTAGTTGATTCAATTGGAAAATCTGTTCTAGGTTGTCCCAATCGAGTGACGGTACTCGTAATTAATCCGTGTGCAGGATAATTGATCAATTGATGCTGCATACGTCTTGATAGAAATACCTTCATTTTCAGCTCTTTTTTATTTCTCCATTTGCACGAGACATTTTTTGAGGGTTTACCACAGTTGCAGTGCCACACACACACGCGCGCTCTGGCACACAGTAGAACCAGAAATCATGTGAAAAAGCTTCCACATTATTGTGGGGCGCGGCATGCGACGACGAGTTCGAGACGCACAACACAGTACTGTTCGGAGTACTCCCGTAGGTACTTCTACTACATCCGGTACTTGGGATTTACTGACCGAGTTGGGTAGCAGCCGCTGTCAGCCTGGATCTCCTCGGCTTTCTGTGGCGGCAACTGCGCATCGCACTGCGTATACTACACAGTAATTACAATACGGGTATAGCACTGAATAGCTGAGTGACTGAGGTACCGGTGTACATACATACATCCATGTACGGAGCTCCTCCATACTTAGTGCTCCCCTTTCCTCCAGAGTACATTCACGTCAAGCAACCACAGGGAAGGGAAGGGAAGGGGAAGGGATCCATCCACTATGGGCAAAACCGGCTCCAGTAAATCCGTTATGGATAATATGTATGTCCATTCCGGAGTACTACTCCGTGTTCTGGAGTAGGCCGTAAATATCGAAAACCAAATACACACACACACACACACACAAACATAGGAGGCGGCGATTCTTCCGCCTGTCCGAAATACCGCCGCCATCTTACACCCCTCCGCCCAAACAAAACAATAAATCGTGCATGCGTGGCAATTTCGCGTTTTTGATATAGCATACCCCTTTCGTATACATTTATTATCTTTGTTTTTGCTTTTAGAATTCTTGCAATTCTTGCCCCCGGCATGCCCGATAATTCGAGAACGTCTCAAGCTTCATTCTGTGCATGCACAGCCAGTACCGTCGGTCCCGGTGCTACTTTGCGATGTCGCGGCATATTTTTATCCCTCGGCTTAGGTTTGGGGTGGATTTCGGCAAAGGTGGGGCGTGAAAAATGCAGTTTGGTCTGGAGACGTGGTGAGCCGCCTAATTGGGACTAGCCTAGAACATATCTCAACCTTATTCGAGTATAACGGAAATTTTGTGTCCTGGAGACCAAATCACTAAATCATTGCGATCACCACCACCACACGCACCCTGTAACCCCCGCGATACCTCATCAGACAAGGCAGAAATCATGGGTGTCGAGAATAAGAAGACCAGGACGAAGACGAGGAGGCACACGAGGTATGACGAACGATTTATTTGTGATGCCCTGTGATATACTGCCTTATGGACAGTTAAAATGCCTATATTTCAAGTATACTAACCGCTATGTTCTAATAGAGATCTTGACCAAGTCAAGTCTGACATGTTGTCGTCCAAGCATCTCGCACAATATCAAGCAACAAAAGCGTCGGAGGATTTGCCGGGCCTAGGGCAGTTCTACTGCGTCGAATGCGCGAAATGGTTTGAGGGGGAGAACAGCCAAAGGACGCACTTGAAGGGCAAGAACCACAAGAGAAGGTATGGCAGATAATACAGCATCAACTGAGAGCTCGCTGACAATTTATGACAGAGTCAAGGCGTTAAAGGAAGAGCCGTACTCTCAAAAGGAAGCGGAAGCTGCAGTCGGGTTGCGAACAGACAATGGCCCGCTGCGAGCGAGTAAGCCACAGACTATTGAGGTGGAGATGGCAACATGAAGAATCGACCCCGCCATGTTTCGCACTGGGGAGCCGCATCCCACTGCGACAACAAACTTGACGGCAACATTCTCCGCAGAAAGTCACGCGGACTAAGGTTACACCATGTCTAACGGTGCTCACATAAAAGTATGCCTTCGCTGGAAATATTATATCTCTGGGTATTTCTGGTATCTCGATAGTCCTACTTGAGGCTACTCCCTCGAGCCCTTGCCAAACCACTACCACGAGCACCACGGTACCCGGCTCTGGGAATACCACCCCTCCCGGTTGATGATGTTCCACCACGACTCGACGCTCCAGCTATTCTTGAGGCTGGAACTGGAGGGGTGTATTTGGGGGTCGCCTTCGAGGATGTGGGTGGATTGTCAACAAATGATGTGTCGGTAGTCCTATTTTAACCACATCGTTAATTGTTGAATCTCTGAACAGTAGTTTAGATCATACATGAAGGTTGTTTCTCCGTCAAAATCGCCCTGAAATCTTTCCGAGTTGGTCGATCGATCTATATGCTATTAATGGGAGCCTTTCTAAACCGCAGTATTTCTTCTTACTCAGTTGTTCCGCCTGTTGGCGAGCTCGACGGAATGAATCTGCCACGGGGGCCTATTAAGTTAGCTACGTAAATACGCCACTGCCCCTCCATCCCTTACCTCTGGGAAATCCACACAGAACGCATTCATGTTGAGGCCGTAAAGGAAACTCGCGAAGCTTTCGCTGAACCGCGAGAGACTCTCGTGCATCAACTGCAAGTGCATAAAATTGGCTTCTAAATCCGCCATTGAATCCGACAACTCCGCAAATGCGGGCTCGAATACCTCTAATGGCGCATCAGAATTTCCGCCAACACTCGACCTGCCAGATTCGCGGAAAGAGGATTTCGAGGAGGGGCGCAGAGGGGTTGTTGGGCGCGAGGTGGGACGGCGTGTTCCTGAGCTGGAGCGTTTGATGCTGACATCGACTGGGCTTTTTGAGGCCGACATGTTTATCGTCGTTGGGTATGTTCGTTTATGGATTTATAAATGCTGGTAGTTGGTGTGGCTGATTCTATACACTAGCCGTCTGTTTATAGTGGCCGTTTTGTTTGTCCTGGAACAGGGCCAAACAAAACGCCATCGCGTCAAATAGTCTCGATACCGCGGCTAACAACCTCCACCAGATAAACTTCCCCACCAGATCGACGCAACCGTATAGTCCGCTTCCAACCAGGCGTCATCAGGGTCTAGGATGGGAATTATGAAATCGAGAAATTTGCTACCTATAGAAGCCTTAGACATTGACTAGTTTTTAGAAATTATTATAATATCTCACCCTATTTATTTTATTGCGCAAGTCATGCCCTCGTGCGACCATACTACGTCGGGACATTATCGGCACTTGGCTATCACAATTTGACCCGCATTTGGGGCAGGTACAGTGTCCCTCCAAGTTTCCTGCGCAGTTTCTAGAGCTGTGCAACAGAACTTCTGACGGGAGCGCCCTGAACCAGTTCGCACTATCCCCTATGCCAGCTGTATTAGACTTTATTCTTGTACACGCAAGGCTACGCAATTGGAAATCCCCTCGAAGTTCTGTTCAAAAGCTTGGCCGCCATCTCCCATTCGTTCCTCGCGATAATACACGCACAATCCGGACATTCCGGGGTATCGCAACTCCCTCATCCAAGAGACAATTAAGTTCCTGGAAAACACGTGAAAACGAATTACCCCTCAAACCGATCTTCTCACAATTGAAACAGCAGACGCTGCACTTGACGCCCACGAGTCCGTTTTCTAATTCCCCTCGAACCGATAAACCGAAGTACTTCAGTCAGCCTGCTGGTATACACACGAGTCGGACGGAGACAATTCAAAGCGCCATCGGGACTTGGACAACTGCTATATTGATAGGCGCTATAAGTGGTTCAGTATACTTCTTTACTGCCCGTTCGAAACACAGCGGTAAACTCGACGTCGAATCGGGAGACCAGTTTCAACAGTCTAGAGCACGCGACAACTTAAGTTCCACAAACTCCGCCGATATGGGGGAAACTAGCCAACCTGGGCATGTAGCCAACCTCTCGCCGGAACAGGAGGAGAAGCTTCAGCAATTATGGATTGCAACGCTGCAGGTATTCGGGGTTTTGGACATGGAGCAGGCGAAGGCCCTGAGCAGTAAAGTCAATGGTACCATTGTGCCAGTATTATCAAAGCAATCAGTGCCAGCGTCTGGAGAGGCGAAGAAGAAGAAGCGTGGCTGGTTTGGCAAGAAGGGCGAATCGGAGAATGCGCCGGCCGTCAGCAGCGACGACAAGTATGGTCTGGAAGCGAAGTTCGCGCATGCTCTAGAGAACGCATCTCCAGAAGTTATCAAGGGTTCTTTCTGGAGCATGTTGAAGCACGACGATCCGGATATGCTTCTACTCAGATTTCTGCGTGCAAGGAAATGGGACGTAGAAAAGGCCCTGGTTATGATGATCTCAACCTTCCACTGGCGATCCGTGGAGATGCATGTTGACGATGAAATTCTGATTAATGGGGAAGAAGCAATGCTGTTAGATTCGAAGAGCGATGACCCGGTCAAGAAGAGGCGGGGTACAGATTTCCTAGAGCAGATTAGGACAGGTAAAAGCTTTTTGCACGGGTTAGACAAGCTGGGAAGGCCCATGTGCATTATAAGGGCACGTCTGCATCACGCAGGCGACCAGCTGGAGGAGAGTTTGGAGAGATACACCATCTATGTGATAGAAATTGCCCGATTTGTGGTTCAACCGCCTGCTGAAACTGCTGTAAGATCAACATTCCAATGCACCTGGTATTGACTAATGTTTTACAGTGTCTCGTTTTCGACATGAGCGGTTTCTCATTGGCAAATATGGTGAGTATTTGACGCCTATAAGCAATTAGCTGTATTAACTTTATTTGTAGGATTATGCTCCAGTCAAGTTTATGATCAATTGTTTCGAAGCCAATTACCCAGAAAGTTTAGGAGTTATATTAATTCACAAGGCTCCATGGGTATTCCAAGGTACCCAACCCTTCATTTTCATAGTAATACGGCCTACTGACTCGCTACATAGGAATCTGGAAGGTTATTAAGGGCCTCCTAGACCCAGTTGTGGCTAGTAAGGTAAACTTTACGAATAGCACCGCCGATATGGAGGCTTTTGTTGAGAAATCTCGAATCCTCAAAGAGATAGGAGGCGATGAAGACTGGGAGTTGAAATATATTGAACCTGTCATTGGAGAGAACGACTTGATGAAGGACGTGGAAACGAAGAAGAAGATCCAGTCCGAGAGGGACGCGATCGGCACGGAGTTCGAGAAAGCAACAATCGCATGGATCGAGAACATGGCCAGTGACGATGTAAGGAAAAAGCGTCAGGACTTGAAGATTTCCCTCGAGCAGAATTACTGGAAGCTCGACCCGTATATTCGTGCTCGGTCATATTACGACCGTGCTGGATTGATTCAACCAGGGGGCAAAATCGACTTCTACCCAATTGCCGCCAAGGCGACCACCGTCCCAGAGACCAAGGTCCCGGAGACCATAAAGGCGGTAGCTGCCCCTCCAGCAGCGGCGCCCAAGAATGCCCCTGTTGAAACAACGCCTGACGATATTGATTGAACATATTCCCGGTTCGGAGGAAGGATATATTAGAACCATATTCGAGGGCACCCATACGGGCCCTAGCGCCGCTTCATGGCTCGAGTTTAGTACCATACAAGTAAACGCACATAACTATAGCAATAGATAGACGGGGATTTACTTCGGCTTATATTCGTCTGTATACGTATTGCGACTACCTGTCTACCCCCTCGCCTGGATGCACACTGTAGTTGCCAGTTCTACATCTTCGCCTGAACCTCTGCCAAGAGCTCCTTGAGCTTGTCCATATCCGTCTTCTGTTGAGGCCATCCTACCGTAAGACCTTCCTGGGCGTTTGGCTTCGGGATCTATATAAATCTTCGTCAGTAGTAGGGCTATAGTAAAGTGGAATCCCGCCTACCATGTGGAAATGAACCTATATATTCGTTAGCATAGCTCATACTCGTAACCAGAACTATCTTACATGATCAACTTCCTGATGAGCAATTCTGCCATTGTTCTGTAGAACGTTGTAGTTCTCGGCGCCGGTAGCCGTAACAAGTTTCTTCACAACGGGCTGTACCAGTCAGCAATTGGAGTCAATCCCACCTCATTGCGGCCTACCAAGATCTCAGAAAGCTGATCGTCCGGGATGTCCGTGAGCTTCGCGCCGTGAAACTTGGGGATCACAAGCTATTCGCAGTTAATAGGGGCTCTGTTCATGGGGGTTGCGGGGCGTACAGCGTGGCCGCGGCTGAGCGGATTGATATCGAGGAAAGCAAGGATCTTGTCACTCTCAAAGAGCTTCAAGGATGGGATGTCTCCTACAGACAGTTAGCTCTAGCATCTTCGCGAAGAATGATATGATAAAATACCCTTGATGATCTTGCAGAAAATACAGGCCGACATGTTTTCTTTCGTGGTTGGTTGAATATGAAAAGTAATCTGATACCCCGCTGCTCTCGAGTTGTCTTAGGTCTATATAAGCTCGGTGAACAAGGGAAACGGAGCTGTTGGAGGCGCCCGCCCACATCGGGAACCCCGCCGCTGACACAGTGCAACGTCATGTTTGTGCGGGGGTTCACCTAGGGGCCCGTGCACGTGACACATTCCTCGTTGAATCCTGTCCAAATTCTGTGAATCAATGATGGAGCAACTTCTTTGAGCAACTAGAATACGCTCAGCTACCACCGAGATCACAAACCTTGCGCCATTCATCGTTCTAATAGAGTAATGAATGGTAAATGCTAAATCATATTAGCTGCCAACGTCACATCACGCTGTGCATTCAAGAGAGGTCCAGGTCACATTTCCACAAGTCGGAAGACAAATCATTCGATTCATAGCTATAGCCTTGGTATAGTAAGAGCTCAGCTATACAACGGTAACAGATCAAGATCCCCTCTATTTCATTTCGTCAGAAAGTTTTTCCATGGCATTGATCACGGCCACAACAGCTGCCCGACGACCAGTTCTGAGGTCTAGAAGAATATCGAACCATCCTTTCACTTTGATAACTTCTCCCAGGTAACTCTCGTCATGGCATTTCATTTGCGGGACCCACATCTCAGAACACGTCCTAGCTTTCTTCTGCTTGCCACGTCGGTATCATTCACCATGTCCATTCATCCCCGACGCTCGTTCCGACGCTCATTCTGGCGCTCTGCCTGCTGACTGTCAGGAAGACGGGTCTCATCGGCCGACTCCCAATCATAAGTGCCATCAACCTGCATCTCTGATCCGTCAGGTTGGGTCAGCCTGTCCCTAGGAACCTCAGAACGGCCAGGCCCGCCCTGTGACGCGGTCTCCGATTGAGATGAACGTTGGCGATACCCACCGGTGTCATGGGTTCTGTTGTATGAGGACTGCGTCTTATTACGCAGCACACGGCGCAGAGTTTCATGTGTGGTTGGGTGTTCATCAGCCCATGGAGCCATACCAGCGGTGATGTAGTTGATTTCCCTCTGGGACGCATCAGGATACCACATATCATTGCCTCGGAACCCGCCACCGGGAGAGAAAAATGGGCTAGCACGTGTGGCGGAACCGGGAGGAAGGCTGCCACTGGATGCTGTGGGGCCGCTGTTGCCTGCTTGGTACTGGCCCTGGGGTTGAAAGCTGGAGGAGTCTGGACGATTCTGGCTACCATCTTGATGACCAGGAGCCGGCTCTTCAGAGACCGAAGGGATGCGGAAGCTAGATCTGCGCATTTCGTCACGCAAGGCGAGTTGTTCCTCAGAGAGGCGGGCATGACCATGATCTTGCTGATTCTGGCTCTGGTTCTGGTGGTGTTGAAATCTGGGGTCTTCATTGTGGTTCTGGCCGCCAACTGGATGGCTGAGAGCTGGGTCTTCGATATCCGGGTCTTCGGAGGTTGATGGGACGTGGAAGCCAGTTAGTATTTGATAGCGCAAGGCACGGTGTCGTTGTTGTTCGTCTGAAATGGACAGACAGCGGAAACTTCCTGACAGACCAGTGGTATCATGGGCGACATTATCTGCTCCGGATGCACGGTTGACCTCGCTGCTCTCACGATTCTCATTTGCAATGGCATTCGCACTTGACCCGCTGGCATTTAGGTTGCTGGCTGGCTGGGAGTAGGCGTTGCCAGATCGGACAGATGGCAGCTGCAGCTGCTGCAGCTGCTGCAGCTGCTTCTGTCTGCACGCTGAGCAGGGAGAGAGGATGCACTCAGAGTGATCCAGTTCACTGCCTCCATATCCATGGAAGCCCATCTTTGATGCTTTTTGTGCTATTCGCGCACCTGCACAAGTCTTTGACGGGTGTAATTATTGTCACAAAGGGGGGCGGTTACAATGAAGTCCGAAGGGTTCGCGTAGGGCAGCATCGGGACAGTAACCGCGGTAGCGCCTGGGAATATAAAAGGGGAGCTGACATTGGGATTGCCTGGGAATCACATAGGGGTAACGAATAACTCCCAACCCAAGGACCATATAAGGTAGCTGACATAACAAGGACACAGAGAATGACTTGCAAACCAAAAGGGGAGTATATACTATGACTACCAAACTAGATGATTCAAGTACGTGTATGGTTGATCTTAAGGATAGTCTCTTTTGGAAACAAATCAGGAGAGCACATGGGAACATGCATTTGGGCAGTGAAATCATTTTCAGCAGTTCAATTTTTATGATTTGTGACTAGTAGATTACCACTTAGTATGGCTATACGGCAACCTAAAGGGCCTTTTAGTTAAACTCACATTATAAGACAATGTTCCTGTAGAATAAATTGGCGATATGTCGTCGTCAATGAGTCGTGTCGCTGAATCGGATCATTAGTTTTTCCGTTCCTGGTATAATACGCGCTACTGAGGTTCTTGGCCATGAGGTCGATCGCGTCCAAAACCACAAGAACCTGAGGTTATCCCGCAGTCGCAACATTGTCATCAAAGGCAAAGATGTCGCAACCACCTCCACCTCAAGAGGGAGGCGATGTACAAGATGATAATGTTATAGGGAATGAGTCGGCGATGTCTACGTCTGGCTCGGATGGAGTATCGAGGGGGGACTTGGAAATCATGAAGGGTATTGTTGAACACCTTACTGAGGCGAAGGACCCAAGGTGAGAACTACAACAATCCATTGACGAATTATATATACATTTACTAAGTACCTGCCAGTGGGCGCGAAATCACATCTGTATTTCAGCGAATTGTAAACAAAAGATTTCTTCCTGATTACCACGAAATCATCAAGGATCCTATCGCTTTCAGCACGATCAGGGTACGCTCCTCTACCAACCCTACAACTTCTTCCGTACTAACACAATTCAAAGGGCAAAATACTTAGGAAGCAATACAAGAACTGGAAAGAGTACGTCAGGGATTTTGCCCTCATCGCCCACAATGCGCAAGTCTACAACCGACCTTCCGCCGAAGCCTACGGCGATGCCCTTAAACTCATTGAGCTGGTGAAGCTCGAGCTAGCCAAGCTGGTGGATCAAAACATCATATCCGCAGAAGATGCAGAATGGCCCGATCTGGGTGAAATCCCCGATGTAGAGGATTCACCACCCCCACAGCCAGAGGAGGAGGGACAAAGTGAAGACGAGCAAGCTGAGGATGACCGTGACGATGAAGACGAAGACGAGGATGAAGAGGATGACATCGACGACTCCGAAGATGAGGGTCCCCGCAAGAAACGCCGCAAGGGCCCCCGCTCATCTGCTGCCATTACCAAGCGCGAAGGCGGCAAGCTTGAAGATGGCTCCAAGGATGACGCTGATGCACACAAGAAGAGAGGAAGGCCACCGAAGGTCCATACACCCATGGAAGCTCGCATCAATACCATACTCAAAGGGCTTAGAAAATTTAAAGATGGCAATGGAGACCTCAAGGTTCTACACTTCGAAAAGCAACCGGACAAGACTGCATTCCCTGAGTACTACCAAGAGATCAAGAACCCAATCGCACTGGACATGATCAAGAGAAAGGCTAAGCGCAAGAAGTACAACTCAGTTGATGCCGTCATGAAAGATTTGGAGCTCATGTTTGAAAACGCTAAAGCATACAATCTTGAGAATAGCGAGATCTACACTTGTGCCGCTGACTTGCAAAGAGAAGCTCGGATTCTTGCAGAACAGGAGAAAACTAAGCCGGATAGTGCTTATGTTGATGAGGACGGAAGACTTCCTCTACCTGAAATCCTCCACAACGGTGAGATTTGGAAGGTGGGTGACTGGGTCCATCTCCAGAACCCGAACGACCTCACAAAGCCAATTGTGGCTCAAATTTACCGTACTTGGCAAGATCCAGAAGGACAAAAGTGGATCAACGCTTGTTGGTATTATCGGCCAGAACAAACAGTTCACCGCTATGAAAAGCACTTTTTTGAGAATGAGGTTGTGAAGACTGGACAGTACCGCGACCACCACATCGACGAGGTTGTTGACCGCTGCTTTGTTATGTTCTTCACGAGATTCAATAAAGGCCGACCACGAGGATTTCCACCTGACAAGGAGGTTTACGTCTGCGAGGCGAGATACAATGAAGACAAATTCAAGCTCAACAAGATCAAGACCTGGGCTAGTTGCGTACCAGACGAAGTCCGAGAGAAGGATTATGAGATGGATCTCTTCGACGTACCGAGGAAAATGAAGAAGGTTCCTAGCCCGATCAAGCACTTACTTCGAGAGGACGCAAAAGAAGACGACCCCCTTCCAAAGCCGACTTGGGGTGCGGCTAATGCGCCTCCAATTGTAGGTGCAGTTCATAAACGGCCTCGTGAGGCTAATGTAAGTTCACTTTGATATCAACTCGATCGAATTTTCTAAGAACACAATAGGAATCTCCTCCTCCAGAGCCAACACCGTCCCCCCCACCTCCTCGGACTGTAGAGCCTGTCCGCCGCTCTATCACTACCGAACGTGCGACAACTTACGGTCAAACTGACACCCCAATGGGCAACATGCAGCACACAGCTCCATCGCCAGCCCCAGCGCAACAGACGCTCAACTCATACGGCCCGCAGTTCTCAGGCGTTCGCCCATCAGCTTCTCCCGCTCCCCAACTCCATCAACACTCATCCTACTCCTCTCACGCCAGCGCTGATGCAGCTCCCCCCCAAACTCCATCATTCGCACCAGCCGCAAGCCACGCCAACTATGCTGCAACTCATGCCCCCCCCTCTACCGCTCAGGCCTCAACTTTCCAACAACCTGGCACCCCCAACCCCCTCGCCAACTACGATAGTGGCTACGCCCGCTCAGTTCCGCAGTCGCGCTTTTATGCCCCACCTCCTGCCGGCTCGCACACGAATGCGTATAACCCTCCGCGCTCGGCAGAAGTGTACCACCTTAGCGATGTCGCGAATGCGAGTATTCCACACGATGTCCGCGAGCAGTTCCACCGCGACGAGAATGACCACGTCTTGTTCTTCACGGCGCCACCGGTGGATGTGCCAAGGGTGCCAGGTGGGGTCACCGTGCAAGGTCATAGTCTGAAGTACCTTGCTAAGAAGGCGAAGGATGAGGAGGCAGTTGTTGAGAAGCCTGCAAAGAAGCGTAGGATGGCTGATGACGAGGTTGATCCAGCGAAGAAGAAATATCTGGAGGGTTTGGAAGATCTCGCAGATGATAAGGTGAGAGAATGGAAGGCGGCGAAGGCGAAGGCTCAGGAGGCCAAAGACGCCCAAGTGGCGGCGCAGAAGGCCCACGAAGCGGCGGCCTGGGATCGGCTCGGCGATCACTTAATGGGTACGCTGAAGGTATGGGAGAGAATGTATGGCCGCAAAGAAGCGCTAAGGATCATGAACGAGGACCTGGATAGACTCGCTCTAGTACAAGCTGAGGAGAGAAAGAAGAGTGAGGGGCGTGCGAAGCGTGAGCAAGAGATGAGGGAGCGCGATAAGATCAAGATCTGGGGGTATGGGCTGTAATTATTTCTGGGGAGGGAGAGGGTACTTTTTGAGGTGCGCCGAGTGTCCGGATATGGCGTTCTAGGTTGGAGGGATTGGGGATCTAGAGATCTTACACTGGTTCGGGGGTAAGATGGGTTCGAAAGGTTGTGCTTATACTGTAATATTAGTCGACCTATATGGGTGACTAAAGGAGCAAACTAGCTGCGACGTACTTCGGTACGAAATATATCGCCGCCTCACAAAGTCTGTGATTATTTATGTATTCTAGTCACTGGTCAATAAAGATATTATCTAATTCTGCAACCATCCATGCCAGGGGAATGTTGATTTAAACTGAATATGCTTCTATTTGACGGGCAACAGGAATAGGGTAGCCTAAATTGCATCGCATTTACCCTTTTCAGCCATATTTATATTTGTTTTCGCTGTGAAACAAACATGAATTGCAATCTTTTTCCACTGTCCTATAGATTTCCCATGTGAAAAAGCGGCCGTTTTGCTGTGGGTGAAATAAGGCCTGGTCTGAGCTTAGCACCGCCGCACCTCTGTGCTTGTTTGTGGCGGTGCAAAAAGGAGCTAGGATTTGTAGGGGGGGGGGAAGTGAGGGGATGACGTTGGCCCAAGCGAAAGTAGGCGCAGCTGAGCTCCAACCAGGTAAAATCGGCCCTGGCCAAGATTTTGCGTTCTGTGTGGCCTTCTTTTGTTGAGTAACATTTAACGCAAACACTTTTTGTAATTACAACACCACGATACGCTGGAGCTGAATTTCTTTGACTAAGATTTACGATTGACGATTGAATTTTTTTTGAGACGAGAGTTTGAAAGGCTGTTTATTGGGCTTTTTAAGGAAGGGAAGGAGTATAGAAAGAAGACGAGGAAGACATGTCGACACGCACCTCTGCCGGCGCGAAAGCCGCAAGGGACAGCAAGACTGAAGATGGTAAGTCCTTGTCTCCTCTCTCACCGCGATGCGCATATCGCACCACTCATTCGAATCCCCAGCTAACCTTCCACTCCAGTAGTCGTCGACAAGCAAACAACCCTCCTCAGTGAGGAGACCGGCCACTTTAGCCTCATCCGCGCGCTGCACCTCGCCGATCTTATTACCGAGCTCAACGGCCTCTGTGGCGTCATGTCCATCTTCTCCTCCATGCGATACATGGCCGGCGCGCCAGGAGAGCTCGGTAACCTGTGGGCAGCGCTGGCGTTCATGCCGTTCGGCCTGTTCTTTGATTTCTTCGATGGGAAGGTTGCGAGGTGGCGGAGGAAGAGCAGCTTGATGGGACAGGAACTTGACTCGCTCGCTGATTTGGTACGTTTATCCTGCATTCCCGGGCGATAGGGAGTACATAATGAACAAGTGTGCTGATGCAATTTAAATAGATATCCTTTGGCGTCTCCCCCGCCGCTGCCGCCTTCGCAATCGGTTTCCGCACCCCCGCCGACCACCTCATCCTCACCTTCTTTGTACTCTGCGGCCTAACGCGCCTCGCGCGCTTCAACGTCACCGTCGCCAATGTGCCTAAGGACGCGACGGGCAAGTCGGAGTATTTCGAGGGCACGCCTATCCCGACTACACTGTCGATTGCAGGATTAATGGCGTACTGGGTATCCCAGGGCTGGGTGCACGGAGAGTTACCACTCGGGACATTGCTGACGGGGACGCCGCTGGAGTTTCACCCGGTGTTGGGGCTGTTTGTGATTAGTGGATGCTTGATGACGAGTAAATCTATACACATCCCGAAGCCGTAGATGGTGGATTGGAGAGGCTAGGCCGAAAAGTAAGGTGGGGGAAAGGGGGCATTTATAACAAGGGCCATGCATTACACGGAAGTGTGTGCGGTTTTCGGATTCCATGTTGGGGAGCCTCATGTATAGGTTGGGTTGGAGAGTAATAAATACATCTGAGAGCGAATATGGACTGGAATATGTGATACGATTGATAAACCGTGTTTGCTATGATTCCCTTTCGCCTCAGGTATATATACCCGGCCTGTGACTGTAACCTCGAAACGCCATCGATTGGGCTTCGCGTGTTCCACTCTGGTCCCTGGCACTGTGAACCGAAGCCTAAATGCAACCCTCCCAATTCCCAAAGTTTGCTGCACAACACCATCCTACATGACAACGAAGCAATTAGGCAAGCAGCACCTCTCAAAATGATATATCTCCTTCCAGAATCACCGCCAGACGTTACTGCCAGCGAATCATAATTGACCACCCCAATCATCCTCCAGTTCCCATGCGAATCACCCCTCCATCCGCTTCGCCACTAGCTTGACTAAGCTCCCAGACAATCAGATAGCTATAAAGGTAGCACCCCACCAACCCCTCCCCCATACCCCGCCACAATACAGCAACATGGCCGAGGACACCCCCGAGCTCCCCCTGCCCGATCGCGGCGCAACTCTAGGTAAGCTTATTTCCAGTCCTCCTGCACTCCTCAAGGATCAAGCACTTACAAGGATGCTGCAGTGATGCGGGTAATGCCCGACGATAACAGCTGTCTCTTCCGCGCCTTTGCCGCCGCGGTCTTGCCTGGCGACGACCTCTCGATGCTAGAGCTGCGGTCGCTAGTAGCGTCGCAGATACAGGAGGAGAGGGATGTGTATACCAAAGTGGTACTTGACAACCGGGAGCCGGACGATTACTGTCGCTGGATCCAGACGGAGGATGCATGGGGAGGGGCAATTGAGCTGGCGATTCTGTCGAAGCATTTTAAGATCGAGGTGTGCAGTATTGATGTCCAGGTAAACCCTCACTGTTCTCCCTCTTCAAGACCTACCAGCATGCAATACTAACCCACCCAGACCCTCCGCATAGACCGCTTCAACGAAGGCGCTCCCATCCGCTGCATCCTCGTCTACTCGGGCATCCACTACGACACCATCGTGCAGTCTCCCTCCGATCCTCCACACACCATCGCCGACAACCCTCCCGAGCTAGACAAGCGCGTTTGGGACTCATATGATGACGATATTCTGATTAAAGCGCAGCAATTGTGCAAGGTGTTGCAGGGGAAGCACTATTTTACGAACACGGGCGAGATGGCGATTAGGTGTACGAGGTGTGGGTGGGTGGGGTATGGGGAGTCGCAGGCGGCGGTGCATGCGCAGCAGACAGGACATTATGATATGGTTGAACAGAAGTCGTAAAGTGGGAGCGTGGGAGTTGGGGCGAGGGGTGCAATTTGGGCGTTTAGAAGAGGGTATTAGACCTCAAAAGAGGTGTCCGTCGTGAACTTACTGGTGCATATGAAGCCACATGGCGCCAGGACGCGCGCAGGACTTTTATGGCTCGTGATATATTTCGTTCTTATTCTTTTTATTATAGCCAGGTATGAGAATCACTTTTATTCTGTGTATACGCCAAGGACCCTTAAATATCATCGTGCACCCCAAGGGTCCTATATGCTCATTCTATATAGGAATCTATATAGGGACTTATTTAATATTCATGTTACCGTTAAAGATCACAATTTTACATTCTATCGTTTCCAGCCTTCGTTCCCTTCACGTCCTCCACCAACTCTTGCCTCACAGACCCCTCTTCTCATAATAATTGCCCGTGGAATCGTGCCCACTCTTCACATGCCCAGTATGGGAATCCAAGCTCGCCCAATCCAAGCTTAGAAACTCATGCTTGTTCGTCCACCTTTGCTGGCTTTCAGCAAATCCTACACTCTTCTCGGGAGGTGGTGGCGGATCCGTGATCTTCGTAATTAGGTATGCTGTCGAAGCCTCCGCAATTCCGTAGATGAGAACTCCCAAAAGCGGGATACGCAGGAAAATGTAAAGCCCTACACCAAACCCAAACAACAGGCCCGAGCGGTCATAGAACCACCTCTTCTTCTGAGCAGCCGTGAACTGGATACGGCTAAAGTACGGCTCGAGCAACTCGCGTGTTAAGCTGCGCGAGGTGAAATATGACTGCAAGAAGATGACGAGGTAACGGCGGGGCAGGAAAATGCTGCTGCCAAAGATGAGGAGAGCAGGGCCAAGACCCACCGAGGCGTTAAAGGTGTAAAAGCTGGCGGCGGGGAGGACGAGGCGGCCTATATAAGGCGTGTAGGAGAGGGCAAAGATGGCTAGGGAGATGCCAGCTTTTTTGCCGCGGCGGATGAACAGGCGCGTTAGGGCTTCGGCGGTGGATTTGGTATGGGTGCTACCGTCACGGGTAGAGTAGAGTCTCAGGTTGGGGTAATATGGGGGCCGCAGCTGAGCGGGGTCGTCGTTCTTGTGTTTTTGTTGGTAGGTGTCGTCGACCCAGCGGAGGGAGTCCATGAACATGTTGTCCAGGGTGGGGGTGATATAACGCATCAGCGTCATGAGGAAGAAGGGGACCTGGAGAACGTAGTTCTGGACAAAGTCCAGGCCGCTGACGAGATTATCATCCCATGATACGGCGTCGAAATTGATGAAGAATGATAGGAACCATAGTAATACTTTGATTCCAATGATCTATAAAAACAGTCAGCCTTGCGTCATTGTCTATAAGCTTGAATAGGCATACAGGTATTGATATTAGAATACGTATGGCAATACCAGCCGCGACAGCTAATGCTGCTTGCTTATAATGCTCGGATGTGAAGAGCGCGGGGTTTTGTAACGCTCGTAGAGCTGATCTCAGTCAGATATTATAACTGAACAATGACGGAGTAAGGTAAGCACATACCTCCTACTACAGTAAGCTGTGCGCCTCGGAGTATGGCATTGAGATCAAAGTTCTTGATTTCAAGCTTCTTTTTGAGTTTCTCTTCCTGCTCTGGAGTTACCAGTGGCACCTGGACTTTTCCTCTTCGTTGGGCCATCGTGGTGGTTGTATGTTATGTTGCACACGACTATCTTCCAAGATATTACGTGGGGTAGATATGGCCCTGTCCCCAGCCTCGCTAGTTACGGAGCTTGCGGCAGCGGATCGTCATCGCCGCCAAGGGGCCGCGACGCTAGACTCAGAGCCCCAGCCGCGCTTTATCTTCAGTCCAGTATGTTGTAAGACAGTGACTTTGGTGCGACACTTTTTTTATGATGGCTTCTTATTGATGACCTCTCCAGAAAGAGGAGCTGTCACCGAGTCTCCACTAGAGATCTACCCAATATATGCAACATAATCTCCTGAGTCGAATAAAACAACTGGATTTCCCCCGCAAATCCGATGCGCCGCCGAACGAATCCTATGCTCTCAAGTAGCCTCGCCTCATGAAATGAGATGAAAGCCTGTGGACAATAAGGGCTTCTCATACATCAGCATGGCGCAAGAACTACCGTCTTCGCTTCCGACACAGTCGATGATGAAACGCGCGGTTACTCTACCTCTGCGGCCCTCAACTTCAAGTAACTGGACACAACGCGAGAAACCGGCATCTTCAGATTCTATCGAAAGCCTGTATATACACCCATCTGTGCGAATTGTGTCATTCGAATCCTTCGACTCCTCCTCGGGCTTTCAGAGACGGTCAAGCCTAAACACCCCGAACCTGGCTGATGTTGAGGAAGAGGTTGGGACGTTGCCATGGACTTCTACCTTCGAGAGAACCATTGCAGTTGGTAAGTGATAAGTCATAAATTATGAGGCATTTGTTTATTATGATGTTCTAACGATTGCGACGTATAGGACCTCTCCGTATCTACAGGGCTCGTGGCTCAGTTGCATTCATAAACTGCAGTAGTGTTATACAACCAGTTCTACCGAAATCTAGGTGCTGGTGTGTAGACGACGAATCGACCAAATTTATCCTGCAGATGAGGCGACCTCAATTCTGGCGCATTGAAGTTCCACTGGATGACCCGAATCACGAGGCGAAATCGCAAGAGCTCAAGGATGTGTTAAACCAAATCTTGTTATTTGAGAAAACGCCCTGCCCATTTCGGAGGAGCTTTCACATTGAGCTACCTGAACCACCTCAAACACCCGTCAAGAAGAAACCCTGGAAGCCTGTGGAGCGGCCGAGTCCCGCAAAGGTAGACGCCAAGCCTGGCAACGCGGAGGGTCCGTCTGTAGAGACATCTCCGAAGTCTGGGAAGACAGAGGATTACTATGCCGCCGCTTCCTCGGATGACCACCCAGCAGTCCCTGAGATGGACACGGACAGCGATGCGACTGATGATACAAACATTACACCTCGGAATTACTTCCCTCGCGCCCCAATCCCACATATATTTAAGCAGGAACCCTTGAGTCGGCCTGAAGTCCTAGATACCGGACGATCAGTGACTGCACCTCCACAACTAACATTGATGACTTCACCTCCTTCCAAAAACTCGAAGGGACTATCTCTCGGTTCGCCAGTTGGTAGAAAGTCTGAGGACTCAACTTTATCCAACTTCTCCTCGAGTCAGGACTCTTTCCACACGGTGCAATCATGGCACAGCCCCATTACACCCATGTTTCCTGCTTCTTCAGACTCCCGGCCCTCTACACCAACCACATATCCCTACCCACACGATAATATTAAACTCCCAAAACGAACCCCGGAACCACAAAGTGTCTCTGAATTAGCAATTAGCCCCAGCTCAGAAACACCTACAACCCCGGGCGTCTGGACAATGGTGGATACTCCAGATAACAAATCTACTGTTGACTCTCTATTACAATCGTCGCCGCCATCACCGACTACTCCGACCCTGGCGCATAAGAGCCAGGAGGACCCCGACGATGAGGAGATCTATGAGGATGCTTCCCCATCAGCGGAAGTAGTAGACACAGATTCACGCAAACATAGGTCGGTTAGTGAGCGCTCATCTCGCGGACGAGCACTCTCGCCACTCCCATCGCCGGCAAACCTTTTCTCTCCATCTCGATCGCGAGCCCGTCATCTGAGAACCGCACGGCATCTCCCAACCGCCATCATCCAGAAGACATGGGAGATCCTTATGAGCCCTCCAAGCCACCTCGTTCAGATAATGGTTGAGATCGCGGCGAAGATCAAGGCGGGGCAGTGGCGTGGTGCTGTTTTCGGGGTTGATGAGGGAGGAGAAGAGGTTGTTGGACAGTGGGATTACGGGGATGGAGATTTCATGTGTTATCAGTGGGACGATGCGGATGTGGATGATTATGGAATGAAGACGCCGGTGAGCAGCCAGATGGTGAGGCGTAGAGCTACTAGAGGGCCGCCTGGTGGCTTTGGCGACAGTTGGGAGATCGATTGATTGATATGGCAACGATGGTGTAGGGTTGACGAGCGGACGCTGTATGATGGAAATGATGATTTGACAGTATATACTATACAGAAATCTCCGCTGGAGATAGGAGGGGTTCTAGTGGGGGGGCGTTACATATATTTGTTGGATTGCTGGTTGGATATGCTTGTATAGATGTTTGACTAGCGGCTTGCAAGCGGCCTGTGTTGTTATACGATTAGCTACTGAGCGATGTAATTTTATGAGTCTACTGAGTCTAATAATCTGGATGTCGAGAGGGATGCGAGTGGTTTCACCGTTGCCACCGTGATTATGAGAATGTGATAATGTAAAGCCCCGAAGGATCGAATTACTTTATCATCCTACTGCTCTAAAAATGGTGCAGAAAAAGAACCTATGGTACGATTTAACCCAAATTTGAAAGGGTTGATGATTGTCACTGTATAAGTCCTCTGATACAACTGAACTACCTTGGTTGTGATGAGAAAATGGAAAATATAAATATTTTATTTCTGGCTTTGTCCGTTTACCCTCATATGCCCCAATAGCTCCGCGTAAGGTATGGAGTGGAACAAGCTAGTGCATTCATTTCTTGGTAAGCGCTCTTCATTTGAATGTCACGTGACCATACCATCCCATACTAATTACCCTACAGCCTTTTACCAGAGATGACCGTGGCTCATGTCCATAATACTCCATTCATCAAATCTTTGGAATCAAACTTCTGATACGTTCAGATCAAATACTTTTTGCCATTTTGAACCTCATTTTACATGTCTCATGCGGCAAGAATGGTCTGAATAGTTCGAAAAAAACATATTTTTGGTTGATTTCTCGCCTATGGAGATGGTGGGTTCGAGTTTAGATTTTAGCACAAAGGGACCCTTATTTTGGGTGGTTTTCATGTTACCATGGCAGTGATAAGAATTGAGGCGCCAGCAGTCGTAGTTTCCTTTCCAGGTAGAGAAATAGTGTTTATCCACTATGATTTCTGGATCCACCTCCTACAAACCAGGGTTAAAGCCGCCCAGGGCAGATGGAGTAAAAACCAGTGTTTGTGCGGCCTGGCGCTTGCTCGCCGGCTTCTTAATTTAAACGATATAAATATTCCCAGCAGTAAATGTAAATAATAAAATGCGTACATTTAATAACTATTTAAAATATATATCACCAGTTTTCCAGAATCTTGAATCTTCCAAGATGACGATCATGGCATCCACCAATCATTCAGCTTGAAGCGAGGCAATTATAGTAGGCAGCCAATAAATTAAAACACCAGCACATCAACATATCCAACAAGGCATCTCACCTTTAACAGCACTTAAACATCAAAACCCAATACCACAGACACCATAAAGACGAACTACACCCAAACCTTTCTCAACGCGCACAAACTACCCAACATGCCCTCATTCCGCAAAACACCTCTCTTTGGCGGGGCACTCACAGCAGACCTCCCCACCACCTTCGCAGACGTCAGGTGCTTTTACCCCCTCCTATCGCCAGTCCATCGCATAATTGAGAAAACCCCCATCTAACTTCCTCCAGCACCATCCGCCAAGTCCCCGATAACCAAGAAGTCTACCTCGACAAAGAAGGCTTCACAAGCATCATCTTCGACATCACCGAGCGCGTCGGCCCTGCTGGCAGCACCGACGCCACCGACGGCGCAGCGCTGACCATCCACCTTGAGGACATTGTCGATTCTGACTCTGACCTCCTCAAAGTCTGGAGCACGACAAGCACGCAGTTCTCCAACTTGCCGTACGTCTCGCGCGCCTTGCGTTCCCAACCCCCACCATAGCCTCTCTTCTATCTAGCTACCCCGAAATCACGTGCCCTAGACATACACAGTTACTGATACCGATGAACAGACCCGACACTCCAGCCTACACCCTGATCGCGACGCAGACTCCGCGGCCAGACCCAGAGGCGCGCAACCCAGCGCCTGATTTCACAGCGATAGTGCTGAATCTGATTCGGCTGGAGAGGGAGAAGACGGATGTGCTGATTACGATTAACGTGCCGCATATCAAGGGGGAGTATTCGGAGGAAGATGTTGATCTGGAGTTGGGGAAGCAGGGAAAGTTGATTGGGGATGCGGTTGAGTATGCGGCGGTTATTTGGGAGAGCTTTAAGATTAGGGACTGGGGACTTTTTGATGAGGCTTAGGTGTAGCTTTGGGTGCGTGGGAGCGGGGATGAGGTTGGGGGTTTGAATGATATAAGCGGGTATGATTGGAAACGACTGTGGAAATGGTAGAAGGGTATTGGGAATTGGTGGGATGAGAAGGTACATGACTTTGACGATGGATATCCCTGAGTTAACATTATGAAACAATTATGACAAGCACTACGGCTTTCAATTAGGTAGATAGATATACAACCACGCTTAAAGCGAGACCTCTGTCGCGTCGCCATCACCCCTCCTACGGGCTCGTCAGATCCAAGACGTCAATCTTCTTTACAATCGACTCCACCGGATCACTCTCCACCTCCTCCCCACCCTTCGCGCTTTCAACCGCCAACCCACTCTTCCCCAACTCCTTCAACCTCGCCGCCTTCAACTCTCTATACCCCTTCCCCACAAGCGCCATAACATCCTTCTGCGGACTCCCCACATTCTCCCTCCTCACCCTCCCAATATTATCCCTAACGTACGCCTGATACTCTCCCATTACCTTCGGAACCCCACCCACCCCCTCCCCCCTCGGCACCGGCTTCGTCTGCACCAACCTCCCTTTACAAAGCCCACACGTATGCCGCTTAGGGTCAATACTCTTACTATGCCTCTTAAACTCCAACCTACACCCGACCTCAGTGCACTGCCACACATACTTAAACGCAATCTCATAACTATGCTTCGTCGTCACCTCCACCCCCCTCCCCCCAAACCGCGCCGAGCACCGCGAAGCCCACGCCTTAAACTCCTTACCGTGCGGGTTATTCGTCACGCCGCTGACCATGAAGTTAGCGAGGTGGCAGAACTCGTGCGCCACGACGTTGAGGAGGCGGTATTGGTCGTCGATTACTTTCTCCGCTAACTCGATCGAGGCGTGGTGCCGGTAGGTTGTTGTGGTTGGGGCGTTGGGGCCGAGGGGGCGCGAGCGGATGGCGTCGCGCTTCCAGTTTGCGCGGCCGGCGGTGGTGTTGAGTTTCTTGGACCAGATGATGGTTACGCCGCCTGTGCTGGCGGCTAGGGCGGAGACTTTGCCGTCTGTGATTTTGTCGTCGAGTTCGCGGAGGAAGGAGAGAGCGAGGGCGTGCTTGGTTTCGTTGAATTGTTTTTTGCGCTCGATGAGGGCTTTGTCTTTCTTCGCGGGAGCGGCTTTTCGGGGGGAACCTGTTGTGAGGTCTGAGGTGCTTGAGTCAAGGTTGAGGGGCCGAAGAGGTTTCTGAGGTGAGAACTCATCGTTCCACTCGTTGACTACGTCGGCTTTCCAAAAGTCGTCCGTGCTTGGGCTATGCGTGGCAGTGGGTATTCTGGGAAGCTTTTTGGGTGACACAAGCGTCTTCTTTGGACTTGGTGGTGGTGTTGTGAAGGAGGTTTTCTTTGCTGGTTTGCGACTTGCTTTGCTGGTTGGTGGATCGTAGCTAAGGATGGGACATTCTTCATCACGGTCCCCAATCGCATGTTGGTCTTTCTCTGTTGGAAATAGACGTCTCGTAAGCGGAGGCGGCGGCAAGCTTTCTTCCTTGGAATCATCATCGCTCCAATCGAGATATAAAGGTTGACTCTGCTTGGGCTTCGGAGCCTCCGATAGCGACGACGTATCCGGCCGTCTCCCTCGCACCAATTTCCTCACAGACTTCGGTGCAGGTACCGGGCTGAGCTTATCCTCCTCCTCCTTCTCCTCCACCGAAGAATCATCACTGACGATAAAATCAGACATATCATCCTCCTCATCCTCAACAATCGAATCTTCTTCCTCAGAGGTCTCAGCTTGTACAATAGCAACAGGCTTCGCCACCCTCCCCCTGCGTGGCCTCGCCTTTGCAACATCTTCTTCCTCCTCCCCCTCCCCCCCTGGTATCTCAGTCCGCACAACAGCAGCAGCCTTGGCCCTCCCCCTCCCTGTTCTTGATTTCGCAGCCCCCTCCTTCTCCTCCAGGCGCAGGCTTTCCAAGCTCTCCGCTACCTTATCCATACCTGCTTCAATCCTGTCCATACTCCCCTCAATCCTATCCATACTCCCTTCAATCTTACCCATACCCACATTAATCCCCTCACTATACGCACCAATTTCCCGATGTACACTCCCAATCGTCGTCATTATCTCCTCAACCACCGTCTTCCCCTTCCCCTTCCCTTCGTTCCTCTGCACCACAGCGCCCACACCAACACCCACACCAACACCACTAGAAACAGCCACCAACCCCGACGAAACAACCTTCCTCTTCCCCCTCCCCCCCTTCTCCCTCCCCACCTCCCCCAACGGCCTCAGAAGCGGATTATCAGACACCCCATTCAACACCCTCCTTCTCGGTTTCGCCTTCTGTTCCACCTCCTTCCTTCCCTCATCCCTTGCCTCCTTCTTCGCCCCATCTTTTATACTCTTAAACTCCTTAGCTCGCACCAACGTCGCCAGCTCAGGCAGTTCATCCTCGCTATCCTCTATCACGATCGCGCGGCGCGCCATGTCGTTTTCCTCGGAGCCAGTCCAGAGCGGTACGGTATGGGTATATTAATATTTCCTCCTAGCAGTACGGTGCGCTGCTCTGCCTTGCCTTGCCCTGTCGGCTAGTAATACAATTATCGGTGTCGTATGAGGGTTGTCGATTGAATTTCTCGAAATCATCGTCGTCGATCGATAGGTGTTTACGGGTATGGTTGTTGGTGGGGCAACGTGAAGGGTTATCGAAGCTATCAGAACGATAAGCTTCAGCAAGGCATCGGCCACCTGCCCAGTGCAACAGAATAAGCCTTACAACTTATGATACATAATACACTCACGTATAACAAAGCAAATTAAAAAAATATGTGCACAAGGCATCTAATTAATCACCAATTACTTTCAATACACTACACACAGCCCTCTATCCAAATCCCCTGCCAAGCCAACAACAGTACATATCCATCTTGGCTCGACATCCCCCTTTCGCAATGAATGCTCCCAAAAGAATCGTAAATATAACATGGCTCCCTTTCTTCACACTACACAGGTATAAACATAATAAAAATAAAGCACTAGCAGCGCCATCCCTCCAAACTTTGAATTTGAGTATATCGCGGGTTTTCTTTTGTTTTTTAACTTGATTTACAGAAGAACCATACCCATACCCGCGAGCATCGTAGCGAACACGTACGAGCCAATGGACAGAGCACCGATCTCGAAGCGGGGGATCATGGAGCCAGGAGCGGCGTTGTCAGAAGACTCCGCGCCGCCGGTGCTAGCGGTACCAGTCGCGACAGCAGTGACGGTTCCGGAACCATCCTTGCCAGCAGCCTCGATGAGAGCACTGCAGTCACCCTCGGTGGTGCCCGCCTGGGTCTCAGCGTCGCCGCTGAAGTCACAGGCGGTGGCAATGCTGCCCTGGGACTGGTAGTACTGGTCGAAGGCGAAGGAGAGCTTCTGCGAGGAAGTGCACATGGAGTACGCACCGTACTTGCCGGTGGTGGCATTGGCGTTGATACCAGTGCAGGCGGAGGCGTCCAGGCCGCAGACGTAGTCAAACTGAGTGGCAATGTCGGTGCCCTTCAGGCCGTCCTTGGCCTTGCAGCCGAGAGACTTGACCATGCACTCGCAGACCTCGGAGTTGGCGATCGGGGGGAGGGTGCTGCTAGCGGCCCATCCAGCATTGACAGATGGGCAAGTGCGGGCAGCGGTGTTTGTGGGAGTGTATGCAGACATGGAGACGCCGCTGGGGGAGACCTTGGCAATCTGGGTAGCGAGAACCGAGAAATCGTCGAGCTTGTCAACAGAGCTGCCATCGACCTTGACGAGACCTGTATGCTGTCAGACGATATTATGATATAGATTGCAAAGGGACCTACCGTAGTTGTTGGCCTCCTGGAAGTACATGTAGACAATACCACCGGACCAGACATCAGTCATCTGGGAACCGTAGATAGCCTCAACCTCGGTGAAGACACGGGGAGAGGGCTCGTTGCAACCGTACTCAGCGAAGAAAGCGGGGACATTGTAGGTCTCGAACTCCTTGGTCCTGACATCGTATCCGGACTTCTGGAAAGTGGACTTTCCGCACCACGAGTAGATGTTGTAACCCCAGAAGTCGATGGACTCCTCGGCCTTTCCGCAGTTGAAGTAATCAGCAAGGTCATCACGGATCTCGGCATCATCGTTGGTGGCGTAACCAACACCGATCTCTCTGTAACCCTTGGCCTTAATGTATGCCTTGGAATCACGGACAGCGGCCTTGACGAAGGCACTGGCGTCGGTGTTGTTAGCCTGGTTGGAGACTTCGTTACCAGCAAAGAAGCCGAGGGTGTTGGTGTATTGGGCCATCTCATCGATGACGGCGGCGTAGCCGTCGAAGAGAGTGGTGGTCCATTCCGGCTCGTTGCGGATGATGGAGTTCTGGGGGTTGGACAGATCCTGGATAACGTAGATGCCGGCCTTCTCGAGGAGCGTCATGCACGTCTTATGGTCCTTCGTGGGGTCAATCGCGTAGACACGGATGACGTTGGTGCCGAGCTGAGTCAACAATGGCACGTCACGAGTGCAGGACTCGACATCAGCCAGAGGGTCGGTGAAGTCGGAGGTGGTGGACTCGGTGCCGTTGGCGATAGCCTCTTGCTGGTACGCGATACCCTTGATGAAGAATTCGGTACCGTTTGTCTTGTAGAAGAAGTGGGATCCCTAGGATTGATTAGAGGGAGCTCAATGCGAGGTTGGGATAGACATTTGACAAACCTTGATCACGATGGGGTCCACATCCGCCTTGACAGATGAGACAAGCAGGGCAGCTCCAGCGAATGCTGTAGCCGCAGCAGACGCAATACTGAAGGATTTCATGATGATCTTGTAAACTCTCTACGAAGATCAGGATTGTAAGAACTGGGTCTGTCGACGATGATTGCGATACTTGGAAAGATAATTGGAACCCTTTAGTCAAACGGGACGATCAAATTGTAAGTTAACGAGAGGAACCCAAAGGTAAGTAGTTAATAGTTGTTAAAAGAGTGATAAGAAGGCGCGATTGAGAGAAAAAAGACGCAGCTGTTCGCACTGAAAAGAAGGTGCGAACTGACTGAAGTTGAATACAGAGACAAGAGGAGGGAAATACGAGCAAGATCAAACAAAGGCGGTCCGACGATGCTTCATATCTCACTCAGATCAATCAATCTCGGGGGGGCGTCAGGGGGTGCAATTGGCGGTACTACCTCAAAGAGACCTTAGGGGCCTTGGGGGATTGGGGAAGGTAGGGAGATGGGGCCTTGGATGGGCCTTGGTCCTGTGAAAGGATTGGCTGTGGATGCCTCTGACAAGGTGGTTCCAGGGGTTAGAGGGGGGATAATCGAAGATTTGGTACAAGCGGATAAACGCCAAGGACGAAAGAAGTAAAATGCAGTGACGAGCACACTTTTAAGGCTCGAACGGCAACGCCAACTGTCTGTCGGTCTGTCGGAGCAGGTGGGCTGTGCAAACCCAAACACCGCTAAAGTTGCCGCTCTCTACCTATTGTACGAGATTGAAGAGAAAGATTGTATTGTGATGTCTTTCATTTGCCCTGGGCATACGCTGGGCGCGCGCTGGGCACACGCTGGGCACATGCAATTACGCGCGTTGAAATGTTTTTACGGGCTTTTGGTCTTGGAAATGTTGCAGAGAGCTGCACAGTGTATGCGGCATCATCGGTCGATATGCAAGTTCTGGGCGGCAAAGCCTCCATCAGACAGTTTATATGTAAAGTCCGCGGCTGCCTCGGGGTCCGTCGTTCGTATCCTAATATAAACCAACTACGAGCCAATATTGGTATTGTTCTGCACTGTACTGTACGTACAGTACGGAGTCTACATGGAATAGTTTCCCCTATACGTGAAAAAAGGGGTACGAGCACTGTACCTGACTGTACCGCACTCTCAGTACTGTATCTATAGTCCATCCTATGTCCCATTGCCCGCGGCCTCCGGGAAATACTATGGCACGTGACATTGAAGCGAGTGAGTGAGCGAGTTGAGTGCTGCTCAGGGGCAACTGTGATACTGGCCTCCAACACAGAAATGGCCCCATGTACTCACAGTAATCTTACTCTGTTGATTGCGCTTGTTTCGAGATGCCCATCGCTGACCAGTGGGGTATGTACAAAACTGTACACCGTCTTTCGCAGAATTACCAGTACCTGACCAAGCAAAACAGCGATGCTCAGGTTCTCAGGTACAGGTTCTCAGGTACAGGTTCTCAGGCTCTGATGGAGAGCCAACCACTCACTGGTGTGCTCACGAACTTTGGTTGTAGCCACCAAGCGCTATCACTGGCGTCTGTCGTCGGGAACACGCAGAACCAGCCATGTGCCTTTCCCCCCAAACTCCAACACAAGAACCTCAGCCACTCAAAGGCCCCATTCCCTTCGTTCTCTCCCCTACTCAACTGTGGCAATACCGTACCAACCCCAATCCCAACCACTGTGGCAAACTGCAGGAATTGCTCATTTACATAACAGCAACAAATATCCGAAACATGGGCCCATTCCGGTGATTATTTCTCGATCTAGCGGGACCGGAGCATCTTTTTGCGCTGTGGTGCATCGCGCTGCACACAGTTGGGCTAGGGGTGGTGGGTTAGCCAATTAAATTGCCGAAGGGGGGGACGGGGAAGAATTGAGGTGTTTGGTGTGTGTGGTCAGGTACCTGCTTTATGCGTGTACATTGCACGGATGTACCTCGTAAATTGTTGTGTGGTCAGCTTTACGATGCCGTCACTCCTATTTTTGATCTTTTACGGTATGTAGAGTATGGGAATAATGTGAGTGAAAGTCTTTTTCTCTTTCTCTCTTTTTGAGCAGGATATCAGAGTGCATGTTGGAGAAATGCCGCAGTCGGAGCCGCCTTGCAAAACACTAGAAGATGGTATGGAGTATCGTAAGGAGGATTGTTACTTTGCTGAGTTAGAGTAGAGTATAGTACAGCCGTGTCCCAAGTTTTGTTGTACCACGGAAGCTCCGGAACCCGCAGTGGACAGTGGTGTGAGTTGGAGTGGGTGTTATACGTGGGTCGTGCCGTAGAGTACCAGAAACACCACCTCTTTTCCTCACCAACAGCAAGTACCGCACCACCAACAAACAGCACAACATCCACACATGAAAACGCTCGACAGGGGCTCGTCGCTTGCCTGATGCTTGCCTCACGCTTACCTGATCCTGTTTGAGATTGTCCTGCGCTAAACCCCGATAGGCCACGCGAACTATGCGGATCTCAGGGGCTGGCTGGCGATAAGGAACCAAGAATGTGTACTCCGTGCTCGATAGCGGTACTTGAGGATGTGTACCTTTTTTTCTTTTCCAAGTTTTCCGCATTCGACTCTATATTAGGGGGGATTAAAAAAATAGTGGAAGACGTCACCGCCATAGCCATAGATTATTACTGGATGTGCCTGAGAAGAGCGTGCGATGAAATGTATACCATACTGAACGTAGTTTTTTTTAGGGGCATTGGTTAGGGCAAAGCATGTTTTTGCCAGTGACGTTTCTGGTTTTTCTGGTTCCGTTTTGTTGACACCGGGAACAGCGAGTCGTGTGCTATTCTACTGGATAACCAGGAAACCAGCAACCAGAGTCTGGAGAGGGATTGGGCTTCGACCGGGCCGGTTGACAACTGAGCTGAGTGAGCTTCGGCTGCGATGAAAATAGAAACAGCTATGATGGGTGTAAGACTGCAATAGACAAACAGTGAAGATATTAAGGATTCGTGGCGTATTTCTGTGAGGGTTAAGGGTCATGGAGATGTTGGAATCTCGATTCTTCTTGTATGGAATTGGATATTCATTGGTGCTGGATGGTCTCAACCGCTGGTACTGTAGGGACGGCTGGTATCGCCGGTATCGTCACATCAGTGGATACTATACTCCTCCGTCTTCCCTCCACAGGGTACAACATCTCCGTGTACAGCCATCCAGGACCCAGCCCTTTTCTTTTTTATCCAGCTACACCAGGACCAGGACCAGCCCCGGCCCCAACCCATCCCCATCCCACCACCCCCCAGCCCACTGATCTGGTTGATAGTGGAGTCGTCCGCTCTGGATGGAACAATTACAATACAGTATATCCTGCAGTAGTAGAGTACCTCCACTATAGAGTACTCATGCATTCTAAATTTATACTACCACATTTGCTAGTAAAAAGGTACTTTGCATCCTGCGTTGGAATGCACCTGTATTGCATGTACACTCCTCTGTAATAAATCCCTTTAATATGCAGAATACAATACAATATGCTGGCTGGGGGGTTGGAACTTGGAAATGCCTGGTCCCCACTACTACAAACCGCTACGAGGCCAACAAACCAGGCCGCGATCCGTGAACAAGCAAAACTCCTGACATTACGACTTCAAACTCCCCCATTACTCCCTTTTCATCCTTCCTCCCTTCCTCTCCCCCACGACACCTTTAGACTCTCGACATCTTCAAAGGTCGTGGTCTGATTGATCTTTTTTGTCGCATTTTCGGTCGTCATCCTCATTGCGTTGTCGTCGTTTGTGATTATACTGTTGCGATACGACTTCACTCTCGTTCAAAGTTGATGATTGATTTCCCTTTGATCTCTCTGCACCGCCAATAATCGTCCACGAATCCCCCCAACCGACATACAGACCGCCTGTACCTGACAACAAACTGAACACCACATTCAGTTGAGCAACCACGTATTACGCTCTCCAGCATAAGAGATTGAATCACTGAATCATCTAATCGTTGATTGAGTGACCCTTCTCTGTCTCTTCGACCTGTTCTCCCAACTTACTCTCGTTGACGCTTAATATTTGTTCATAATCTGACGGTCGCGACTGGTCGTTCTGTCAACAATCGTTCTTGCCTCAATCTCCGGACTACCGAACTTTCGAAACATCACCTATTCGACAGAGTCCGAGCTTGCTCTCTTTTTATTACAAAGCGGAAACTTGGAATCTTTATCAATGTTAAACTAAGATGTACGTCTCAATCCCGACTCCCCTCAGGCTCTCCTCGAATGACATGCCTTCCCCACCGCTCTGAAGTCGTCGGATTGTGATACTGACCACGCTCAACAGTTTTATCCTGCTTTACTGAAACGCAAAAATGTCGGGTCATCCGGCGGATCATTATAACGATGGCTACGGCCATCAGGATCCTCACCACCAAGGAAACACTGATTCCTATTATCAGGACGACCACCATAACCAAGGTTACTACGATGACCGAGCGGGAGGGTACGCCGACCAAGGGTACAACGATCAACAAGGCCACCATGGCCAGCAAGGCCACCAAGGTCACCAACAAGGCCAGGATGGGTATTACGATGAAGCGTGAGCTTAACCTCATTATACTTCACCAGACACTTTGCTGACTATTTCGCAGTGGCTATTACAATGCTGATGCCAACAACCCGTACCAACAGGATGGTGGGTACTACGAGGGAGGCCATGACAATGGCCAGTACAACGATGGATACTACAATGACCAGTATTACGACCAAAATGGGCAGCATCACCAAGGCCAGGGCGGCGACTACCCCAAGGGTAAGACCCGTGGAGATTCCGAGGAGGACTCTGAGACTTTCAGCGATTTCACCATGAGATCTGATATGGCTCGGGCCACCGACATGGACTACTACGGCCGCGGCGATGAGCGCTACAACAGCTACAATGAGAGCCAGATGGGAGGAGGACGTGGCTACCGCCCACCTTCCTCGCAGATATCTTATGGCGGAAACCGATCCTCAGGTGCCTCCACCCCAAACTATGGCATGGACTACAACAACGTTCTGCCATCTGGGCAGCGGTCTCGTGAGCCATACCCAGCCTGGACTGCAGATGCTCAGATCCCTCTGTCGAAAGAGGAGGTTGAGGATATTTTCCTTGACCTCACGGCAAAGTTTGGTTTCCAGCGTGACAGCATGAGAAACATGTACGACCATTTCATGACTCTATTGGACTCTCGCGCTTCCCGCATGACGCCCAACCAAGCCTTACTGTCCCTCCACGCCGATTACATCGGAGGAGACAATGCCAACTACAGGAAGTGGTACTTCGCTGCTCATCTGGATCTGGATGATGCTGTAGGTTTCGCAAACATGAAGCTTGGAAAGGCCAACAGGCGCACTCGCAAGGCCCGCAAGGCTGCGAAGAAGAAGAATGCCAATCCCGAAGCCGAAAACGAGGCACAGACTTTGGAAGAAATGGAGGGAGACAACAGTCTCGAGGCTGCCGAGTACCGCTGGAAAGCCCGGATGAACCGCATGTCTCAGCATGATCGTGTCCGACAAGTTGCTCTTTACCTGCTTTGTTGGGGAGAGGCAAACCAAGTCCGTTTCATGCCTGAGTGTCTGTGCTTCATCTTCAAGTGTGCCGACGACTACTTGAACTCGCCCCAGTGCCAGAACCTTGTGGAGCCTGTGGATGAGTTCACGTATCTCAACAATGTCATCACCCCTCTCTACCAATACTGCAGAGACCAAGGTTACGAGATCGTGGATGGAAAGTATATTCGCCGCGAGAGGGACCATGCCCAGATCATCGGATATGATGATTGTAACCAGCTCTTCTGGTACCCAGAGGGAATTGAACGAATCATCATGGAAGACAAGAGCCGAATGGTTGACTTTTCTCCTGCTGAACGATACTTAAAGCTTAAGGAGGTCAACTGGAACAAGGTGTTCTTTAAAACCTACAAAGAGTCTCGCTCATGGTTCCATCTTATCGTCAACTTCAACCGCATCTGGGTTATCCACATTGGTGCTTTCTGGTTCTTCACCGCTGTCAACTCTCCGACTCTGTACACCCACAACTACCAACAACGACTAAACAACCAACCGTCCACTGCGGCGCGATGGTCCGCGGTTGGTCTCGGTGGTGCCCTCGTCTCTCTGATTATGATTATTGCCAGTGTTGCTGAATGGGCCTATGTTCCTCGCAAATGGGCCGGAGCACAGCATCTCACAAAGCGTCTCTTCTTCCTCATCGGTGTCTTCATTCTAAACCTTGCACCGAGTGTTTACGTCTTCCTTTTCAAGGGTGAAGATACACAAATTGGCAAAATTCTCGCAATCGTGCAGTTCATCATTGCACTGATCACGTTTTTCTTCTTCGCCGTCATGCCTCTAGGCGGTCTGTTCGGTAGCTACCTCACGAAGAACACTAGGAAGTATGTCGCCAGTCAGACGTTTACCGCAAGTTACCCACGACTTTCTGGCAATGACATTTACATGTCATACGGATTATGGGTCTGCGTATTTGTCCCTAAATTCGCAGCGTCTTATCAGTACCTGACGCTTTCTATTCGTGACCCCATTCGAATCTTGTCAACAATGAAGATTCGTAATTGTGCCGGAGATGCTATTTTGGGTAAGAAAATTCCTGCATCTGCGGTTCTGTGCCACATTCAACCAAAATTTCTTCTGGGATTGATGATCTTCACTGATATTCTGCTGTTCTTCCTCGACACCTTCCTGTGGTACATTATCATGAACTCCCTGTTCTCCGTTGCCAGGTCCTTCTACCTCGGTATTTCTATCTGGACACCATGGAGAAATATTTTCTCCCGTCTCCCAAAGCGCATTTACTCAAAGGTTTTGGCGACTACGGATATGGAGATCAAATATAAGCCCAAGGTGTTGATCTCTCAAATCTGGAACGCTATCGTTATCTCTATGTACCGTGAGCATCTTCTCGCCATCGACCACGTTCAGAAGCTTCTTTATCATCAAGTTCCTTCCGAACAGGAGGGCAAGAGAACACTTCGTGCACCGACATTCTTCGTCTCTCAAGAAGATCATTCGTTCCAGACCGAGTTCTTCCCTAGCCAGAGTGAGGCGGAGCGCAGAATTTCTTTCTTCGCGCAGTCACTGTCAACGCCAATTCCCGAGCCGCTACCTGTGGACAACATGCCAACGTTTACTGTCTTGATTCCTCATTACAGCGAAAAGATTCTTCTTACTCTCCGCGAAATTATTCGTGAGGATGAGCCTTACTCCCGTGTCACTCTCCTGGAATACCTGAAGCAACTTCATCCCCATGAATGGGACTGCTTCGTTAAGGATACCAAAATTCTGGCCGATGAAACGTCTCAGTTCAATGGAGACGAGAAGACTGACAAGGAAGCATCAAAGAGCAAGATTGATGATCTGCCCTTCTACTGCATTGGTTTCAAATCTGCTGCACCGGAGTACACCCTTCGTACCCGTATCTGGGCATCTCTTCGATCGCAGACTCTTTACCGCACCATCTCTGGATTCATGAACTACAGCCGTGCCATCAAGCTGCTTTACCGTGTCGAGAACCCCGAGGTTGTTCAGATGTTTGGCGGTAACTCGGACAAGCTCGAGCGCGAGCTCGAAAGGATGGCTCGCCGCAAGTTCAAGATTGTCGTCTCTATGCAACGTTATGCCAAGTTCAAGAAGGAGGAGATGGAGAACACTGAATTCCTTCTTCGCGCATACCCAGATCTTCAAATCGCTTACTTAGACGAGGAGCCACCTTTGACCGAAGGCGATGAGCCCCGCCTCTACTCTTCATTGATTGATGGCCACTCTGAGATAATGGAGAATGGCATGAGAAGGCCAAAATTCCGTATTCAGCTCTCTGGTAACCCTATTCTCGGTGACGGAAAGTCCGACAATCAAAACCACTCTATTATTTTCTACCGTGGAGAGTACCTCCAGCTCATCGACGCTAACCAGGACAACTATCTCGAGGAGTGCCTTAAGATTCGCAGTGTTCTGGCTGAGTTTGAGGAAATGGTCACTGATAATGTTTCGCCTTACGCCCCAGGGTCTAAGCCTACTAAAACCGACCCCGTCGCTATTCTTGGAGCTCGCGAGTACATTTTCTCTGAGAACATTGGTGTCCTCGGTGATGTTGCAGCTGGAAAGGAACAAACATTCGGTACTCTATTCGCTCGTACGTTGGCTCAAATCGGTGGCAAGCTTCATTACGGTCATCCCGATTTCCTCAATGGTATTTTTATGACAACACGTGGTGGTGTCTCCAAAGCCCAAAAGGGACTCCATCTCAACGAAGATATTTACGCTGGTATGAACGCGCTCCTTCGTGGTGGTCGCATCAAGCACTGCGAGTACTATCAATGCGGCAAGGGTCGTGATCTCGGATTTGGATCTATTCTGAACTTCACAACTAAGATTGGCACTGGTATGGGAGAGCAGATGCTGTCCCGTGAATATTATTATCTCGGAACGCAACTACCTCTCGACCGATTCCTTTCGTTCTACTACGCCCATCCCGGATTCCATTTGAACAATATCTTCATCATGTTGTCTGTCCAGATGTTCATGCTCTGCCTCATCAACCTGGGCGCCCTTAGACACGAGGTTATTGCTTGCGTCTTCGACCCAGATGTACCGCTCACCGACGAGAAGAACCCGACGGGCTGCAACGATATCCTGCCCATCATGGACTGGGTCTGGCGTTGTGTTATCTCGATTTTCATCGTACTCTTCATCTCTTTCATTCCGCTCATGGTCCAAGAGGCTACAGAACGTGGTTTCTGGCGCGCTGCCACACGTTTTGCCAAGATGATGGGCTCCCTGTCACCACTCTTCGAGGTGTTCGTTTGCCAAATTTATGCCAACTCTGTTACTCAGAATTTGTCCTTTGGTGGCGCCAGGTACATTGGAACTGGTCGTGGCTTCGCAACCGCTCGTATTCCTTTCGGGGTCTTATTTTCTCGCTTTGCCGGACCTTCCATTTATCTGGGATCCAGGATGTTGATGATGTTGTTATTCGCAACGATTACCATCTGGCAGCCAGCTTTGGTCTACTTCTGGATTTCGCTATTGGCTCTCTGCATTTCACCTTTCCTCTACAATCCTCACCAGTTCTCGTGGAGCGATTTCTTCATCGACTACCGCGACTTCCTTCGTTGGCTCTCCAGAGGCAACTCTAGATCTCACTCATCTTCTTGGATTGCCTACTGCCGCCTCTCGCGTACTAGGATTACAGGTTACAAGCGCAAGGCTCTTGGTGACCCCTCGGCCCAGATGTCTGGCGATGTTCCACGTGCATCGTTCAGCAATTTGGTCTACGGCGAGATTATCGGGCCTCTTATTCTCGTCGGCATTACCTTAATACCATTCACTTACATCAACGCGCAAACCGGTGTCACTAAGGCAATCCCAACACATTCGATTATTCGTGTTTGCCTGGTTGCATTGGCACCTGTTGCGGTGAACGCCGGTGTCTGTGGAATGTTCTTCGCCATGGCTTGTTGTATGGGCCCAGTTCTGAGCATGTGCTGCAAGAAATTCGGTTCTGTGCTGGCTGCTATTGCCCACGCCATTGCTGTCATCATGATCATCGTCTTCTTCGAGGTCATGATGCTTTTGGAGGGTTTCAATTTCGCAAGAGCACTTCTTGGTGTAATCTGCGCTGCCGCGATCCAGCGATTCATTTACAAGCTCATAGTCTCGCTTGCCCTGACGAGAGAATTTAAGAACGACACTTCCAACATTGCCTTCTGGACTGGTAAATGGTACTCTATGGGATGGCACTCGATGTCGCAACCAGCGAGAGAATTCCTGTGTAAGATCACCGAATTGGGAATGTTTGCTGGAGATTTCATCTTGGGCCACATGCTCTTGTTCGTCATGCTGCCGCTTATTCTCATTCCCAAAATCGACATGTTTCATTCAGTCATGCTATTTTGGCTCAGACCTAGGTACGTAATACGTCATACAATGAAGTTGTTCAGAATTATGCTAACTGTTTTAGCCGTCAAATCCGCCCTCCTATCTATACCATGAAGCAGTCTAAGCTACGAAAGAGACGTGTGTGGCGCTTTGCTGTCATGTACTTCACTCTGTTCGTCGTCTTCTTGGCATTGGCTATCGCACCCGTACTTGGTGGCGCTAAGGTGCCTGTGCAAAGTCTCATAAACTCGGTTGGTGGTGGCAAGAATGACAGCATGATCGCTCTCCTGTTCCAACCTAACAACGTCACGGCTGGATATAACAACGACACCGGACCCCAGAACACTGACCTCATCTCGTCGGAGAAATCGGTCTTGGCCGGCGAGACCAAGACTTCTTCTGGCTCCGCTTCCAGTGCGACGGACAGCAGCAACAAGAGGAGTGTTAGACTGCTTTAGATTTACTACAAAGAGGAGTGGTTGTGTGTATATGTGTATAGAAGATTTTGGTGGATGGTGGGGGGAGCAGGAGGCTCATCTCTCTGGAAAAACCGAATTGGGGAAGGAGGAGCCGAGGAGGAGAGAGACTGTTTTATTACGTGGTTCATGAATGTATCTTGAGTTTTTTTTTGGGAGGGGGTGGGGGGTATTGGGATGGGATGATGTACCTGTAGAGGTTTTCGTTTTACTAGCAACCAAGTTGGCATTTTTTTTTGTAAAATGATCCATCGTCGTTTTGATTCGTATTTGACGCGGGTTGTGAGGGAAAGGAAGGCCGGGCTGGATAGATGGAATTGTGGGAATCCTGGTGTAGCATAGAAGGAATATAGAAGGAATGCTACTGCATATATCATGGTTTGGTCTTCTGTGAATGATGTGGTGATGTTTGTAGATTAATGTGATGTATGACCGTCTGCCTTGACGCTGACAACTTACCCTGAATCACTGGAATCACAGTGAAAGTAGCAATATCAAGGCTTGTGTCCTACGGCGTGGCCTTGTCTTTCAATCCTAGCTGAGAATAATACTTCAGTCGAGCCACCTGCGATTCCTCGGGGAGTGGTCTTAAGTTCAGTGAGTGGTGTTGCTAAGATTGGAAGGGGGCTAGTGACGATGAGGGTGAGTCTAGTAGGCATATTGTTTCAATTGACAAATATATCTGTAAATCTATTCTATTGAGAAGTCATTTTACAGAGAGACCAACGCTACCGAGTCTTCATTCTAAACTCGTTGTCATCATGATAATTTACCTCCCCAGTATATGTATCACGTGATATATGCATATTACACCAGGTCGGCGTTTCAGTAAACGAGGTTCCGACCTGCCGCGCATCTTGCACGAGACCCTGAAGCATTTATCTTTCCAGGAGACCGCGCAACGACTCCCAGCCCAACAAACGAAAAAAACCACACCCCATGACAACAATGGAGCTCCAGGATGCGCAGAAGCTGGTGCTGGGCTACATGAACGAGGCCGCGGACCAGTTCCAGAAGGTTCCCGGCTCCGCAATGCTGATCCGTTACGTGAGGTCCAGTTACCAGAATGATCCGGTTCGCTCGGCCATCGAGCTCATCCTCGTCGTTTTCTTTGTGAGGTACCTCCTAGCGCCGAGTTACTCGACGCATCGACAGAATTTTGTCACGCTGTCCGAGGAGGTATGTTTGAGCGCTCTTGTCTGCAAAAGGGGGGTGCTGACGCGGGGAATAGGAGATTGATGATTTGGTGGATGAATGGACCCCTGAGCCGCTCGTGGCGCCGTTGACGGCGTTTGAGGAGAATGTACAGGAGAAGTTGCCAGTTATTGTTGGGTATGTCCTTCCTCCGCGATGCTATGCTAGGTAGCTACGACTAACAGCTCGTGTTAGCATGTCGGGCCCGAAATCGAAGCTCACCAATGGCCGCACTGTCACCAACCTCGCGTCATACAACTACTACAACCTCGTGGCCAACGAACATATCAGAGAGAAGGCGATTGAGACACTTCGCACCTACGGCGTGGGACCCTGCGGACCCCCTCAATTCTACGGTACTCAGGATGTGCACATGAAGACCGAGGCGGACGTCGCCTCGCATTTAGGCACGGAGGCATGTATCGTTTACGCGCAGTCCTTCTCTACGATCTCGAGTGTGATCCCTGCATTCAGCAAGAGAGGCGATATCATTGTCGCTGACAAGGCGTGCAACTATGCCATCAGGAAGGGGCTTCAGATTTGCCGCAGCACGATTAGGTGGTACGAGCATAACGATATGGAGGATTTGGAGAGGGTGCTACAAAGGGTTGTTAAGGAGCAGGCTAGAAAGCCGCTTACCAGGCGATTCATCGTTACTGAGGGTCTCTTCGAGACTGTCGGTGACTGTGTCGACCTGCCTAAAGTTGTAAGTCTAGCGATAATTACCCCTCCAACTCTACCGTCTCGTCGGAGCTCGTGCTAATCACGCCCCAAGGTTGAACTCCGCCTCCGCTACAAATTCCGTCTTATCCTCGACGAGACCTGGTCCTTTGGTGTCCTCGGCCGCACCGGCCGCGGTGTCACGGAAGCCCAAAACGTCGACTCCTCCTCCGTTGATATGATTGTTGGTTCTCTTTCTGGTCCCCTCTGCGCCGGTGGCGGTTTCTGCGCCGGCTCCACCGATATCGTAGAGCACCAACGTATCAGCGCTGCAGCATACACCTTCTCCGCTGCCCTCCCAGCTATGATGGCCACCACGGCCAGTGAGGCGTTAGCGATGCTACAAACAATGCCAGAGATCTTGGCGGGATGTCGTGAGAATATCAAGGCTATGCGCGCACAGCTCGATCCGAGGAGTGATTGGATCACTGTCACCAGCGCGGTGGATAACCCGATGGTGTTGTGTGTGCTCAAGGCGGATGTGGTGAATTCGAGGCGGCTGAGCATGAGTGACCAGGAGCGCGTGCTGCAGGAGTGCGTGGACGAGGTAAGCTCTTCTTTCTTTTATTCCTATCGTGGCTCGTATTTCATGGATATTCAGTGGACGCGTATGCTAATTTCAACAAGTGTCTTGCGAATGGCGTCCTCATTACCCGCCTCAAGGCCATGCCAGTCGCGCCGTCCAGCACGGCAAAAGAGCAGGGATGGCAGCTACAGCCTGCGCTGAAGGTGTGCGTTACGACTGGCTTGACGAAGAAGGAGACGGAGAAGGCGGGTGTGGTTATTAGACACGCGGTCACGAAGGTGATGACGCGGAAGGCGAACAGCAAGCTCGGCGTACCCCCTGCTGCTTAAATCAGGGGTCAGTGCGGAGGGGGCGTATTGTATAGATTATGAAGAGCTCTATCGGGACGTGGATGGGAGGGGGTATTATATACTGGGGCTGTACGGGCTGCATGGAGATGCATTATTATAGATGGTGGGATGGATTATGAGCGGTCTTGCCGCGATGGCGAGAGCTATGTTTAATGTCTAATTAAGGGTTATCCTATACTGAAGTCTGGTAGATTTGAATGAGGTGCTGTATCGAGTTCTACTAGGGGGGTTGTTTAACACGTTGGGAGCCATACGTATGTATGCTTGGCTCACGTGTTATTGGACGGCTGATTTCACGTGTTCTGTTCAACTCGGAGTTACTCGCGTCTACGGAGGTGTAGTTCGAGTTTTTGACGGATAAACTCTCAGTTTGTGTCTCCTGCATCAGCCGTCCCTGACTAAAAGAGAATATCAAGGCGAGACCTGTCCCTAAACAACCTCTTGAAACAATGGCGGCTGATACTTTCTTGCAAAGTACTCCCCAAAGCATCATCTTACTGGAGTTATGCACCTCAGCGGGGGTAGGTGGGACGGGAAGTACGGTACAGCACTGTCCTACAGCCAGCCACCAACTTTCATGAGTTGGCTGGGTTGCTTACAAGGCAAGGAGTTCGGGGAGAAAGTCGTCGTGGCCTGGATGGCTTAGGGCAAGGATTGGCGAGGGATCTGCGGGGCGAGAGATCGTGGGAATTTGCTTGGCGATGGCGAAAAAAGCTTGGCTGGGCCGATGTTTCCTAGGGTAGACGGCCACCAGTTTGGTGATTGCAAATCCCCCGGCTTTTTTATGTGTGGTGTATTCTAACAATGGTTATAGCACCGCAAAATGAAAATACTCTGCCCTGGAACCCCTAAAAATATTCTGGAAACACTACAGCTTGAGGTGTGGCAGCTCTTCTCACGTGGAAACTGACTTAGTTTTACCTGACATCCGTTCTGGACCGAAAGGCGATAGGGCGAAGGGCAAACATGACTCGTTACCATACAATCGATCATGTTGGTTGAAGTCTCTGTCTTTTCTTCCCTGCCAGGTACCCGCACCACTACATCCAATGAACTCTTAATGAGCAGAAGCCCTAGACCCCTAGGGTTTCACCAGCTCTGTAGAAGGGCGTGGAAGGGTCTTCTTCGCATCCACCGACTGGCCTACGGCTGGATGAACTGCCTGTCGTCCCAATGGATGGGCTTCAGTGGTACACTACAGGTGTGTCAAAGCAGAATGGCTGCGTTGTCACTCGCGGAACCACGAACGGAAACAACTTGGTAGCGACGACAAACTCGAAACGCCGAGCATTCTGTATAGAAGTAGGCGCTCCGCCCCGGCTATTCTGTCTGTGCTCCTCTGGTCGCGGTGGCTCTTTTCTTTCTCCCCGGACTTTTGCCCGGTCGTAGTCGTGTATTCCTGCAAGAGTCCAGACCATCGGCACAGATCCTCGTCGCCTTAATGGCCCGGATCATCCTGTGCCTGTCCCGCAGTCTCCACCCGCTCTCCACCCATATCACCTCTTCGAGCGCTGTATCCACGATTGGGTACGTACTAAACCGCCATACCGTGTGCGTACGTGGGCCATGTAGGATGTTGCCGCTGTCGTTCCCCAGTGAAAACTCATTATTTTGACCACTTTTGTAACTAGATGTTGAGGCAGTTTTCTTTTTGTGTGCTATAGTATGACTCTAGTGGGTCAGAGGGCAGGGCCAGACCGCGGCATCCCATCCGTATTTGAAGCCTTTCCTCCCCCAGGCCTGCACTGATCCCTTGCTCCTCGTCACACTTTCATTTTACAACGCCCACCGACCACGCAAGCCCTTTTTCTTGTAGTCTGCGACTCGACCATCAAAGCCTCTGGAGGATATATTCATTTCGCTTTCGATAACCTCCTGTCCATTCCTTTCAGTCGCACCTACAAAGCTAGTCTTGTACAAATCGCTCCTGCTTCGGATCAGCCAAAAAGTCTTTCCTTCATTTAAAAAAGTAGTCCATTGCGCCTGTGGCTGCATCGACTATCACATTCTCTCAGTTCAGCAAATAGACATCTAGGGGTATGTCTCTACATTTCATATCATCTTCAGCAATCTTTTCCCAGGTTATAAACTTCTTATGGAGGTTCTATGCATCTTATTTTTAGTCGTAGATGGTTCACGAGCATCGTGACTGCCTCAAAAGGGTCAGCTCTAAGGGGTTGGCGAGGACCACAGCACATTCAAGTCAGGACATAAGACTTGGCCTTCTTCAATTTCCAATAGATTTAACCACAACGGCCTCAACCATAGCGCAACCTCCCAATTATTTTTTATCTCTCACTCTCACACACTCGCTTTATATCCCATGCAGTACTCATATGGAAACTCTTCAAAACGGCCATGGAAACTTGCTAACAATTGTTGCGAATAGTCAACACATTTTCCAAATCAAAATCCAACATCTCAAATTATCATTCACAATGAAGACTTTTACTCTTTCCCTTGCGGCCATCTCGCTGCTCCAGCTTGCTATTGCTCAACCGTATAGTAAGTAAACCCATTTTTATATCCTTCAGGGGTCAGCTATTAACGAACCACAGGACGCCATGCTCACGATGCTTTCCATGCCAAGAAGGACGTGACTGTCCGTGACGACTCCAATGTCGCTCGGGTCATTGTCTACGTTGATCAAAACGGCACCCCAGTCTCGACCACCACCCAGCTGCCTACCGCTCAGACTGAGGCAGCAACGCCATCTGCAACTCCCGAGGCCGTTGCACCAGTCGTAGCTGATAAGGTAGCCGACACTAGCTCGTCGTCTACATCGTCCGCCTCATCGTCGTCCAGCTCATCGGACTCGTCTGCTGGCTACGGTCTCACATACAGCCCATACAACAGCGATGGCACCTGCAAGACTGCCGACCAAGTCCTGACTGACTTCGGTGGATTCGGAAGCGGTTACTCTACTGTCCGCACATACGGCATTGACTGTGATACCGTCTCCAGTGTTGTCGCTGCTGCCAAGTCTTACGGCATGAAGGTCTTCCAGGGTATCTACGATATCGCTGATATTGATGCGTCTGTCAAGGAGATTGTTTCTGCCGTTAACGGTGACTGGTCCACAATCCACACCATCTCCGTTGGTAACGAGCTTGTCAACAGCGGTCAGGCTTCTGCCTCCGCCGTCGTTGCTGCCATGAGCTCCGCCCGCACACTCCTTAGAGCCGCCGGATACACCGGTCCCGTCGTCACCTGTGACACCCTCGTTGCCACGGTCGCCAACCCAAGCCTGTGCGACAACGCCGACTACTGCGCTGTCAACAGCCACCCATTCTTCGACTCCAACACCGATGCCGGCAGCGCTGGCACCTTCCTGACCACGCAGATTGCGAACCTCAAGTCCAAGCTCGCCGACAGCAACCAGTCCGTTGTCATCACTGAGACCGGTTGGCCTTCCCAGGGAAGCGCTAACGGCCTTGCTGTCCCGTCGTCAGCGAACCAGAAGACCGCCATCGCGGCTATCAAGGCGGCGTTCGAGTCCTCCCCTGCTAATGTCATGCTCTTCAACCCTTACAACATGATGTGGAAGACCAGCTCTGCTGATCAGTTTGGCGCTGAGCAGTGGTGGGGTTTCCTCGGCGCGTGCCCATCTGGCTAAATCCGCACTCCCGTTGTTGTCGATGGGTTCATGGAAACGCATTTGGGGCTGGAAGGTGTATCCTTGATCACTTTTTCTTTTTAGGAAAGTCGATGGAAAGGTACCCTTAACACCGAGACCTGTTGTCTTCTCAATAGATGTTCCTAGAATTCCTATTCTTAACTTTGATTATTTCTTTTCCCTGTTTTGTTATTGACAGGAGAGTTCACTTCTATGTATATACCTATTGTGCGTGCACGGATATAGTCGTGTTGGTGGGTGGCTTGAAAGTTGAAAGAATTATTTACGAAATAGAACGAAATATAGAATGAAAATAAATTACAAAACCCTGATCTCACCGGTGACATTTGGGCCCGTGAATCGAGCAGCTTCTGCTGCCAATCGAAAACATATTCTCATCCATACCATTGACGCTGTGTTCTTACATTTCGAAAGCATAAGGTCTTCGGTCACCTCAAGCCACCTTACTTTTGAACTTGGAAAAAGGGCTAATACCAGCAGAATTTGGGTAGCTTATTGGTGCACGAAGCTTAGAAATAGAACAATGACAATTATGGATAGACCGAGGAACATGACAGCGAGGCAGCTTAACAGGCACGTAAGCAGACGAATGGCGGCTCTTCTGTGAATGTGCAGCATTCCGCAACTAATCCTATTTGCTTGAAACACCCCCCCTTGAAATAGAAGAGACATAACTAGCATAAAAAGATGGGTGAAGTCTACCCGCACCCCCCCCCGTCGCGACAGTTACATGCAGGACAGTCGCAATTGAGGTTAACGAGGACAAAAGGTCTGATCTCCTTCCAATCACCACTATCAAGTAAGTTCTTCCTCCAATCATCATGAAAATGTGGGAACATCTCCTTTTTCCTCTCTTCTTCTTCTTCTTGCTTAGCCATAAATGCAGCAAATTCCTGCCGTTCTTTCTCTTCCTTTTCTTCCCTGGCGAGATATTCTGCAAATACCTGCCTTTCTCTCTCTTCCATCTCCTCGGCCCTTCTTCGTGCTGCTACAGCTTCGGACATTCGGGAAGGTCCCGGTTGGTACATTGCGCGGTGAGGTGCTGGGTTACCAGGACTGTTTGGATGAAAGTGATAATTATTAATGGTGGCTGTGGGCATCTCGTCAGTGGCATGTGCTGTGAATGTTATCCGCAATATGGGTAAGCCAGCCATGAGTACACACGTCTGTTACTGATGATATTCCCAGCATTGATTCCACCGTTATTTGGACCGTTGAAGTTAGACCCTCCCTGAAAAACATGCCGAGGGTACGACATTGTGACAGCCTATGAGTATACAGCTGACAGGTTCATCTACAGGTGATTTCAGCAAGATACCAGTATAAATACAAACATTTGTACTTACGCGACTACACGCCTGCAATACATACATACATACGAAAGTAGCATAAAATCTGAATACAGCCAGAAAGAAAGTAGCAAGCTATCAACTGATATCTGACATAGTCTGAGCAGTGGGATGCATTCCAGGGATGTCAAGAAAGGGGATCTGACATGAGGGGTTCTATTTATGTTCCGGCCCAACTTTGAGCCAGAGAGCCTCCTGGCCAGGTTGGTTGTTGGGCTACTGTGAATACATCCGAGTTATGCAGCCTACACAGCCTGCCTTAACCACACATGTGACCCTGTGCCCAATGAGAATTGATCCTCAACCCACAGAGGTGCATGAGATCCAACAGCATCCTATGTTGCAAAGTTCCCGTCAAGCGTTGATTCGCTAATGAGTTATATTCGAAGGATTTTACCTTAACAAAGCTGGCAGTGTCGAGCCTATAAAATCTGGTTTGAAGGCTTTAGAGGTGCAGTACAAGTTTCAACTGATGAATCAAAGCGAGGCTGCGGCTCAGGCAGACAACAAGGTTGCCGAACTCCGTGTGTATTTAAACAATCAATTAAGCATATAAAGAATACGAATAGAATTAATATCAGTTGCTTAACTGCCATTCAATTTGATTTAAAGGATGGTTAGTGATAATTCCGGCCTTTATGAGCCGCTGAGTGATCCGCAGGGTGCTGTTGTAGAGTACGTATCATATCAACTGCAATTCTGCCATTCCATAAGCGACCCCGTCTTTTCTACTTCATCCAGGTCTTTCTAACTATTATAGTGTTGTCTTTGTGCATGGCCTGAATGGCAACCGAGAGGGTACTTGGTCAAACAAATACCACTTCTGGCCGAAGTCTTTACTGCCTGCAAGCCTGCCGAAAGCACGAATATTCACCTGGGGTTATGATTCAAAACTCGCGCATTTCTGGACTAGTGAATCTCAGAGCAAAATAGATGATCACTCTACAAAGCTGTTACATGATCTGGCTAACGTGCGGGCTACAACGGATTCTGTGAGTGTTGTCATGTTTCGTTGCCCAATGACACATGCAACAAAATATAATACTAACAGAACCATTCATAGCTTGACCGGCCCATAATATTCGTTGCTCACTCTATGGGAGGACTTGTCTGTGCTAACGTAAGCTAACTCTATATAATACATCTGCTCAGTGCTTCCGTAGTGTTATAATCCCGCCACTAATTATCATACAGGCCCTTGTGATCCGTCAAAACTCGCCAGAAGAACAAATCAAAAGCACAGTAGCATCAGCCCGAGGACTGATGTTCCTAGGGACTCCGCACGCAGGGTCAGACAAAGTGAAGTGGGCAAACACTGGCCAGAAATTCCTCAAGTTTGTCGCGAACGTAAATAAGGACGTGACAGAAGTCCTAGAAAAGGACTCTGTTAAGTTAGCCCAGTTGGGTCAGTTCTTTCCTGAATTCTTATGACAAAGAGGTGAACAAAAGAACTCGGAGGGCGGCGAGAGTAAGATCGAGGTTGCGTGTTTTTTTGAGGAGCACAAGACAAAACCGATAGGCTATGTAAGTTACACCACCCCATGGGAATATAGATCCATATGATAGAAGACATGTTGCCTTCTTATGCGAGTTGCTTCACTTGCAAGAACTGACTAAACAACCAACCACCAGGTCGTGGAAAAGGAATCCGCAAAACTCGCTGGGTATCCGCTCATCGGGATTCTAGCAGACCATACGGATATGTGCAGATTTGCAGGCGAAAAGGACCCAGGCTATGCTAGTGTTTCAGGGACATTGATACGATGGGTGGCGGAGATCACCTCTCCTAAAGATCGCCAGGGAGGCCATATTAACCTCGTCCAATATGGCTCGACGTTCCAAGGTGGTAATTATGGTGGCCTTAACATTGGAAATGCAAATTCATTTGGAGGTGGATCGGCTGTCGGCGGCAGTCATCCTATATTCGGCAACCAAGAGTTTCATTTTGGAAGACAAGAGTAACTGAGGATTATTCTCACGTTGGCTTGCAAATTGCAAGCTATGGCTGAGTCAAAAGCATGAGAAAGACGAATTAAAGGTTATCAAACCCAAAATTACCGCTCTATGTATTTCCGAACATGGAGGCATCTAAAATAGCCCCCTCCCTCCCCAAAAAGAACTCCAGTGTAGCTTGTAGCTCATTACCCATTCATAACCCCCCCTTCCCATCCAGTCTAGAACCCCCATCCGATCAAACTCTGTTCTACCCAGCTAACCCAGCCCCCAACCCGCCCCCTTCGGCGGGAATGTTTTATTGTACAACGGTATCCACCCGGGTTGCCGCTCTGAGATCAACAATATATATATGTACGCCGCTGCCCTCACCATACCTACGGCATTCCATACCGTAGGGAGCGGTCGGAAAACTCTTCTCCCGGCCATGGAGATATTTGAACGCTCCGTTCAAGCTTTCATTATCGTGTGGTCCTGCCCACTCGTTATCGTAATTACCTCAGTCCCTTCTCTTACGTACAATCCACTTCAACGAGTGATGATGAGCGAGAGACCATCCATCCACTGGCCACAAGAGCCCGAAATCCCCGCCACCGAGTATCCGCGCGGAGGTATTAGAGTGTGCCTGAAAACGAGTGTTAGTTGATGATCCCTAGCGAGAGAGGTAGTGCTTTAAAGCTTACCCAGATCCGCCATGTGCGTTGCCATAGATTTCCGATTTACGGCCGGCGCTGGTTAAGAGTTGGATGCCGTCAATCCAGAAGCCTGACCGTACATAGAAACCCAAAATGCATTCTCCTCGGCGCGTATCTGCAGGGAAGAAGTTAGTCTTAAGGTCTCGATTAACTTGAGAAACAACATACCGAGGTAGAAATCGCTCCCTCCTTCCTTTCCCCCTCTCTTTCCAATAAGTTGAGTCGAGGTATCCTCATAAATAAACTCAATGCCATCCAGGGCAAATCCATGGTAAAACTTGATCTGCGTAAGTAGCTTCGTCTGCTTTAGCACGCTATCGAAGATGATTTCTTGGGGTTCTGAGCCTTGTGTTTGGGATCGCCCCAGCTTTGCCCCACGGAATGCGATTTGCCCAGTTTTTAGCTTCAGCATCGAAGCCTTGGATGCTAGGAGCCCAAAGTCCTCTATTTCCGTGCTTTCACCGCCGATTGACTTGACAGCTAGCCTCAATTTCTTTGATTTCCTATCATCGGACAGCCTGCCGCGCAAATCCAGTTCCGTCAGCACAACCTGTCGCTGAATAGGGCCACGGCCGTTTCCATCGCCGTATTCAATCCAGTTACGGCAAATCTCGTCACCCTCGGTAAATATCTCTATGTATGCAACGCCAGAGTTTGCAGTAACCAAAACGTTACCGCTATCCACCGGCCAGGCGTGAATGCTACTGTCCGGCCCCAACTTCGGGTCGCTCACTACGCGGAAGCATGGATGGTTGCGAAAGCGTAGACAGTCGAGGCGATGCCATCCACACTCGTCTTTTGGGAGAACAAGGCCACCCTTTTCATTCGTCCGAACGGAGAAAGCCTCCCGGCTGGTAAATGTTCGGTTCAATGTGACGTAGTCTCGCAGCATGACGCCGTACTCTTGGTGAGGGCATCCGAATAAGTGGCCTGTCTCGTGGAGGTGAGCGCCAATACCAATGTTGGCGGCTTCCCAGCTGCTCCCGGATTGATTGGCGTCGTTGGCAACAAAGTTGGTGTCTGTTCGGGTGCAATCTGTGAACGCCGGCACCACCTCTTCCAGGCTGGTCGGGTAGGAGTGCAGGGCGTGAGAGCCAAAAATCCCCATATGAATCCCACTGCCATACGTACCACCGAGCGCTGCGTGGCCTGTGACTAGGTTTGCAGCTTTATCCCAGTGCGAGTCCAATATCAAAACAGACACGTACTGGTGCTGGCCTGGGCTTAGCTTGAAGTATCCCTCCACAGCCTCTCCCGCAATGTTGAACAGGTCTCCACTCATTGCCGCCGATGGGTTCTGCTGGGCTCGATCAATTGATCGTATCTCAGCAACCGTCCGATTACTCCTGATAACATGGATCTTGGCCTCGTTCCTCATAATGCCATCCTCACGATCCCGGTAGTTGGCAGTCCCAGTCTGCCATTCCTCCTCGAATCGGAAACATCGTCGGCCCATCTTATTCCGGAACATTTGCTCTGCGGTAAACGCCTGCCATAAGTACGCTGCCATCCGGAACTTCTTTATAGCGACATCAAGACCGTTACCTTCCTGCTCAATGCGCGCTGGCGTTGAGTCGAAGGTGGCAGGCGAATCTTTACCGAGAAGAATTACCAATTGCAATGGAGGTGAGTTTGCCATGGGCATCATGTGGACGGTGATGAATGTCGAGTGTATTGGGTTTGAGGAGTTGCTGTTGGCGAGTTTGGGGGATGAGAAGTCCAAACGCAACTTATTCACACCCGGAGTAAGGTATACTAGAGCCTTGAAATGGGACTCTGTCACCGGCCAATTGATGGCGGGGAAGTCATCGTCAAGACGGCTGAGGCTTATGTTTCCCTCAACTGCTTGTGCCTCTGCATCCCCAACAGTACCATGGATTAAGAGTACTTTCTGGTTTACCTGTACAACGAGTTAGAATGGGTCAATGGCTGAGGATAATTGGTATTATCATACCCATGCTCCATCTGTGATCGAGTGTATGCGGGGTGCGTATGGCGATACAGGCAATGCACTGTGTACATTTGGAGATCCAAGTCCTGACATCCCAGAGACACTGCCGTTCCGTTTTGCAGGGCTCGTTGATGCTGAAACCTGGGGTCGTAAGGGAAGCGGTGATTTTGTTTGGGATTGGAAATCGGAATACGAGGCGAGGATTGGGTCTGGTGGCGTCTGGGAGCCCACGGCTGACCCTAGAGTCGATGAAGACTTTGATGTGGGCACTGTTCCATTGCTGATATTGCTGCTGTCTGTCGACTTCTCTGTGCGGAAGCTGGCCTTTGACCTTCTGCGCAGGTCTTTCAAAAATGAGGGGGCCATTGCATGGCGCGTCTCTCGTCAATGTAACCTAAATCTTCAGCAATCTGTGTGATAAGCTGCAGCTGTCCCTTGTCTCCCTTGTTCGTGAAAAAGCCGTTGTTCTAGTAAAGGGAGGGTTTGGAAATGCAAGAAGCCGTCTCAGTCAATTCGGTTTCAATAAAATCGCTCCCTTGCGACTTTGTTTGGTGAGTGACGTGTAAAGGGCAGCTCAAATTGCTGGCAACGGCAGAGGTAGTGCCTGTATGTGAGACAGCTTTCTGTTGGTACCTTTGCGGAGCTACCTATGTTTAGCGATGACGACTGTTGACAATAGAAAACTTGACCAGACGCAGTTAAGGTTTGGTGAAAAGTGGAACTTAAGATTGCAAAAGCAATGGATTGGATGATAAGAGTTGGTAGACTTGAGTACTCTGTACTCAAGTTTCTCACGGCAAGATGGGAGAGGGGCAATGGCGATGGAGAGCAAGGAGAAAAAAGTAGAGTCTACTCGAGGAACTCTCAGGAGTAACAAACCCCTCTGACATCATTACAGTGGTGAGAACAGGAACGAAACACAATCTGAGCGGTACAGCGAGCGGTACATTTTTCGGAGATATTCATAGAAATGAACCTTGCAAGACTGTCCGAGTGGCCCAGCAGGATTCGAACTTGGACGTGCGCGGCAATATACTGGAGTCAAATACTGGAGCCAGGAAGTACTTGATTACGAGTATCCCGTATCTGCATCTGCGAATCTTGCTATGATTAACTTTTTGTGTGCAGCAAGCCACCCCCTACTCGATCCCGTCCCCATCACTCTGTATTCTACCTTGGCTTTGGACCTTGGCACAGAATGGTACTCTCAATCCAGAGTAGGGGGAGAACACATGCAGGCCTAGCAAAAGACGGAGCAAGAGGAACACAGACAGGATGGGATTTGCTAGCGATGGCGAAAAGGCCATCCGTGTCTGATGGTGGTGGGTGGTAGTGTCCCAAAGCCGGAAGAGGGATCGCCCTGGCTAAAAGAATCCATACCAGCGATTGGAGCTGATTGAGCCGGTGATGAAATCTCCCTCGTTGGCTTTCAATTCACCATAACTGGCTCGTTGACATGCACATCATACAGAATGATACAGCAATTGCGGCTGGGAGTGACAACAAATCATTATTTTACTCGCTGTCGCTGTCGATGGCGCTTATCTATGCATATTGATTGTCCTTGCTACTCTGAAAGTTCAATCCTTTTGGATGGTAGACGGCACAAGAATCCCTGTGTCTACGCTGTGCTGGGGGGGCAAGAGAGAAGGAGCACCTACCGGAACAAGACTGATTAGCATCCACGATTCTTGGAAAAGTTGGTGGAGCAAGCGCTATAGCATAGCGTGGGCGTGGGCGTGGGCCGTGGAGCAGTGAGTGGATGGACCAGCGATTGAGTACATACAACACAAATATGAGGTACAGAGCTGGCTGGTTGTATGCTGTAACTCTCTACCACACCAGTTACGGGCACACGTACTCTACATGTTTGATCGTCGCTGGCGCTTGCTGGGCATCGTGCGCATTCTCCTTGGTGTGTGGAGCATGCTATGATAGTGAGCAATGTAAACGGTACTCAGTACTCTGTTTGGTATGGCTGTTTGCACGATGCGATACATCACTGACCAGTTTATAGGTTGTCTAGCACCATACTATGGTATCATATAGCAGCATGCGAAAGTGACACGCGAGAGCACTTTGTTTGGTGTGGTGTTCTACTCGTGCTTTGGCGTTGTGTGTTTGCGCCATGTCCAGTCTACTTATATATGCGGGCGCATCGATCCTCACTAAACATTCAGCAGAGGTGCTCCATCTCATGAGATTAATTATCATCTCATCTCTATCTTATCTGCATCTGTACGTTGCAATACCCTACTGCTGTTCGTTTAGTCTCGTCCAGTCCTTCAGCCCTGTGGAGCTACTTAATTCACCCGGGATTGGCTCTCAGCTCTCAGCTCACATCCTCACCTCCTTACTTTCCATCATGTCAGCTCACGAAAAAGGACACCTCGTGTGTCTGTGGCCCAGACATCCCCGGAGAGTAGATGGAGATGTCTTGACATGTCCCAGATCGGGATGCAGACACTACTAACGGCTTGAAGAGAAATCCGAGAGACATTATGGCAATAGGATGGGCCGAGAGCTCAATTAATGTTCCAGACTAGGCTCTCAAACAGATCCATCACATGTATGGTGTGGTGTGAGAGAGCAGTGCAACATATATCTGGAATGTCTTATAATACAAGTAAGACGGGAGGCGACAGACACACTTCCCACTGGCAAACACAGGCAAACATAGGCAGGCATGCGTCAAGCTGTTCAGCAATAGCTGAGTTGATTGGCCGAGGATGGGGGATTTGAATTAAAGTAGGTCTGAGAGCGTGGAGCTCCCCTGAATGATAGCCAGGTTGAACGGCAAGGAGGCATGTGAGGGTAGGCATGGTAACAGATGGTAGCATTTTGGTAATTATACTGGCCTCCTTAAAGGCCAACAAACACTTTCCAGTAAAAATAATTTTCAGTATATGCTTCCAGTTGAACATAATCCCGCTGCATCATCATCCCTTTTGTCTCGTCGTCATTGCCCTGCCTTGACCATTCCCTCATTCATACTTCCCTGTGGCTGGCTGGCTGCGTCCATCTTTGGCTCATTTGGCTCATTTGGACCTGGGTTTTCCTGGCTGCTTACAGTAACCAAGCTGCGTAGTTTCGTTGGCTCGTTGGCTGGCCTTACCCGGCACCTGCGTGGTTAAATCCTTGCCAAACCAACAGAACGCAGGGAAGAACCAGGGAGACTGTCCGGGCAATTGCTACTCCGACCGTAGTAACCACTTACTACCAGCAATACTAGCAAAATACTCTACCAGGAACGCACGCACCAGCCAATACCACACAGGCTTTCAGCGTCCAATCCTTCACGTCTCCCACGTCTCCTGGCATGGAAACTAATGAGGCACGCAACAACCACCACTCCCCACCCAAGTCTGACCTCGCAACCACCACCCACACACGTCTACCGCCCAACCCCTTCCGACCGCATTGTCGCAGTCAACAGACACTCTGCTTCATTATAATCTATCATACACTGTAAAACAGAGAATATCCTCGCCCCCGTCCTTGTCGAACAAAACTTCAACTACCGACTCCGACAATTATTTGACCTCGATCTTCTTCCAACCCACCACCCCTTCGTGACCCACCTCGAAAACACTGAGCAAAACCCTCCACTTTCTCACTTAGACGCCGACCTTTTCCTCGTCCCACGCACCACACAATTCCGACGTCTGTCTTGGGGTAGCCCCTTCGCAACCGTTCACTGATACCCTCGCACCCCGACGAATGCCCTGAACTCGGGCGGCTATACAATGTCCTCCCCATGGAAGAACAACCAGCCCGAGGTCGTGGCCGACCGAGTCCTCAGGAGGGCTGAGGTTAGCAAGGTACGTTGCCACAACCCCTCCTCCTCCTCGACTATACCGGGAAAATCTAATGTATCTTTTAATCCCAGATGGCACGCAAACTCCAGAACCGTCTGGCGCTTGCCCAATTCAAAGCGAAGCATGGCTGGGAAGACCTCACCCTCGACCTGATCGAGCCGAAAGTCGACGAACACCTGAGACGTCAACGTCCTTCCTCAGCAGGCGACATGCTCTCCGACACCTCGTCAAGCTCGGCCTCCGACTTCAATTACCCGCGCAACGTCCTCAGCTCCTCCCCACTCAAAGCTCCCTTCTTCTCCGACGCCCTGGATTCCTCCAGCGGCAGCTCCGGCCACAGGAAGCGCTCCTACAATGCCAGCTTTCACGACCCCGCCTCCCTCTCCACAGCACGCAAGCGCTTCCGCTCCTCCCCCTCCGCCGGCCGAAGCATATCCCAAGGTCACACCTCGTGGAAAGACCAACACCAACTCTCGCAATCCTCCCCCATAAAGCCGCGGAAGCAACCACACTTCACCACTTCGGCCGGGCCCAATCTCTCCTTCTTCCGCGGCGTCAGCGGCACAATCGCCGAGGACCTCCCCTCCTCCGCCCACCCATCCCTCGACTCAAACTCCGACTCCGACTCCGATCTTCTCCCGCTACACTCTTTCAAGCTTCCCTCAAACACCACCACCTCACCCCCCCGCACCCCTCCTCCTCGCCACCGCACCATAACCCGCCGTACAACCACAAATAATACAACCACCACAAACATCTCTACAGCCCGCAAAAGCGGCGAAGAAGGCGCAGACCTCCTCCTCTACCTCGCCACCTCCCCCTCTCCCGCTCACCCGCGCAGCAACCGCATGCATCCTCCGCAAACGCCTCCCTCAAAACCCCTCGCTCTGCCTTCATCAATGATGACTACCCCCGGCGGTGGCCTGGGACTACTATCCGGCTTTGGCGGCCCGCATACTCCGTCGCAGACATTTGATTTCGCGGATTTCGTTAATATCACGCCGAGTCCTGCGCAAGGGGCATGGACAAGGACGCCGGGTGCGATTAAGACGCCTGCGTCCGTGGCGAGGAGGGCAGTTAGGGAAGGCTTCATGCCAACCAGCAGTCCAATGCTGGGGAGTACGAGAGTGGGGAGGCATAATGGGTTGGGGATGGAGTTGGGAGGGGAATTACTTTCTTGAGCCGACCTGACCTTTTCTATCTCGTCTTTGATACCATCTCCCCAACCTTCATGAAGGGAATGGGGTTTACGTTACGATAACACACACAACTTACCTGTCCGCGCGCTTGGTCTCCTGTTTTTGGCTCGACTTCGCTATTGCTATCTTTTTTAACGCACCTTTTTTTTGGAGCGCCTATGCCTTGGGAGCACATTGCTTTTTTTTTTGTATATGGACATCACGATTGCACACTTAATGCATTTTCATCCTTTTTTTTTTTTTTTGTCTTTTCCTTCTCTCTCTCTCCGCTTACCTATGGTGGATATTCGATTTCCCCTGGGTTGGGGAAGGGATATCGGACCTGGGGTTACCTCGAACCCGACTTTTTTTTTGTGTATGGCGGCGGTTGATAGTGATGGTGGTTGTATGCATAGAGCCTACCAGAGGCTTTTCTTCGTGGTTGTTTGTAACACCCTCCTATTATGGAGTTAGGAATGGGTGGTTCGTGGACCGCGTATGGCGTGGGCATGCATCGTGGGTGTGGTGCGTGGTGGAGTTGTCAGTAGAACGTACATACCTGTGCTGTTAGTTAGGGTAGTCTGAAAAAAACCAAAACCAATCAATAAATAAAATAAACAAACAGCATTCCAAATCGTATGCATGCGAATCGTCCCATCCAATCCAATCCAGTTCAATTCGGAGTCGTAGATAATTGCGCCAGCACCCAACCACACCTACTCTCACCTATCATCCCGCCGCCGCGTCGTGTCATGGTCATAAACAATTTTTTTTCCCACCCCCAGCTGAACCGAACCGCGTAAAGTACCGCGTAAAGTACCGTCAGTAGCGTGTTTACGCGACTCGACTATACTTAATTGGGGATGGGACGCGTTCGGTTCGCGTTTTCTTAGGTGGCTGGAGAGTTCGGGCGGCTACGTCATGTGATTTGGATTTGCCTGGACGTTTTAGGAAGGGGGGTTGCAGAAAGGGTACAAAGTGCCTAGGTGTGTGTGGTATGATGTGTGTGATTGGAGTGGTGAGCGGTGAGTGGCTCTGGCGTGAAGATTGAAGGGGTCGTGGGGTTGTATTGTGTACAAGGAGGTTACGCAGCTGTAGGGTGAAACTGGACGCTTCCGGCGGGAGGGTGGTATCAGGGGTTGGGTGTGAGGGGACGATGTCATAACTTGGAATTATAGGTACGTGGTATTATACCACCAAGTCAGCCGGCCACAGGTAACTACTCGCCGTCAGCCTGTATCGCTACCATATAGTTGTAGGTGGTGGCTGTGGGAGGTAGGCAGAGTGTGGATGTGAGAATACTGTGTTGGATGTCTCCGAGGTAGGTGGAGAGCTGAGAATGGAGACTGAGCGGCAACGTTGGTGTGGTGGAGATATTTAGCCTCCTGAGGGGTTGCGGTGTGTTTTGATACGTGACAAATACAGTGGCATTCATTATATCACTTCTCGCTGAAAGGAGAGCCGTAGGTGGCATGAAAAGGAGTGTACTGCGGTGGGGATTCCTATCCTATGATGTCTTCTATGATCAGACGGGTCTACATCCAGCTCTGGAGAAACATTCCGTTTGCAGCCGCCTGTGAGTATTGCAGCAAGAAAGGGGTCCTCTTAGGCCGAGCTTCGAACCCTGATCCCGGACCGAGCCCCTGAACCCCTATCACATCCTCAATTTTCTGGAAGCCCGTATCACAGCCTAGGATTCACTGTCAAATTTCTCCATTCATCAATCTATTCTACCTGCCCGCCTCACCATTCTTCCGCGCTGTAGAGCTAGGTAGCAAACTTCCCGCCACAAGGTTAGCCCGTATCCGCATCCCATCAGCAGCTCTAGCAGCTCCAACAGCAACACCGGACCCATCAGCAATTTGAGGTTGCAACAGCGATACAGAACCCATCAGTATCACATAGTTCCCCATTGACATCTCCATTTGACTCTTTTTTGCAGTGTCTATTAATATGGTTCGCCATGTCTCCAATATGAGTACAGGTGGAGTAAGTTGCTTTGGGAGCCTTTTAAAGTATGTAAGTTGTACGGAACATAGTAAATCATCGGCGAGAGTGAGTATAAACTTACTGTGCTAATCATAAAAATTGCTGACTTGTAACTGCAAGTGAGCCTTGAGACACCAGAGGGACCGGAGGTGCATTGCCTGGTGCCTAGTGCCCATAGATATTTAGCACCTTCATCAATTTGACCATACCATGCTTCCCCTTTATATGGTGCTCCGAGGCAACGGCAGCATCCACCTGTCTAATTCCCAACATGTTAGCATAGGTACCTTGGTTTCTATATAATTTCACCCCATAAAAAAGGGATGTGGACGTACAGCTGTACGCCCCTCCAGGTCGGAGAGAGTGTCAAATGACTTCTTCGCGACTGTAGGGGGTGAATCAAGATCAAGAGCCTTGCCTCCGAAGTCAACTGGGTTGTAGCTTGGATTCAAAGCAAGGATCTGTTCATAGATGCTCTAGAAAGAGTGCGTTAGATATTGTAATGCAGTATTATAGTATGTAACGCATTATAGAATGAAACTTACTTTCGCTGTTCCTGATAAGGTGACATCTGGTCCTCCAGGCGTAATTGGACCAACAGATGTCATGCCTTCAGTGCTGGCAAGACTGACTGGACTGGCTTGAGCCTATTCGTGTCTATTAGCAATTGAGTATTTCCAAGAGGAGGCTGGCATACCTGGAGCATAGCACCTGCAACGACAAGAAATGGCAGAGTGGAGAGCTTCATGATGTCGGTAGTAGTGACAAATCAAGTCTGAGTAGTTGTAGTGTTAGATAATTGGTGAGGATGAGGAAACGAGAGAGGGAACAGAGGAAAAATCCTCTTTATTATACTCCAGTTCGACTTCAGCCATTGAAGTTTACAATGCTCCGTGTGACACGGCGTTGAGTCCAGATACACAGATCTGCACATCCAACAAGATATGCAGACTATGCAGGAGTGCCAACATAGTGTTTGCAAATACAATTTGTAAACAGACAGCCAGATCAGGTGTTGGAAATGCTAGACAGCAGGAGACCTTTGGGGGCAGGACTTAGACCTTATGATCTTTTCCCAGCCCTTAAGCTAGGACACAAAGCTCCGGATCGAGCAGGATGGCAGGCCATTCTCTCATACGTTTTTGTAGTTTTATAGATATCACTTGGCGTGATCGCAAGATATTGAGTTGACACCAACATGATCGGCATCGGTGGCGGGCTAGAACCCCCTCCTACCCCCTTGTCATGCGTGTGATGGTATGCAGCGGAGCGGGCCGCCGTTCTGGCGGGATTGAGGTTCCACAACAACATGAACCCCATCATGGTATTCCACAACTTGGAGAGGATCTCCGGTAATCAGTAGCTCGAATCTAGAGAGTGAGGATTTATAGCCTGTACTTTCATTGTGGAAATTTAGAGATTTAAGATTTAGTTGAAAAGGCCGAAGTACGATGTGTAGTTCCAACAAAGTTTACTGGGGGCCTCAATCCTCACTAGGATCTAGGCACGTACGAACGACAAACGCATATCTAAGACTGTAACAATTACTTCTAAAACCAATATTCCATCGGATTCTACAGGGTTCATATTCCTACGGGATCCAATGCACATTAGACTCGTGCCGATAACTGCTACCCGCAACAAGACCATGCATGGACGTGGAACAAAACCATATCCAGGACCATGATAATCTTGAAACCAACAAAACTTACTCGACTCACAGTATGGCAGGTATGCTGCATATGCCCGATATGCACAGCATAGCAGGTATGCTACATATACACAATATTATTGGTTGATAACAGTTAAGATCCGTACGCCCCTCCCGCATTCCTGTCAGTACTAGCTTTCACAACTGACAGGAGCCCGTTAGTTCGTGCCTATTCCTTGCCTCTAGATGCCCGCCAGTCTAAACCTTCTCAATAGAGGAAACCTTTATCTGCCTAACTGAGGCACGCATATGCGTAGGAGCCCTCTATCTGTCCGTCCAAGACATGAACATACGCAAAAGACCTCATCCCCCGAGACCCAGCCAAACACAAAGAGCTCTCTAGGCGCCGTGTTGGTTTGACAGAACCACAGGATCACCGAAAGTCTCATCCTTTGCCAGTCACTATGTTGTACCACAATGTGTCTCCGCGGACGTGGTGGGGGGTTGGGCGGGTAGGCAGAGAAGATGAATGAGCGCCGATGGAATTACCAGATGTTTGAGTAGATGCATAACACCGCCGGTGAAAAGCAATATAGCTACGACCCCGCCACCTCACCGCCGCTCAGCCAGCATCAGAAACAGAAGAGCCCCTTCCACTGTATACCTCCCTTGCATTGATCCAGTCAGACCCCGATCCAATCACCAAGCACCAAGCACCAAGCACATTACATCCAACAACATAAAGAATCAGGTTCGTCAAAACTGCCATTCAACCCCCTATTCTACCTATTCCAAATATCTAACATCCTCCCTCCCTCACACACATATCCCCTCCCATCCCTACCCCCAAAAGCTCCATGTAGAAAGGTAATCAATCACCCCTCCCTATCCCACCCCACACAAGAGAAGGTAACACACCACGCCCCCATCCCTCCCTCGCGTGTAAAAACTCGGGCCCACGCCAGAAAAAAATATATACAAAGAATTTCTCCATCCCCCAATCCCTATCTTCCTACCGAATCATGAAGAAAAAAGGAAATTAATCGCATCGCTCTTAGTACAACCTCAACCCCCCTCCCATAATCGTCACGCCGCCTGTAAAAAGAAGAAAAAAACAAGAACGGCAAAAAAAAGTAAAAAGAAAAGGCGGTCGTCGTCTTGAAAATCCCATAAAAAAAGCGTTCTTGGCATGAAAAGACATGGATCCCATCACATTCGTAATCCCCATTCCTCCACATCTCCCTCCCCCCACTTCCCCTCACAACCTCAACTCAACTCAAACTCAAACTCAAGCAAGCTCCCCCTTCCTCTCCTCCCTCTCCCGATAAATCTTCTCCTTCATCGCCCTCGCCGCGAGCAAACAATCGATATACGTCCTAAACTTGACGATCTCCCTCAACAAATAACTCGACTTGCGCTCCCAGTTCGCCATCGCGCGATGAGCATTGGGTGCGCGTGGTGTGAACTAAATTCGTCCATTAGCCTTTTCCTCTCCACGATTTTCTCTCTCTCCCCATAACTTCAATGCCCATGGTGAAAGGGGAAGAAGAGTAAAAGAAAAACGTAACAGGGGGTAAACTTACAGCCAACATCATAGCCCCCCTCAACCGATTATGCCCCATCAACTCCTCCTCAACACCCCTAACATACTCCTCCAGCGCCCCCAGCTGCTCCCCCTCCTCCAGATTGCTCGCCCGCATACTCTGCGTCGGCGGCGCCCACTCAGAGATCGTAATCTTATCCCCCGGCAACCTGGCCTTAAACGCCCCAGCACCCTGATCAAGACTGCTCCTCAAGCTACTCTGCAGGCTCGGGCGGGGTCCACTCATGCTCGCGCGGCCGCCGCCCATGATGCCGCCTGTCGCGGTGGTGGTGGTAGGAGGAGGGAGAGGCGGGTGAGCGTCCTGGATCGCAGAAACCAAAGAGTTATTGATAACAGCATCCGACCATCCATACTCGATATTACTAATCCCCCCAACCAAGGGGTGATTCGATAGCCTCGCACTCCAGTAATTGGCCGTACTCACAAACTCCTTTACAATCTCCGGCGTGCCAACCTGGAACAGATGGACCGCCCCAGTCGGCAGACTGAGCGCAAAGACATGCGGTCTAGCCTTCGAATACCCCGGACTAGGGAGCGTACTAGCAATCGTCTGTCTCAGCAAGAAACTGCCCAGATTCTCCGCATTGTCCTGCCAGTTTCCGCCTCCGACGACGACAGCGGCACCCTTGGCGCGGGCCGACGATTTCTGGCGCACAGACTTGGAAGAGAAGGAGAAGAGAGACATATACCCCTTCTCAATGACCACGAAAACCTCGGCCCAGTTCCTATCCTTGGCCTTCTTATCCGCAGCCTCGAGATGATGTTTATGCTTCACGATCCCCTCCTTCGCCCACGGCGCACCGTGAAGCTCTAGACTCTCATCCTCCAGCAGCGGCGCGACGCGTACATCGTCTGACTTGCCATCCGCGCTGCCCACGTTCTCTTCGCGGATTATGGCCTGGCTGAGGGCGTTCGCGAAGCCGATTGATTGCTGGTAGTCGCCTTGTGGGTAATTCGAGTCCAGCGAGTTAACAGACATGCTCGTCTGAGTCTTGCCGAGGGAGTACTTGCTCCACGTGCTCGAGCTCTGCGAGGGGCTCCAGATGGACGACTGGTCGTCTAGGCTAGTGCGACTCGATCCCATAGTCGAGTGCGGATACACCCTAGGGCGAGAACGGTGCTTATTCGTCCATTTCCCCGTATTCAAGCGCACCGCATCCGCCGTCCTACCACGCGAGAAACTCATCGACTCCGAGCCCGCCTTGCTGACGATACTGGGCGTGCGTCTCAACTTATTCGTGCCAAACACCGACAAACTGCTCTGCGACGCTTGCTGCAACCTAGGCTGCTCAGCTGGCGCGCCAAACAGCGGTAGTCTTTCATTACGAATACCATTGTAGAACTCCTTCAGCACAATCTCCACCTGTCCCTCCCACGCCTTCAGCGTCCCCTGGAACGGCGCGCGAACCAGCGGTCCACACTCATCCGCAAGATTCTGCTGGTGCAGGCTTGAAAGACTAGGGCCCATAGACCCAGGCCGTAGCGATTTCCCCGGTGGCCGTAACGGTAAGTTGTCCGGCTGGAATGCATTAACCTGGTCTCTCAGCGCGCGCATATTGTCACTGAGATCCGGTCTAAGCTCATCGGGCTCAGGAACCTCGAATTTAGGTGACAGGATGGTGGGACGAGAGGGCTCGAAGGCTTCGGGAGCGGCATCGGCGACAACGCGGAGGATGGTGGGGACGGTGTTCTTGACGAACTGGCTCTTGGTCATCTTGGACTCGATGTCTGCGAGATGTAGATCCGTGTTGAGGAGTAGGATAGAGTAGCAAATCGTGTGCACCACATCCGTGATCTTAAAACCGTGATTGGGGTTGCACTGGCACCAGCGCGTGGCGAACGTATCCAGGATGCGATCGACCTGCTGCGACTCCGCCCTGAGGATGAGTCTGTTGCAGAGTGCGCGCAGGGCGCCGAGAATATCCATATCCTTGAAGTCGTACAACTCCATATAAGCAAGCAGCGTGCGCCGTCTGATAGCCCCATCCTCTCCAAGCCACGCCGCCGCCTTCGATTTCTGGATAAAGTCCTCGTTGCCATCGTAAATCTTCTTCGCCCGCTCCCAATCACCCGTAGTAGGCTGAACCTGCTCCACCGCGCTCGGTGGAGTCGGCAAAGTCATGCTCTCCCCACCAGCAAGACTAGTCGCAGAGTGAAACACAGCCGGACTCGACTCACTACTCTCCACCCCCTTCGTCCCCTCCAACGGCAGCGAGATACTCGACGTCTTCTCCACGTCCTCCTCCGCCGCTCTCGGCGCACGGTCCCTGCCCCTAACCGTCCCATCATCATCAGCCCCATCATCCTTCCTCGACTTCGGCGAGCCCCCTGTAGTAGGATACAGTGATAACATCGGATTCTCCGCCTTCCTCGCCGGCTGCCTCTTCGAGTACTTCTTCACATATTCCGCCACGAGCGCCTTGTCCCTCGCCACCGAGTTGGGCGAGTGCGCCTCCGTACTAATCGGGTCCGCTTTCACCGTCAGAGTCTGCGACACGATCCGGTTCCCCTCCTTGTCATTGTCGCTGTTGTCCTGGAAGAACGTCCTGTCGACCTCCTTCTCGCTGTCGGTGCCTAGATGGCTCTGCGAGGTGTTGTTGCGTACCAGTGGGGCGCGTCTAGGCCCGTCATCGCGGCGAGCTGGATTGACAGATCGGATGGTAGCGCTCTTATCGGGTGTGTATCCTGGTGAGAAACCGGTGGATTCTTCAATGCTATCGTCGTCGTCGTCATTGCCATAGCCTCTACCGTCGTCGTAATCATCCCACCTCGGCTGCTGCGTAATTGGGCTGTTGAGATACTGATTCATGACTTGTCTCAGTGAGCTAGTCGGGCTAGTCAGGTCCTGTCCCACCTCCTGATCCTTAACCAGCACAAGCTGAAGCGGCATCGCAGGCACCTCCGGCTCGGATACCGACTTCTTCCTGCGCTTGAAGAACGACGAGGGCTTCTTGCTTATAGCCTTCGGTGTCTCCTTTTGCGCTCGCGGCGCCGGTTGTGGAGTCGGGTATCCATGCGCCGTCCGCACTCTCTCCGTAGTCTGACTCTGGTATTTATTGCTCGGCGGCCTCTCCATAGGGTCTCCCGACACCGTCGATCCAGGAGACGACAAGGACCCAGTGCTAGCTGCACCGGCCGTATTCGCCTTCGACCCAAACACCCTCCTAAAGAACCCCGGTTTCGACGCGCTCGTAGGCGCCGCAGGTGCCGTGGCATTCTTGACCTTGCCATACGCAACAAGCGGCGATGGCGCAGGCTCTTCCTTCTTGAACGCTGGCATAGCTGCGAGCCTGCGGTTCTCATCCAGACCGTTGTTCATTGGGTTGCCTTGGCCATGAGAGGTCTCGGCACGCTTCTGGTATAAGGTTTTCGGCGCGCGGCTGTCTTGTTCGCGCTGCATATTTCGTGTTCTCGGAGACGGTGTGCTTATGTCGGCGGTATACACCCCATTCGGCGTGAGCGGGCGCTGTCGTCTTGGCCCAACAGGCACCGTAGGCGTTGGCGCGGCATCGTAGATATCGTAAGGTTCGAGCTCCTCAGTGGGCGACGAGTGAGTCCCCTGCCTCTGCATCTGAATCTCATGTCCATAGTCATCGAAACTCGACGACCGGCCACGACTCCCGTACCCAGAAGCCCATCGCTGACCTGCCTGTGACGAGTGTCCCATATCCGAACTCGAAACACTACTATCCTTGCTCTCCTTCCTCTCTCGCTGATATGCTCCCCTGCTCTGCGGCGCCTGCCTCGGTGTGCCCATCGATCCGCTATTACTCGCGTGATGCCGTCCCGCCGTAGTCGTCGTGAAATTCGAACTGCTATTGCTCCTCCGCGTGCGTGTATACTGACTCGATGCCCGACTCACGGCATCCTGATGGTCGAAATCATCGCTAAACGAATGGCCATGGCCCAACGGCCTCCCTCCATTCCCCCGCCGCGACCCGTATCCCGCATACTCATCCTCCTCCTCCGCATCCGCACCAAACGAATTGTACAGTCCCCTCTCATCACCACCTCCACCAGGGAGCCCAAACCCGCCTCCATCGCCGCCCAGCGAGAACTGGTCGAGGCTGAGCAGCATATTATTCACCAACGAATCCCGTGTGACTTGTTCAGGGGCGAGACTGAGATCGTGAGAGTGTCGCTCTCCGTCTCCGCGGCGTGCTAGTGGTGATGACCGTGCAAAATCGACTGGTGTGCCGTCGTCGAGGAAGGTCTCCCGAGGCGCTGCTGCTGCGGCGGCGGCTGCTGTGTCCCTCTCCCTAAGCGCCCGTCGAGAGCGTGTGCCTGGTGGCGTGCGCGGCGGGGAGAGGTTGGGGTCGCGAGGTCTTCGGAAGCTGGTCGTGCTTGTGTTTGTGTTCAGGGTGAGGGTGACGCCGGCGCGACGGGAGGGCGAGGTGGGCATGTTGTCGTAGACGTCCATTGCGATAGATGCCCCCTGGGGGGGTTGGTTGTAGGGGGCCCGATGAGATCGGATCGTGGATCGAGGGTGGCGGTGGGGTGGGATTGAATGTTGGTCAATGGGGGTGATGTGATAGTGATGGACTCAACGGCGGTAATGGGTCGCCATATAGGTTATCAGCGGAGAGTCCGTAGACTTTTTGTAGCGGGTTGGGCGTGATTGGAAAGGGAGAAGGGCGAGGGTGGAATGGATTGGCGTTTCTACTTTCAGTACTTTCGTTTGGGACGGTGCGATCGGCAGCCACATGGCATGCTTGGAGGTGGAGAACGGAGAAACGTTTATACAAAGAGAGGAGGGAGGGAGAGCGGTAGAGGATACTGGGGATGAGGGTATGGGGTGTATAACATGAGTGGGTATATAGTACAGAGAATACAGTAAGAATAAAAGTACCTGCACAGATAGAGTATGCACAGTCAAGAGTAGTATAGTTAGTTAGTTACAGGACACAGACGCAGTTCAACATTTTGTATAGTACGTACGATAAATGGATGGTGCAACATTTAACGGGCTAGCGAAACCAATAGCACAATAGGAGACGGGAAGTTGGAGGTAGTACCACGGGTAATTTTAATAATTTTAAAGATGCAGAATAGATGAGTGTTGTCTTATATGAATAGGATCAATTAGAATTGCGTTATGATTTTAGTAGGGTTCGGTAGGGTTCAGTAGGGTTCACTCTAGAATGAGGGTGTTGTACAGGTACAGTTACAGGATAGTACAGTAAGTGAATTTTATATCCGATGTCCTACCCTATGTCTCACAGTCCTACAGTGAATGTCCTACTAGGAAGAGCAGGAGAGGGTTCAATTTAGTTCAGTTTAGTTAGTTCAGTACCACTTTCAATACTTCAATACCACTCTACGCGTCCCGTATCCTGTATGTATGCAAACTACAGTTGGTGGCATAGGAAGTGACAAGTAACGGACAGTACTGTATGTCGCCACCCGCTATCCCATCCTGAAGAATTCAATTCAGGGGTTCTCCCCTCGCGTCCTCTCTCATCCACTCGTCCCTGCACAACCAGGTCCTATTTAGGCCCGCTACCCGTCTACATATCTCCCTAGGCGTGCGTGCGTGCGTGCGTGCATGCGTGCATGTCTGGGCGCAATGGCAATATGCTGTACTGTACAGTACAGTACCAGAGCAACACACACGTTCCCGAAACACATTTCTCCAAGTAGCAGTACTATGAGTACTATATAGTAGTAGTACGTGTCAGCCCGTCCCTATCAATGCTATATCGACGTGTGATAGGTTGGGAGAATAAGTTGGTTGTTGGCTGATTAGTTCGTTGGTTAGTTAGTTGGGTTAGAGGCAAGGGGAGAGCAGGTTTGGGGACCGATTAATTCAGGTACGGGCCAGGTACAGAACAGGCACGGGTTCACGGTTTTGTTAATATATGCTAGTTGCATTGGTACTTGTGAACGTATGTGTTTTAGTACTGTAGGGGAAGTACCACCAATTCCCACTCAATCACCCACTACACAAACCACCCAGGTTCCAACCAACCAACCATTCCCTCAATCCCATCATCCATCATCCACCATCCATCATCCATCATCCATCCCCATCTCTAACCCTAGCAATCCCACACCCATATCCCAGCATCCCTCTCAGCTTCTCCCCCCTAAATTCTCACTGCATCCCTCACCATCCCCTAGAACACCCACTAAACACCCACTAGAAGCTCTTGTCATCCACCACATACATCACCACCACTAACAACCCCTCCCCCAAAAGGCCCTAAGAACCACAACTCCCCCTAAACCAGCCTCATGAAACCCCCAAGAAACCCACTGGTCTTCCCCCTCCTGCACCTCAAACTGCATACCAGTCTGTGCGCGGGGACGTTCAAACGCGCTATTGCGGAATAAAGAGGTCTAGGCATTTCCACTCGGTGCTGTAATAGTCTTATAGGTGGGATATTACATACATACAATCCTTTTTTATTTTACATACTTACATACAAAAATCTACACACACACACACTCACACACTCACAAACCCATCCCTACAACCCATACGCCCACCGCACACACCTCCCCTTCCTCCCCTCCCCACGAAACAACACCACCCCTTCCCCCTCCCCCTCCCCCTCCAGCGATCTTCCGATACCCGCGCCAATCCCCTCCCCACCCCCATCGATCGCCACCGCCAGCCAACGCATCAACGCCTCTTTTCCCCTTCCCTCCCTCCTCTTGTCCCTCCCCTCACCACTCCCCTCTCCCATCCCCATCAAATCCGCCCACAATCTAAGACACAAACCCTCCCCCTCAAGCACGCCACACCACACCACGCACTCTCCTTACTCGCGCACAGCGCTGCAGCACCTAAGATAACGCATCGGCGCGTAGAGCATCCGCGTCCCGCCGCGTCCCCCCTAGCCCCTCCCAATCCCAATCCATCACCCCCTGCGTCCAGACCGCCTCGACGCTCCACCTCCCAACCCGTTTACGTGCTTACGGTGTTGGAAATGTACGGAAAGGGTAAGAAAGCTGTGCGGCGCGGGTTAGATCGGACAATGTCGCTGCCTAATTGGGGTGGGTAGGATGCAAGGGGCTGGTGGGTTTGATGGGATAGGTAGAGGTAGAGGGGAGGAAGGAGAGCGGGAGGGACGGGAGGGAGGGGGATCCGTGCATTGAGTGGTGATCGTGGGTCTGAGCGTCTGGGGGGAGTGGAATGGTCTGGATTGAACTTGACTCGACGACGACGACATGGCGGTGATGTGATTGTGTGAGAAGTGAGGAGGAAGGGACCTGTCGCATTTACGGCAGTCGGGCGCGTAACTACGGTAGGGAGGTGGTGAGGGAGGGTATATATGTGGTGTTATCACGAGGAGGCGGGTATGTAGACGCTTTCTGTGGTGGAGGATGGGGATACCCTGGTTCCACTGCCTCCTTTGTGTCTTGGAGGGATTGAGAGGTGGGGAGCCTTATCTCTCGCGATGGTGTGCATCTGCGGGGTGAGGACGAGATGAGATGAGATAGAGAGTGTACGCGTCTGCAGAGTGTAGATGGGATGAGATGGGATAGGGTGAGTGAGTGTACGCATGTGCAGTATGTAGATGAGATGAGATAGAGAGGGTATGCATTGCAGAGGGTAGTAGGATATTCTGTATGTGATGTGATTGATAGAGAGGGTATATGTATGCAAGGCCAAGGAGCACGCACTCTGGGCGGTGTCTGTCTAGAAGACTTACAGTACAATACGCAATATCATTAAATACAGCGATTATAATATAATATAACTAACCACTACTCTCAACCCTCACAATGAGTGAGAGCTTCGACTGGAACTACCCAGGCCTAAACTGGTCTCACTTTCACTCTCTTGCGAACCTCCTCTCGCTTCGAAATGGCGGCCAGGCCGAGCCTTCTTCGCTGTCTGGTCCGGTGCTCGAAGAAGACTGGGACCCCGATGACGATGGAGACGGGGACACGCCTAGCACGGATACTGGGTTCGCTCATCAGATATCGGATTCGGAGCATGGGAGGCTTAAACGAAAGTTTCTTGATTGTTTGGCTGAATTTGCGGCTAACAAGAAGGGTGGGACAGCAGTTGCTTGCTCCGCTATGAAGGAGGCTGAAGATAATGTCGTCATCTGGATTGCTCGTAATGAAGGTTTCACTGATGTAGACAAGCCTGCGTTTGATAAATTAGGAAAGGTGCTGGGTTCGTTATCTTGCAACAATAGTACGTCCTGTGTGACTGCTTTATTTCTGCTGCTTTTTGTCCAGTCTGAGATTCTCATATGGCAAGAGATGGCCTTGTATCATCAAAGCCGGATTGAACATAGCTATATTCCTAACTTGAGGGCAAGCTTTAAAGCTTACGACGCTGCCACTGGGAGGAACAGCACAAACACACCAGAAAACAGTACAGTCTCTGATGCTGCCCTATCTGTCCTGCAAACCCTTCTTTTTGATAGCAATATTAATAACATAAGCGCCCTTGAAAAGCACAAGAGGCTTGTTATTGCAGCATACAACCTGCGCCGAACAAGAAATATTGAGGAAGTACTCTACAGCTCTCCAAGCGCAACTTCCAGATCGAAGAGCTTATGGCTGGGCATCTGCCTCCTCGCCCGGCTCCGAGTCGCATTCGAGAATTTCAAAGACATTACTCTCACGCTCCCAAGCTTTGAACAAGTCATAATCATCCTGGTCCCTCGTCCCATCACGCCTGCAAACCCGCCTCAGCGCCCGCTCAACTTGAACGAGACCTTGGGTATCCTCCACCTTGACCTGGATCCTACTACAACGAAAGCCGTCTTGGGACAGAATTGGACAGTCACTAAGATTAAACGCGAGTTTGCAAAACGTCAGCAGCAAAAGCCGCACGTACACGCCGAGGTTCAAATGCTAATGTCTCTGAATACCAATGGATCATCCGCATCAGGTTTGTTCCCGTATTTTGGATGTAGTAAACTCAGCTGCTTCATGTGCAATCACTTTATTCAATCGTATGGGCGATTCACAACAAGAGGTTGCCATGGACGCCTCTTTAAACCATGGACTGTGCCGAGTGTAGATTAACTTCTGCCCGGTCAGGCCGAGCGGATAGCAAGGGCACTTATATTAGTGCAAAAAGAAGTTAAGAAGAAATTAAAGGCCTCAGTCGAGGGCCCTATTCGGCATGAACGAACTTCAGTTATCGGAGGAGGTAGTGTTTTAGGGGGTCAGCAAGAGGAGCGCTCAGAGAGACAGTTGAAGATTGACCGGCTAAGGATGAAAGCAGAACGCGACAGAGTTACAGAAATGTTCAGAAGGTGAGCAAGTTTGGGATATAATTAACCCTTTTGTTCCACTTATTCTCCCTGAAATATTTGTGCTGAGAGCCAGAAGGCAAACAGAGAACACATTCAGTTCAGCCAGGCCCACCTATTCAACTATAGAAGGAAATGAGCCGGACCGGGACGACTGCGAGATATGTATGAGACCGACGAAAAGAAGGTGCAACATTTGCAACGAAGGCTTCTTCTGCCGCGATTCATGCCAGGAGAAAAGAACCGGAAGCCATTTATTCACGTGTTCCAAACGCCCACTCACTTCCGCCGATTATCTCTGGGAATCATTAGCGGAAGATCTCATGCCTGAAGATGAGGATGTTCTTCAAGATTTCGGATTTAACAGCGTTCCCTTTGGCGGGGACCAGACTTTTCTTCTAGGTCTCTACAGAGGCCTCTATCTCTCCGGTAGGTTCTCAGCGGAGGACATACATGAGTGGCGTGTTGGGGGCATCCTGGTCGATAAGATCAAGGACTTCTATTACAGCATCCCCGAGAATTCTCGCGGGCAATACTTTCCCTGGTTTCTGAAGAATTCCTATGCCCTAGAGCGCCCTATGACCAAAGATGAGGCGCAACATAATTTAATAGCGACCTTTTACGACAAGGCCAGACCATACGTGGATATTGAGGATCGCAACAAGACAGCTAGGGAACTACATCCAGAAGCCAAGGGAACCAGTTACAACCTGCTAGCGGGGGTCTTATCCCGCTGCAGTCCTAATCCCATTGAGAGAAACTGGTACACTTTCGGGTTTGTAACCTGCCGCGACCAGCGCGAAGAAGCCGTTCTTGTAGATCTCTACCAGCTCCTCCTCACCAAAAGCGACGGGGGTTTTTTCTACGAGTTCCACAACAGTCGAAGAGGTGTCATTGAGCCTGTCACATTCACACAATTCTGGAAAGCATATGAAGCGGGGACACTCATCCAGCTCATGGATTCAAAGGGGTTGAAGAAACTACGATCCCGGCTCCCGTTCCTAGAAGACTTTTTGTCCGTAGGGCCGGCCGGGCCCCTCCCATCTGTATGGAACCTAAAGCAGTTTATTGAGATTAACGATCCGATAGACTATCCGCCCATTTCATCAGTCAACGCTGACTATGGGTTTATCAACTGCCGTACTTTCGAGGAAACTTGCATACTGATGGAAATTTATAGCAAGGTTCTGAAGGTCGCGAGTCCACTACAACTCCACCAGGCGTGTGTGGCTGGTGACTTGTTTCGATTTGCAAGTGCCTATGTCTTGATGGAGGAGCGGTGGGGGTCGTTAATGAGTAATTTTTATCCTTTGGAAGAAGTGGTGGAGTCGGAGGTAGGGCAGGAGGCGGAGCTAAGGTCAGAGGTCGGGTCAGAGACGAATGAAGATTCTGCGGTTTTGCCATCGTTATTATCGAGACTCTGGGGGTTTATTGATCATAAGACAATCAATAGGTAGTAGGTCTACTTCAAAACTGACAACTTCTGCAACAGTTACCATGTGATTGTGAATTCCACAGTAGCCAGGGCCTAGACTATTCAGGAGTGGTCACATAACATAGCTGTCACACAAAAATACTATAATTTTTAATAGATTCACATATTTGAATTTAAAGGACCAATAGTTTGTCTCGTCCCGGGGTGCCTCTCTCGATATATAGGGACGCAAGATAAATTAACTATAAATAACTACAAACCGCACTCGCACTCGCAACCTCCCCCCCCAAAAAAGGGCGCACACATAACAACTTTCTCACATATAACATATACCCAACCCATCCCAGAATCCAACTAGACCCCGCGGTAGGTGGCCTGAAGCGCAGGCATTTCTTCTAATCCTCAAGCTTCCAGACCGAACGGCTGCAGAGAGAAAGGGGACAGGGCTAGAGAGATCCTTGGATCTGCTGATTTTGAGCGGGTATGAGTGTAATGCGGCTTTAGACGTGGCGTAGGTTTGGATTGGGAAGCAGGAGTTGGGTGGACTAGAGTTTGGTTGCCGAATATGAAAATTGGAGCTGGGTTGCCAAATGTATAATTGGGTCCGTGGCATAGATTTAGCGTTGGAGGCGGAGCTGAAGTGTCTAGGAAAGGCAGGTTGGTCTTTGGAGCTGGTAAAGGTATACCTGGGGTGTCGGTAGTCGTTGTCGGAGTTGACACTGCTGGTTTGTCCGGTGAAGGTAGGTTTGTCTCTGGAGTTGGTAAAAGTGTGTTGGTAGTTGTCGTTAGAGTTGATGCAGCTGGTTTGATCGACGCGTGTGTAGTCGCCTCATGGGCGGAAACGGACTTGGCTGGGGTGTCGGTAGTTATTGTTGGATTTGACACAGCTGTCCTGATCGACAGGCGTGTGGTCGCCTCTGGAGTTGAGACGGACTTGGCTGGGGAGTCTTCTCTTTTGTCAGACAGTACATCAATCGGCACAGGAGTTGGTGCCATGTGCTGAGCAAGCAAAGTGACGACGCGAGAATTAGAAATATCTAAAGCCTCGCGATATCCCTTGATTACTTCGCGAGCTCTCTTTGCTTGTTCGTCTTGAATCTTTATTAATTTGCCTTCGCATTTTATTACCAACTCTAGGTCCGCAATCCGTCTAGTCCGCGAAGAAATCAAGTTAGACTGGCCTTTGATTCTGGATTCTAATTCTTCAATTTGTCTCCGATAGCCAGCGTTTTCTATTGCGTAGTGAGCCTCGGCCAGCAAGAGCTCCTTTGCAATACCAGATAGCGTTGGAAGATGGATGGCTGACTTGCTACTGGCGGTGGTGATGTGATGCTGGGTATTGCCAATATGAGACGGTGTTGGAGAGCCTGGCGAACAGTTGATAGTGTCCGACATGGTAAGATGTAAGATATAAATATATTGCTTGGTCTTAACTGCTCAGCACGAATGTTTTAGCAAACAAAATCATATAACAAAAGGCCACTCTACCCTATTTATACCCTATATCAATATACTCGTTTTGAAACATTTTAGAGTCCAACATGTTTGACAGCTGTGTTGCTAATGCGCATTCAGGGATGTTTATTCACCGTGTGGAAACAAGACGTCATGTGATCCATGTAATAAACGCCACATCCCAGAGCTGCAACACACATAAAACACAACTCCTAGATTCTCTATTTTATCCTAGCAACCGCGTTGCCATTACCAGCAAAATGAGCTGCGGCATTGTTTCTAATTCAGCCCTTGGGGGCATTGGTATTTGACAGGATCCTGTTCCCAGGCTCTCGGATACCCAAGAACGGAAGTCGAAGGCCGGAAGGGTCTAAGCTTTCTGTTTGTCAAGGTCCAGGGTCGTATCTGGCTGAATAGACTCCACGTTTCAAGAGAGTTTTGGTATGGCAGGGTGTTTTCGGGCGTGTGAGGATCGGATGGGAGACGACCTATAATCTAATAATAGCAGTTAAAATATGTATCGCCCCAAATATCACTATCAAAAACATCAACCCATATACATACAGACATACATATTAGATAACAGCGCCCAGCACCCACCTACCTACCCACATCAGACCTCATCTATTAAGTATTATGACTACATATCTCTAAAATACACTCACTCACCCACTCACTAGAACACATTCACTACAACAGACCGGCACTCAGCACGCAAATATAAAATCATCAGCAGTCCAATTATATAACATTAAAAGAACTAACTAAATTAGCTACAAACCGCACTCGCAACAATTAACCCCCCCCCCCCCCNCCCCCCCCCCAAATCCTATGCTCGTAGAGAGCTGTATAACCCCTAAACCCCATATCAACCTATCCCTCCATCTATGTAAATAAGAAGAAGCAAAAGGAAGCAAAAAGAAAAAAGGCTAGATAGCAGATATACCTACCCCGTGGGGTAGATTATCATATGAATTTCTGATTTTCGCTTCCTCATGCAATCTCGCACTTTTGTTTTGGGGAAATTACCCCAAAATTGATCGTTAAAAAAGGAGTGGAATTAAAACACGACACACAGTATATTCTCAAGAACATCAACAACAGCGCACACGCAACTTCCTCACACACCCCTAACCTTCCCATCCCAGAATCTAACCAGACCCAGGAACATCGAAATCCGCCAACTTGGGCCAAGCGCCCAAGTTCGCCGGATCCCCTCCAATTCTCACATAGTGACTCTTGGACGGCACCTTCCCGTCAAGAAGGAACAGCTGGAACCATCCGGGCGGCGACACATGCGCATTCGGCGGCGCGGTGATGGTGCACGTGTTACCCGTGCACTTGAACGCGGGGAAGATGGTGCGCTGACCCATCGAGTTCCCGTGCGTGCTGCTCTCTGCTCCCAGGAGGGAGAAGCGCGGGGCGCCGCCGCCGGGGAGGGTGATGGTCACGGTGACGGTGTCGCCATAGCCCCAGTCCGTGTCGGTGATTGTGTACGATGGCTGGGCTTGGCCGGTCTTGAGGTACGGTGGGACGAAGGCCTCGATGCGGTATTCCTGCTCCAGGCCGTCGGTCTCCGGGTCGGAGCCAGAGACGAGGACGCGTCCGTCTTGAAGCAAGATGGCTTCGGAATGGTAGAAGCGGTCGATGGTGGTGTTGGCCATGATGCTGATGCGGGAGTTGATGGGCTTGGATGGGTCGTAGAGAAGGGCGTTGTGGTTGGGGTCGGAAGCCAATCCGAAGCCAGCGACGCCGACGTGGGCACCGTTGAGGATCAGGTAGGTTCCATCGGGCAGGGCGCAGATGCAGGACAAGACGCGCTTGGAGGGCATCTTCTCGATGGTCCACTTGGGCTCCGCGGCCTCGGGCTCGGTGGTAACGCAGTTGTCGATGGCGAATCCACCGTATGGGGTTGAGCCACCACAGATCAGGACACCAAGGGGATCGGTGTAAGGTGCGTGCTGGGGCAGGAGGACCATAGTTCCCTCGAGAGGGTATGTGCGGCCACCGAGAGGGTTGTTGACAGCTCCAGGGATGTTGGGGAGTTTCTTTGACGTGGCGAAGGTGTCCTCATCCAGGATGATAGCCTCGTTGTAGTACGCCACAAAGATACCACCGGAAGGCAGGACAGCGAGGAAGGGATACAAGTTATACGGATCAGTGCGCTCAAGCCACTCCATGTAGAGGGTGCCTCCAGCACGGGGAAGGATCTCAAGAGTTGGGACGGGCGGACCGTTCGATCCGTTCTCACCACCGACAACGAGGATGGAACCGTTAGCCATGATCATAGCAGTAGGATACCAGCGACCGTTTTGCAGTGCCAGCTCCTGGTAGTTCTCCTGCCAATCATTGGTGGAAGCCGTCCCAGGAGATCCATCGGGCCAGTACAGACGAATACCGTAAGTGGAGTCACCAGACCAGCCACCAACATTGATTTGGCGACCGGCCTTGTCAGGGAGGACGAGACCAGCAGAGCAGAAGACATCGGTCTTGACGTGCATAGTGCGGAAAGTGTTGGTAGAGGGATCCCACTCGTAAGCACCAGTTGAGCCAACGGTAAGAGACGTGCCAGCCTTCTCGACAAAGGTGACCTTGCCATTAAGACCTTGGGTAGTGATCAGGGCAATGACGGGGGCCGTGCCGAGGAGAACATACTCGCCAGCATCGTCACCCTGGGGGAAACCGTATTTCTGAATAGGCTCACCAACCCACTCGTAGTAGGAGAGTCTGTTGCCAGCACCGCAGAGGTACTGAGCATCACCGGGGCAGGGGGTAGAGCAGTCAGACTCGGGAACGAGTGCAGCTCCAGCCTTGGATGGATCGCTCACATCACCACAGTAGCACTCCTCACCGTACTCCAAACCAGCAGCATTGTAACCATAGTCAGAGCATTGCTGCAGGCACTTGTCAGGCGTGTTAGTTCCGGCGTAGACGATCTTCTCGGGGAGAGACTTGGGGTCCTGATCCATGAGGCATCCCTTGTATTCCCAGAGTCCAGGGAGGTCGTCCTTTTTGGGGGCGGCCGGGCCGATAACCTCGATGGCACGTTTGGCGTAGATGCTGTCCAGGTTGCCGCCGCCGCAGATCTCAATGGCCGAGCCGGCACAGGGTGTGGAGCACAGAGAGTCAACCTCGGCCAGGGCGGCCGAGTTCTTGAGGATGTTATCACAGAAGCATTGGGAGGAGTACTGGAGTCCGGCGATTTCGTATCCGGCGGCGACGCAGGTTGCGATGCAGGATTCGATCGTCATTGTGGTTAAATCGGCCTGGGGTCCGTTCATAATACGGCCCTGCTTGTTGTCGGTCCAGCAACCTTTATAGGACCATCCTGCAGGGAGTTCAGTTGCGGTTCCAGTTCCAGCGGCCTGAGTGTTAGTTGGAGGGATCGTGGTGGTCGTACCGGTTCCTGATCCAGCACCAGAGAAGAAGTATACGTTAAGTCGGTCCGGGCCTCCACACGTCTCCGCAGCATTACCAGCGCAGGGCATGTTGCACTGCGCATCTCCGTCGGAGGCGAGCGCACCGCCATTCGCGAACTCGTTACCACAGTAGCACTGGGTCGAGTATTCGAGACCAGCAATCTTGTAGCCGGCTGCTTGGCAAGCGGCCAAGCAGAGCTCGATGGTCATGGGTGCGTTTCCGGCGACGGCCATGCCTTGTGGCAGGCTCCGAGCAGCTACGGAGTCAGTGTAGCAACCGCCAGCTGTCCAGCCATCGACTGCAACAGAGGTGGTAGATGGAAGGGAAGTGCTAGTAGGAGACACGGGTGTGGTCGTACCGGTTTCAGTGCCACTACCATAGAAGAATACATTGAGCCTATCCGGGCCTCCGCAAATCTCTGCAGTATTGCCATCACACGGCATGTTGCACTGCGCATTTCCATCCGCGGCGAGAGCACCGCCATTCGCGAATGCATTTCCGCAGTAGCACTGGCTTGCATATTCGACACCAGCAATCTTGTATCCGGCAGCTTGACAAGCATTCAGACACAGCTCGATGGTCATGGGCGCATTTCCGGCGACGGGCACGCCTTGCGGCAGGGTACGGGCTGCTACGGTATCAGTGTAGCAACCGCCAGCTGTCCAGCCCGGGACAGCAACCGCGGTGTTGACCGGAACGGAACTGGTGGTTGCAGACGTGGCCGTGCTCTCAAAGACATTGAGCCTGTTGGGGCCACCGCATAGCTCGTCTGCGTCGCCCGAACATGTCATGGAACAGTCGGCCTCATCAGAGACAGCAGAGGTCAGGGAGTTACCACAGTCTGTACAAGCTTCGTTAGCACTTTGGACACCGTCACACTGCCTTGTCCCGCGCAGAGAAGAATGTTTTGAGACTCAATGGCTTGGCATGCGTTGGGGGGATTCAAGTGCAACTGTTACTTACAGCATTCCACGCTATACTCGACACCGGCATACTTGAAGCCCTTGGTACCACAGTAGGTCGCGCAGGCCGCCTCCGTCAATGCCGTGCCAGAATTGTAGGCAGAGCCGCTGAGAGCGCGAGCAGCTACATTATCGCTATAGGAAGGACGAGGATGTTAGAATTGGTATCCCCAGAGTGGGGGAGGCACGGAGCGAGCAGCAAGGGTGAACACATACACGTAACATCCCTTATAAGTCCAGTTGTCAGGCAAGCTGGCAGCGTTGACTGAGGCACGTTTGACAATTGGAGAATCGGCGAGCGAAGGTGTGACCTGAAGTTCCGAAGTGTTAATATAAGACCTATTCTGCCAGCGAACGCGCACACGGTTGATGCTGTTTACAGCTCCAGCTCTGCATGTGCGCACGCCGCCGGGCGCCGTGCATCATCGGTGATACACCCTGGAGAAGAAGGACTTACTGCCGAGAGTAACAAAAGCGAGAGTGATCCCAGCTTCAGCAGTGGGGGAGCCATGATGGCCTTTGTTGCAGAAACGAACCGCAAGAAAAGGTCGTGATACAAGACGAAACGAATGTGTAATTTGAAGAAGACGAAAGATCACTTCGTCTTGAAGAAGAAGAGGAATTGTCAGGATAGACGAGAGACCTCTCTGATCTGCATGTACAAATCCGCTCCCGGGTTTAGAGTGAGACCTTGCAAGATCGGGGGGCGAAATGCTTGGCTATGGATGGTTCAGCGGGGATAGAGCAGGTACATATCAGAAGACTCGCACACGGATTTTTTTCTGCTGAGGGAATACACAGTCAGTCGTATTCAGTGGTAGGGCTTGGTGAATTGGCGTGCACTGTCCCCAGCTTTCCACGCGAACAGGTGGCAGCAGTAGGCAGCCAGCGGCATAAACGAACGTGTTGTTGTTGTTCCCCACTGGTACAGAAGCTGCAAAAAGAATGGGGAGGGTGGAGATGAGTGTTGAGAGACAAGGAGGTGGGGGAAGGAGGGAAGCTGTGAGGCGTTGTACGGCAGGGGATAGATAGATAGGCTGTGGGGGGATGGTATGGTTGCCAAGTCAATGATGGTATGGCGGCTCAGAACTATCAATATAAAAATAAGTAAGACGGGTTCGGAAGTCGCTTGAGCTATTACCAGGCCACTGGCGGCTTATTGTGGGACGAACGTGCAGGAGGAGGAGCTGGATAACACGGATACGGATGCGAATGGGGATTGGGATTGGCTAAGCGCTTGATGGTGAGGATGACTGAGGATAAGGAAAGACCAGCTGCAGGATCGGTGACGTCTCGGAGATACCTGTGAGCGGCTATGTGTTGTGTGTTGTGTGTTGTGTGGCCATGCATGTCTCTGAATTTGAAAACAGCAAAAAAAACAAGCAATAGTGATAGGCAGTTCGCCGCGTGCTGGAGAGACAAATAGAGAGACAAGATGAGAACGGCGTGTGTGTGTGTGTTTTTAGGGACCACCACAAAACAACAACAACAAAAAAAGGCTAGCCACATCACGAATGACACACCATGCACACATTCATGGGTTTCCCCCCCTCCCCTCCCCTCCTAAAAATAAAATAAATATAGATACAATGCAGTGTTTGGTACTACAGATTTTTTTTTCTCTGGTTGGCGGGTTGCGGGCACGAGCGCGCAGACAATTTGGAGTGGTGAAACAGGTAGTTTCGTCCCAAGGCGGAGACGGCTTGCATGCATTGATTTGAGTGACTGTGCTGGGAATGCTACCTGGCAGGTCTTCGGCTCGATAGAAGACGCAAACGAACGAAGGATTGGACCAGCGGATGTAGAGTATAGAGTACAATATAGTGTACAGTTCAATAGTACAGTTCAGTGTGTCAATGCCAACTCCAATTCCCTGAGCCGGCGAGGTGCTAGTAAGGTTCAGACAGATCGTACTTGCCAAATGTGAGTCTGACAGCGTGTAATAGTAAGTGCAGTAGCTATAGCAGCACTCTCTATCCACAGGCGGACAGAAGACGGACAGACGGGATTGATTGTTACCGTGGTTAGTGTACTCCGTACAGTATGTGGATGTGGTCGATGACGATTTCAGGCATAAACGACGTTCTGTTCTCGTAATGAACGGGACAGTCAATCCAGCCACCACCGTACGTCGAGAAATGCGTTCGTGGCCAGATTATTCAATGCTCATGTTCACGAACAACAGATAGTGAGAATGCGGCACAGAGTATCATCCAGCCAGCTCAGCCCAGCCCAGCTCATCCCGTGTCTCCTACCATCGTCGTATCCATCGCTCTCCATCTCCATCTCCATAACCCGTGCTCAATACGCCTCCCTCAGCCTCGGCAACTTCCTTCCTCACCTCAGACCTCTCATTTCCACCACGATAACCAAATCACACCTCACACCCGCTCCCGCCAAAAAAAAAAGAGGTAACCAGTCATCCCACCAGCGAGTCAACCAGAAACAAGCCAGTCAAACCCAACCTCCCTTCGCCCAGCGCCCAGTGACGCCGCCGTCAGAAAAAAACGATAGTAGTCTCCTCTCTGGCCTAAAAGCAAGGCGCAAAGAGCAAGGAGCACACCTCGTATATGTAGTATCCTTCCCCTTCCCTCACCTTAGTCGTAGATAACGGTCCACTCAGCTTGCTACTGTGCAGCTATACCTTACCTTAGCACCCTTAGCATATCATATCGCGCCTTTGCTATGCATACATACCACTTGCCAACACAAACACTTACATAACCCTACAATCATTACAAACACTCCCACCACACCGTCTCCCACTACGGCAAACAATCACACCGGCACCTCCCCTCCGTATCTATTCATAGCCCCCAACCCACCACCCACCACCACCCATCCATGTCATGTCTCTCTCCCGCACCACACACCACCAACCGCGCCGTATACATCCACCCCCCCTCCACCCCTGTCACCTTTCACAAAAACGCCACATCTAGACCGTCTTGGGCCTAACACCAGGGGTTCAACAAAGTACAAAAATAGTGGATCCCACCTCACTAGTTTGGCTTTTCTTCCCGGCGCTATTGATCTTGATCGACAACCAATGGCGTGTAGGGCTACTTTTATTGTGGATAAGCGAACTGAGGTTAGTCTAGGGTAAGCTTATTGGTTGGGATTGGGAATATTTGTGTACTTGAATGTGGGCGACGCACGGTGGGATAGAGTGGTAGAGTAGAGTACTTGGTGGCCCTGCCTGTGGTCGGATGAATGCGGATTGGAGGGGGGAATACGAGGTGTGATGTTGATGATATTTTTTTTTATCGTTGTGGTGGTGGTGAGTTGTGTGGTAAGGGACGGAGGAACTGTTTACACCGTGTAGTGAGGGTGAGGGTGAGATTACGGAAGCAATGCGCTGATGAGGGAAGGGACAAGATATGGCGTAGTTATGGTATTGTTCTTACCTCCATCTTCACGTCCAGCGCTGTATATATCCCCTTATGGTCTAATCTACAATCTACCCCTCAACCTGACCAAAAGGGCGCCAAGGGGTGGGAGGTAACTTGCAGTACCTGCCTTCATCAATCTACCCATACCTCACCTTACCTCACCTTACCATACCTTACCAAAATCACAGTACAGCACCAGCACCAGCACCACCCAGCACCCAGGCTTCCCCCAAGGCGAACTCCCCTCCCGCTTCCCCCCTCCACCCCCCAAATTCAATTCAATCCAGGCACCACCACCCCCCAGACAGCCCTACGTATACACCTCCCTCGCGCCATGATGTCCACCTCACCGCCACCACCTCTCCCGTGTGCAATGGCAGCCACATACGGCACACACAATACTACTATCGATGGTTCCATGGTCCAAAAAGCCACCACCGCGGCAGCGTCGTAAGGCACATACAGGACTATCGATCCCAGCACGGCCTATCTAAAAGCCACCACCCACCAACCCAGCCAGCCTCACGGGAGAGGTGATGAGACGGGTTCCCAAATCCATACACCCCGCCATCACATCCCCAACTCGTGACTACAGTGTGCCAGCACAGCGTGGAGTATGGTGGTACAGCGCTGTGCAGCGCACTACAGAACAGCGCATTCCAGGTGGTTAGTGGGCTTGTAAGCTACAACACGTATAGCTCGGTACAATGAAGACGGAACAGAAGATGGTAACTCGCTAGACTAGTAAGGAAGCTATTATATGCACAGAACAGAGGAGGGAGGTGAGAATAGTCAGCCAGCCGGACAGGCACGCTGATGACACCGTGACTACGGCTACGGCTTAACCACTCCGCCGCGCGGTCGATATTGAAAGCTGGACGAACTGCAAGCTGGACGAGCTGCAAGCTGCACAGATCAATGCATATGCACCTCCAACGAGGCATATCCATATCCCATATCCTGGTGGAGCATACATAACTATTCTGCACATTATTCAATAGATTCTACTCCATGGTCTAGAGTGCGCCTCTCGATACTACTGTACGCCATACCGCCGTACGCCTCTCGATACCACCTTAACCACGACCATGCACCACGGCCACGAAGCCCTCATCTCCTCGTGGCAAGCTGAGCTGACCTCGAGCTTGAGCTTAGACTTCCAGACCGTGAGGATTACGCGGCGTTGTGGTGGTGGTGTTTTTTATTTTACTTTTTTTTTCAATAATTCGCAATTCGCAATATTCCAAATACGCCCAATATTGCTTTCCTATGTATGTTTATTGTTCAGGAACGAGATTAAGCATAGCACATCACACCCAGCCCATTCCAGCCCAGCCCAGCAATTCCCACTCCCACTTATCCTATCTCCATCCCCGTAAACCCCCATCCCATCCCATCACCCCCATCACCCCCATCCCATCCCACAACCCCCCATCCTCGCCCCCAAAGATAAGCCCTTCCCCCTCCCCTCCCTCGATGACATACCAAACAATATTGTACAAACAAACACCTTCCATCCCTATCCCCATCCCCATCCAGGGATCAACGTACCATTGGGGGCGACCAATATAGTACACCCAGGATAAAGCCTACCCTGCTGTCAAGGACAAGGGGGATACACGTGGAATCTGCACAGGTGGCGGACATGGGTTTGAGGTGGGAAAATATACCAGGGGTCCTGGCCTGGCCCTGGCCTGGGCCTGCGTTGTGTTGGGCTAGGTTGCGTTGGTGATATCGATATCGCCATCATCAATATCACCTCGCCTCGCCTACAATAGGGCTGCGCTCGGTGAGTAAAGTATACGCCATCGGTCGCGGCTCTGCTTACTCTCCGGTGGGGGTTTGTCATGTCATGGGCAGGGGAATATCCATTAACGGACCGACCGACCACCACCACCCACTGCCACCGTCCCGGCAGTTAAGTTAATTAGGCAGTTTACAGTTACAGTTATTTATTATTTCCGTCCGCGGCACCCGAGACAATAATCCCCCCTGGTTCGTCCTGACGATACCCGGATTCCGTCTCGGACGCATTCACCCTCGCCGCCGCCCTCGCCGCCGGCCCCACTGGTTGGTTGCGAACCGATGAAGAAACGCCGATGGCCGAGATGTCTTCAGCGAGCGAGAGAGACCCTCGTACAAGCTACGGCTGCGGTGGGCTGGACTGACTCGACGGCTGACTAGCCTGAACGTACTGCGATACGGGGACGGACAAACACAGACTGACACTGACACTGACACCCCGCTCGCGGTCGTCGATGATATTGCCTTCTCACGTCAGCCGGGGATTCGGTGCGTGTGTTATGTGGCCGGCTGCGGCGTGATGACAGGAGCGAGTGAGTGAGTGAGTGGTGGTGGTTGGCGAGGGGATTACAAGATGATGACGTGGTGGGGTATAGAGGGGGTTGTATATACATGGCCCAGCCACCGTTGTTATTTGGTTAATTAGGGGTTCTGGTCTGGTGATTTTGAAGACTCGGGGTTTGTTGGCATGGAGACTCACTCACTCACTCCCTCACTGCCTGAACTGGAACCTTGGGGTTGTGCAGTGAGTAAGCCTGGTGCGAGCTGGATCCTTGACGCCGTATCGAGACTCAGGTAGCTCTCTACTGTAGGGATGCATACAGAACAGTACGCACCCATCTCACTCACCGCGATCGCACAAAACGACTTCATCGATCGGCCTGCCCTACCAACCACCCATGTCATGTCTATACTATGGTAGCATACCCAATCCCAAGAAGCTCGAAGCGGCCCCTCCAAAAAAGACCCCGACAAACTGGTTTCCTCGGACAAAAACAGGCGAACAGCAAGTCGTGGCTTGAATACGAGCGCCGATCCCGCCGATCCTCGCCGCGCCGAGGCGAATGTCTGACAGGTGTCGAGCAGTAGCACCGCGCTCGGTTAAAAGGGTGGCGCGATGGGAAAATCGAAAGGGCCAAAGAAAGAAAAAAGTCGTATTTCTGGGCAAACGACAAGGTTTGGCAGAGGCGAGGGGTGGTAGGGGTGGGAAAACCTTGTTGCCAGTTGCAGGGTAAGAATGGGTAAGAGTTGCGCCGTTGCTGACGATCGGGTTGGGGGCCGAACGTGAATCTTGGAAGTGGAGCTGAAGGATTGCGGATATGTTGGTGATCGATGGAAGGAATCCTTCTTCCCCCAGAAGCTCGGATGGAAGAATCTTACCTGCAGTGGAGTATCGCAAGGTCCGCCCGATTGATACTACGGAGAAAGAGTGGAATCTTCGTCGCTTTCTTCCTTGTGGGACGAGTTGCTTGAATTTCGCCGCCAAGGCAGAAAATCAAAACCACGAACACTTTTTTTTCTTGCCTTACCTCATACTTCATACTAGTAGGTACGTTACATCTGATAGGGCTGCGCGCAGCCAGTCGGGGATCGGGGGTCTGGATGTTTTCAATCCCTGGCTCCGGCATGCAGCTGTTTGCTGTCCCCGCTAAGAGATAGCGGGCATGGAGACCTCGTATCGCGGGTATCGGCGCCTTGGAAACCCTACGTATGCCCTCTGTTGAAAACACTGGTCGCTTCAGTGGTGGATACCTAAACGAAGGGGTATAGCCAATGCGCAATATGGCGATCGCTTCATGAGACATCAGTCTCTCTGGAAAAAAGAAATCGTGATTAACAATACGGGCGGTTGTCATGCCAGCTCACCCATTCTCAGCCAAACGTATTGAACGTTGAACCCCCTAAACCTGTCACCGCCTCGGAGTGTTTCTGTACCTGGCAGGTCCTCCGCACCCAATTGCACTGCCAAACCACTCGAGCTCTCCTCCTACCCCCCACGAACCCCGTCCCTTAAATCTTACACATCTCGGAGAAACCCAGCGCCGCATCGATCTACGCAAGCGCAGAAAACCAGAAAGGCCCTTACAGTATTTAGGCCAGCGCATGGACGCACCCACTGGCCGCGGCCCTCGGTCGATCAGGCGTAGCGCCGACCAAGTGCCTCCGCCGCACAGGCACGCACGGATGGTGGAGTGAGCGAGGCAGCTGAGGGTGTTGTCGCTGGCGTGACGGAACGCTGTTTCGACAGGGTGCCGAAAGCGACGATCCGGGAGCTATTCCGTACCATCGTTGAAGCGGCGCGATGGTTCAGCTGTTGTTGTGTGAGTGGGTGGCTGGGCGACACGCCGGATTGAGGGTGTGGTGGGGTATTGTCTTGCTTCTTGGCGCGCGGGAACGGGGGTACCGCCGTAGTGAGACTTATCGTTCGGTACGAGTAATTTGAGACGAATCGTATCAACAGTACTATGAGCTGGCTTGTGTGTGTGTCTGTTTTTTTTTTTTAGGTCCGGTTCTAGAATGGTGATGGCGCTCGTGGCAAAGGGGGAAATTTGGTCGGTAACGCCGGGGGCGCCGTGGCTTTGTGTGATTTCCTCAATTAGCCATAAAGTAAAGGTGTGGTCAGGCAATATAATTGAATGGATACTACTCTAGAGTACAGTAGTCACACCTTGCTGGCTGATAAATGAGGTGCTGATGTTGTGCCACATTGGCTTTTTTGGCAGGTGTGGCGTGGGACGGGTTCGGAGACGGGTTAGTGTGGTACAAATCCGTCTACCCCTGAAGCCACTCGGGAAGCCGTCTGCCCCAAAAATATGATAGGTGCAGTACTGACTACACTGCACAATTTGACAAGCACAAGCACGTCTTTTTCCCCACCTAAAATCTCGACCGAACCATGGTACTATACATTCATTCTGAATGTCAGAAATATCTTTACCCACAGCAGCATGTGCCAGCGTGAATCAAGTGTTTGATCAGGCCGACTATCAGGGTCCTGTCCGTGTTTGCAAGCGACCATTCTGAAGAAATTGCCGCCGAGGTACTGTATGGTGGGGATATGGGTGTATGTATGGGGTGGATTGGTGTATGGGTACACAGAAGAAGTGTAACTCCCCACTGTGCGAGCGCATATTGTACAGTAAAGTGTAGTACAGCAGTCAAGTCCAGTGCGTATTGTATAGTGCGCATCGTAAATATCGAACTGTACCGTGCAGTGTATACAAATTTAGACCCCCCTGTGTCCAGAACTAGACCATTGTATATACCCTGGCTCGGAACAGCTCATCATGCCTGCCATTTCGCCTACCCCTGCAATACTTTAAGCCGGCGACGGCAACAGAGAGATCTATCGATTGTAGTGTTGTTGAGGCAGCAACATTTGGCGAGCGTGCATGTGCGAGCCGTGAGCTTCCCAACACGGTCGTGCATGCGGCGCTACCAAGCATCATGCTCGTACTTTGCCAGAGGAAGTACTCTAGCTGCGGACGGGATGTTTCGTCTTTCGGGATACGGGGCGGGTCTGGCCTGACCTGGCCCGACAACACTATCACAAAGTGCCCGTCTCTTTTTGTTTAGGCGCTTGCAAAGCATAATAATCCCTTGAATAGATCAAGGCAGCAGTGGATCATTAGGCAATAGGGCGGCGGCACCATCGTATATGTCTCACAGCCATTGTGGCCCCAGCCGCTTCGGGGGGAGTAAAAGAATCCGATATATGGCGAACCACAGGTGGTATACCGCGTGGGGCACTGCCGACTACTATCTGTCTGGTTTTTTCGGGGGTTCCCAAGCCGCTGGAGATGGATGGTGATCGGAGCTGTTGACAGATCCACCACATAACACAAGAAGGGCGGAGTGACAAAGTTGGTCTCACAATGGACCAGCTTTCCACTTCGTATATGTGTGTGTATTTTTGTGCAAGTCTAGAGTGTGACTTGCCACGACTCTCGTTCCCCATCCTAACGCAGTGTTTGTGGTACTCTGGTCAGCTGGTGAGGGTTTGTCTTGAGAGGGTTGATGCACGCAATTTATGTCGACACAGTGTGAACTCTTGGTATCGACTTTCTGGACACACACTCAGTCAGTGGAGAACCAGCGTATTGACATGGAAGCCTCGTCCTAGATACGACGTACTGCACCTAGTAAATCGAGAGAAGTCCATGGGCTCCATTGCTCACTCAATGGCACTATGACTCCAGGGTTCCTGATAGTGGCTTGGCCTGCCTCTGCACTATCACCAATGTTGATTGTAAGTCCTTTGCTGACTATCGTCGTATTGGCCCTAGTTGCCCAATCGCACTCCCATGGTTGCCAATACAAGGCGCAACGCCTCTTAGACCCCTTCGGTCTCAAAGAGAGATCTTCTCAACCACCACTACTATATCTGGCAATGTACAGACTCCGTGCGCGCGCGCTACGAGAACCCGCAACTCGTAAGTCATAGCCCAGACCCGTTCTCACGTTACCACAAACAGACCAGCGTGGTCACAAATATCTGTGGATTCATAGCGTTGGTTGCGCTGGTAGCGTCCGCAACGTTTCAGGGATAAAACAAATTCCCAGTCAAGACGGTGTGTTCCAATCGAATTGGCGCGGGCTGTTGAAGTGGTGTCTGTCAATGTCTTACTATGGAAGTAGTTGCCATAGCTAAGTGCACTTTAGCATAATTATAGTACATGGTATCCCACCACATACCCATACAAATATATAGAGTATGTTGATTATGCAGATGTAGAAAGAAGTATGCATGGTATGCAGGAATATACAGAGAATCTAGAGTGTGTACTTTCTCATCGGAGGAAAAAAGAGTAGCTGTCTGCAGCCACACCCCCTGGCCTTCTCAACCCTTACAAACTACAATCTACAAACCACAAACCAGAAACCAGAAACCATCTCTCCCTTGTCATCATTGCCCTGTTACATGCCAGCCAACCCCCTTGCTCGTTGGCCCTTTCCGTCACTCAGAAACGAATGCATAAAAAAAGTACTGTGTCTCTCTATCCCTCTCTCCATGACAACCCACCCACTGCCCACTGCTACCTACCCACAAGCACCCACAGCTCGTACCATGACACGGACGAATTCGAAATCGAAATCGAAAAAAAGACCCTCTTTCCTACCTCCTGCGGCCGTGAGCAAGCGTCTAGTCTGGGGCACATGAGGCACATGGGCGCGTCACTTATCCTGCCACTCATCTTTGTCACTCCCTCCCCACTCCACTCATTCATTCATTCTTTTTTGACTACGTGCTATGTATAGATGTATAGAGTTTCTTGGCTTGGCAATATTATTGAAAGGTCCCACACTGCCGCCGCACTCATCTCACTAAGGTAAGGCATTGCGAGCTCAACCATAGATACCAACAAGATACCACGGAAACCACAAGGTCCCCTACAGTACTTCCTACCAGCCATTCCCATCTCTGCACGCAGACCCTCTTTTTCAATTCTTTTCTGCACTCAGTCGTTCACATTGACGGGGCGGGAAACAGAAACTGCACTGTGTTTATCTGCCTTTTCTTCCCATTGTTTCCCACCTTCTTCTCAAGCTTCCAAAACAGATTGCTTGGTCTGCAAAAGTGAACTCTTATCCTTCACTTCTGCATCCCAATCTGTAAAACTCATTTATTCACTCTACTCTACTGGAAGATTCTCCTCACACTATCGTTTACTAGTCGGCGTCTTATCCTCCTACATAATCTTACATTGGATTGCCTCTCCAAGCCGCCTGCCTTTCTTATCCTCAGTGATAACAGCAACCAACACAAAAAGGCTCGCTCCCAACTTCCACCACCCCGCCACATATTGTGTAATACACGGCACACAAGCAATCTTACCTTCCCACCCTCCGGCTCACATATCTATCACCCTCGACGCACACGTTGGGCTCGGGGCTGGTACGAGTAGATAGCATCCGCTGCAACAACCCCAGTCAACCTTGCAGTCGGTTCTATATTTCTTGTCCCTCCGAAGCTTTTGGAACTCACTCGTTTGTTCCATAATCACACAACAAGGGAAAAAGTTATGTCTATCAGCAGCAACGGACTCTTCGATGGGTCGTTGCCATTCCCAAGAAGCCCACGCAATGGCTCTCTTCACACCCCGCCGTCGATATCCTCAAACTCGCGAGCAAACAGCGTGTGGGAGGGCGAAACCGATGAAGTTCACTCTAAGAAGCATGCTGTGGTAAGTGAACAAAAACATGCCCCACCCAGGCAGGATCTCTGGCTAACAGTAATAGATGGTATCTTACCTTCATGGCAGGATAGCTTCCCAGATGTGGTTTGATGTCAACAAGGAGTTCCTCTATACGCCCGCTGGTTCTGGCCGCTCGAACTCGCCAATCTCGAGTTATGATCGCACATCAGTTCAGGGTGTCCTGCTGAGGACATCGCGCGGGGTCTATGTGACACAGCCATCAAATCTATGCCAAAACCTTATTGCTGCGGTTCAGAGATTGAACGTCGAGGTCGCCTTCACCATGTCGACGGAGCTTACAAATTTGATATTCTCAACCATGACACCAAACCAGACGGAGTTCATCCTTCCACATGATAGCACGCAGTATCAGATTCTTGACTCTTTTGAGGATATGGCCAAGGCTTCGTCCAATAAGCTCAAGCGTTTCCAGTATACCTGTTTTGTCAGGAAAGAAAAGGTTGTTCTGCTGTGGCATGATGATGTGGAGTCCATCTTGAGCCATGGAGACAAGGTTGAGAGACAACTGCTCACTGTCATCTGGGGATCTAAAATCCCAACCATGCCAAATGCGACATCATCTCACAATTCAATGGTGCACTCGCCATTCCACGCACCTGCGGCGCACAACTCATCGACCGCGCTGCCCATCAAGGCCCCTTCTGCGCGTCAGTCCAGCATCCGGGTCTCTCTTGCCTCAAGGTTGGGTTTCACGTCCCCCCAAGAGGTAGAGAAAGGCGAGGGTGAGGTTGCTGGCGATGAGAAGGATGTCGATGTTGAGTCTAATGTTCCAGTTAAAGAGTCATTGGAGAGGCCATTGGTCTTCATTTCGGCGATTTTTGTCGGTATGGCTCTGTGCCTGATGATCATCCTCCTGCTTGGATTCGGTGCGTCGGCGCTCCTCTATGAGTGTTTGATGGATGGAACCTGGATTAGAATGGCCCTTCTTGCGACAGTACCGTTCTTTGGTCTCTTTGGTTTGGTACGTTGCTTCCCCACAAAGCCGTTGTCAGCTTACTAACGGGTCTTACAGTTCTTTGCTATTTGTATCTTCACCGATTTGTTCCAGGTTATTGGGCCAATTACGGGCGTTACCAGCAACTCGCGATGCTATTCGTCAATTCGTCCCGACATCTTCAAAGCTTATCAGATTGGCTTCCGCCCTAGCCACATCACGATCCAGATGCCAGTCTACAAGGAAGGATTGGACAGCGTCATCATTCCTACCGTGACTTCGCTTAAAGCCGCTATTTCTCACTACGAATTGAACGGTGGAACCGCAAGCATCTTCATCAATGATGATGGTCTTCAACTTCTTCCAGAAGATGAGGCCCAGGCTAGGAGAGATTTCTATACCGATAACAACATTGGCTGGGTCGCACGTCCCAAGCATGGTGTGGACGGATTCGTCCGTGGAGGAAAATTCAAGAAGGCATCGAACATGAACTTCGCCCTCAACATCTCAAACAAGACGGAGGATGTGCTTGCCGAGATGATTGAAATCCGCAAAACCTACACCAACGGAGGTGATATCACGGAATCTGAGCAAGATGAGCTTTACAAGGCTGCGCTTGATAAGGTCTTGGATGACGATGGAAAGGCCTGGGCTGATGGCGACATCCGCATGGGAGAATACATTCTGATTATTGACTCTGATACCCGTGTTGTAAGTACTACAGACACCGCGATGAGTGCCATATACTAACTTACTTAGCCTGTTGACTGCCTTCTTTACGGTGCCGCTGAAATGTTCCTTTCCCCCGAAGTCGCCATTGTCCAGCACTCTGCAGGCGTCATGCAAGTCGTCGGAGACTACTTCGAGAACGGTATCACTTTCTTCACGAACCAGATTTACTCTGCCATTCGATTCGCTGTCGGATCTGGAGAGGCTGCTCCCTTCGTCGGTCACAATGCATTCCTCCGCTGGCAGGCAATTCAAAGCGTTGCCAGCAAGGCTCCTGATGGATCGGATCTCTTCTGGTCTGAGAGCCACGTCTCTGAAGATTTCGATATTTCCCTCCGTGTTCAGATGGCTGGCAACTTTGTCCGCCTGGCAACATACCACGGTGACGAGTTCAAGGAGGGTGTCTCGTTGACCGTCTACGATGAGCTGTCCCGTTGGGAGAAATACGCATACGGCTGTAACGAGCTTGTTTTCAACCCTCTGTACACGTGGTTGTGGAAGTCGCCATTCACACCCCTCTTCAGGAAGCTACTCTGGTCCAACATGCAAATGTCCTCGAAAATCACCATTCTCGCATACATCGCTACCTACTACGCTCTCGCCTTCGGTCTTCCCCTCACGATCCTGAACTACTTCCTCATCGGATGGGAGAACGGCTACATCGACTCCTTCTACATTGAGTCTTGGAGGATTTTCGTCGCCCTTCTCGTCGTCTTCTCCGGTCTCGGAAACGTCTGTCTCGCTATCCTGCGTTACCGTCTCGGTGAGAAGTCGCTCCTCGGCGCTCTCCTTGAGAACTTCATGTGGATGCCCATGTTCGCCGTCTTCTTCGGAGGCATTAGTTTCCACCTCTTCCTCGCTCTGTGCGCGCACATGTTCAGCATCAACATGGAGTGGGGTGCCACCGCCAAGGAAGCCATTGCTAGTAACTTCTTCAAGGAAGTGCCCAAGATCTTCAAGAGCTTCAAGTGGATGTACGCCTTCACCGTCCCCATAATAGGCGGCATGGTCTATCTCGGAAAATTCGCACCTGCTGGATACGAAATCCAAGTCGTCACGGCCATCGTGCCATTGGCAGTCATGATTTCGAGCCACATCCTCCTGCCATTCATGCTCAACCCCGCGCTGATGATTCTCAAATATTAAACATATTCTTGTTCTCTGCATTTGTACCAAAGATACATATGACGAATTACAATACCACTTGGCACATATTATCTCAAGTTGCACGCTATCAATTCTTGCTTTTCGATAATTTCACAATCCCTTCGGTTCTATCATCCCCTCTTTGGATCTTTTATCTCTTGACGAGAAACCCGGACGGGCGGCGTTATTTTTTACGCATATACATTCCTTTGAATACATACACTCCTTTAATGATATAAGCGGGCTGGAATAATCGGACTATAGTTATAGATGGAAACTACTTTTGGGGATATTTGCATCCGGAGTTTAATACGCGCATTGTCTTTCTGTTTTTGTTTCTGTTTTTTTTGGTGAGGTGCAAAGGAATCCGAGGTGCGTGGGACAGGTTGGGAGTGTGGGAAGAAAGCGGATTTTACACAAAATGGCGTTCAATTTAGAACGGCTACAGGGGGGGTGCTACGGCTTGCGTTTTGCTTTTTATTTTACCTCCGTGGTGATTTTTGTGTTTAATGTTTTTTACTCTGCTCGGCTTTTTAGATGCTGGAGGAGTATGGGGGGATGAAGATTGGTATATTTGGGAGGGTCGGGGTGGCTCTATAGGCTGTGCAAATATGCAGATACTGGGGAGGATGAATATAGCTTCTTGAAATAAATATCTCAGTTAATGAAATGGACACATTGCAAGTAAGATATGGATTTGAGTTTTGTATAGTGAACCGTGATGTTTGGCTGAGGTCGACTGTTGCCCTCTTGAGTAATCATCTTGCTACTGTGAATAACTTGGTCTTTTCACAACAAAAGTCCCCATACTACAAGCATAGGGCAAGCCAGTTGCCCTTATATCTCATTATAAGCCAGGAGGTGTGTGTTATGTGTATTACAGCTCCGGAATGTGGCAGCAGCCTTGGAATCTACAACGCAACATAAATTCATAGGGGGTTTTTTATTACTACTTTTACTGGAATCGAGATTCCGAAGATGATATCTACTGAAAGCGAATTGTAGGGTAGTAATTGTACATCTGACTGCACAACGACATTGTTTATATACCCAACATTACATATCCCCTTTCAAGCAAATAACTCCCACATACGACCATAGACTCAAGAGAACTGGGCATCCCGTCCGCTCTGCCATACATAAGCTTGAGATCGGTAGATTAGTAGTTGGGTGGGTGACCACCAGCGAATACCTACTGTTGTATGTCCCTCTCCTTTTTTCTGTTTTTTTTTTTTTTTTTTTGCCCATCTATTTCTTGGAGGGAGGGGGACGACTATAGTGCTTGAGGGTAAGGGAAATCAAACACAAGAAGACAATTTATTGCGGACCAACGACTCTCCGCCATGCTGCACCTGATGATTTTCGTCAATATCACACACGCACGTTGTACTTAGTCCAGATGCTGGCTGTTTCTTAATGGGGTGATTGTATTGTCGCGTTAGGGCACCAGAGGCTCCACTGGCGTGAGTTCTATGCGTAAAATTAGCAGAGTGTATCTATTCAGTTGTCCTTTATATACACTTTTCACGATATAGTCCACTCTCTCTCGTCAATCACTCCTGAGCTCTTTAAATCGATGGCCTGCCCATCCATGATACCATGAACATAGGCTTCACCAACAAGCGTGGTCATTCCCTCTCTTTCTCGAATCACTAGCGGCACCGAACACCCATAAAGCACGCAAACGCGATCACCCTTTTGCGCTCGGATAGGCGCCAGTCCAATATAGCCATTCTCTGTAATCAGCAGGCGCCGATTGGTGGCGAAGGTCATGCAATACACCAACTTAGAGCTTTCGGTCCTATTGATGTCCCAAAACCCAGCGGATTGTTCAGCGGTAAGGCGCTGATAGTCTAAGTCGATATCAGTGAGTAGAGTGCGCAAAAATGCTTCGTTGAGGCACCCGCCGTCAACATAACGAGCAAAAGTTTGGTTATAGTGTGCCATGCGGTGTGTTCTCTGCTGTTCTCGCGCTTTATATTTCTCGTCCTTCTCTACGTTCAGGTCAACGCCTTGTTCCATTAGGTGCCTGTCCATGATTTTGAGAAAGTAATCAAAGATATCGATTGTCCATAGATCCCGGGATAAGCTTTTGCAATTGCCAAAAGTCCGAAGCATGAGCTCTTCCCAGTTCGAGATGGTGTTAAAGAAGAATAACTCCCCGTCATCTTCAAGGCGAGAAAGCACGTCACCAAGCTCTATAATGGAGCCGACCAAGACACCTCGAGCTGTTAATGACCCTAGAGATTTTACAATACAAGCCTCTGGAAGCGTTTGGCCGTGAGCACACCAAGGTTTTAACTTCAACTCCACCCCGTCCGCTGCTCTTCTAAGCACCCGATCATCTACTGTAGTGAATTCGTGGAGAAGATTACCATTAACGTATTTTAATATCAACGGCATTGCAGGGTCGGCTATATTATGCTGGTCTTCAGTCCATGGATCGGACCAATCTGGAACCCAAGATGCAAGTCCATGATCTGATGAGGACTTGCGACGCATAGTGATGATATCTAGGCTTTTGTACTCCTTAATGCACTGCTCAACCAAGCTTGTATAGACGTCTCGTGTAGTTGCCTTTGAGTAATCAGGCTGAATAGAAGTGTCCGCTACCAGACCCAGAAGGCCATAGACCATATCGCGTGGATCGGTAGCCCTTGATCCACGCAGACAAGAAAGCAGGTCTGCAAGCGAGAACGTGGATCTCAGGTTTCGAATTTCCCAGAGGCTATCGATAGTTTCTAAGTTGAGTAGGCCTCCGATATCCGGACTGTAGGTCGGCATTGCGACGTTGATGATCTGGTCGATATTCCAGATGGCCAACGCAAAGGTCGACCATGCCATTTCATCTGGACCACAAAGAATCGTGACTTGAGACGCTAGTACTACTTCTTGAACGATCCAGATGCGTTTCCAGAATGGACGTTGTGCGAGGTCGTTATAAAGACCACGTTTTATAATCTTTTGAATGTGTTCATCTGTGGCCAGCTGATCCTGTAACTGCACTTGACTCTCTATGACGAGTTGGCGTTCCCCTTCACTATACCAACCTTTTTTGAAAGTTGTAGATTTAAGGTATTCAAAAAGTTTTAGGGACCAAAATGATTCCCCACCTAACCAAACGACTGTGCGAGTGGCACCTTTGTATATCTCTCTCATGAGCTGTACCTGAGACGATCTCTCGTCAAGGTCATCTTGGTCAACACATATTGCATCGATCCAGAACGTACGCACATCCTTCTCGTCGCGAAGTGCGTATAGCGCCTTCCAGAGATTGTATGTTACTTGAAAGCCATGGCCATTTAGAAGGATGAGATCAGGGTCAATTAGATTCGTTTCCCCCCAAACGTATGACAGTGCTTCGTATGGTGGATGGTCATGTAGGGCGTGTGTGGCTAGAGATGCTTCGACGGGGAATGGCTTGGCGCCTGGGTGGATCGAGACAAGGCGAAACTGAGGAGGATCTGATTTGAGGTATCCGTAGTTATGCTTCCATTTAGACATCTCTTCAAAGTGATCTGCACTGTTTGATGACCTAGATTATCATGAAGAGAAGGCGGTGTCCCTACTGTGGACCTTGCAAAACCGGCTTCCCCGCATACAATTTTACAACGATCCACAATTTGTTAGAGGTAATTCAGGAATACGGGGAACCACACACGGTGTTCTGTGATAATCTCCGACAACCGTAATCACTCTCTTCGGGTAGTGGAACAGTAACCTCATAGACCAACCTGGGAGCTGGACGGTCACATGGGGATAACCCATCTTTTGGGGCGTAAAAGCACACCAAATCCCATGGGCAAGTCCGTTTCCTCCAACACAATTTTCAAATTGTGAGGATCAGTTGTCACAGGAGTATTCAAAGGGTTGCGTAGTCGTCGCCAAGCGTGCACTCCGCTCATAAGTAGAGAAGACTGTCCTTATTAGAAAGGTAGCGATTAGTTTATCAATATAATTATACCTACCTCTAGCCTCCTACTACGTTTACCTGTCTTTGAGCTAGCGAGGACCTTGCGAGATTCACATTCTAATCGCTACACCATTACGGAAGACAGCTTGACTAGAAGCATGGCTGGAGGGGCTCGACGGGCCGTCGCGTCGACAGTAACAACCCCACAAAATGACGAAGACCCCTAGTAATCCTAGATGGAGAAAACGATGACACCGACCTCGTTAATACTGAACGGAAGGAGGACGAGCCCGAGGTACAGAGCGACGATGACGAAGATCAATTGCAACGACTGCTGCAGTGCGAACAAGAGCTCTGGCGGAAACTCGAAATGCGTGAGGTGCAAAGACGCATCAGGAAACCCGAGGCGTCACTCGAGAGTGACGATAGGTCTGCGTTGGTTAATCGTCGGGCCCGCGACGCCTTTCTTTGGTAATACCGGCGGGAGAGGATTGTTCAGTCTGGCCCAATAGATTCTGTCGATCAGCCATACTCTGCACAGAATAGCCTCGCCCTATGCCACAGCAATTCGATCTTCTTGAATAATCTTAGGCTTTCCGTCCCATTTTAGCAGATAGTAAGTCCTTGAAAGAGAATAGACGATATTGTAGATAGGCGAGTAGAAAATGTAAGAGTAGGAGCTTGGCTCTTTGTACTATTTTCATAACTCATTCTCCTCACACTCCTTACCCTCCTCGCTCACCCTACTCACCTAGTTTACCTAGCTTACCTATAACCATCTAATGTCGCGGTATAATACATCCTAATATAGCATATAACTTCTAGGGGTCAGGGTAGTCCCCATTACATATTAGGGGGTAGGAAACATTTTACAGCTCTCTACGAGCATGGAATTTGGGAGGAGGAGATTAATTGTTAGGAGTTGCGAGTGCGGTTTGTAGCTAGTTAGTTCTTAATCATATAATTGGACTGATGACATTTATATATCTTTGTTGTATGAACCTTTTTCACCGTGGATATATTACTGTATGTGGCTTGAGGAGTAGGTAACTTTTGCCCGCCCAAAAATCCAACGATGAGGCCATCTGTTCATATTCCAACCGTAAGATTACTCAGATTCCCCATAAAATCCAATTACGTGTACCAGCGTCAATTCCCAAGTCCAGACCTCCAGGCAACACAATTAACTTTCTGATAACCACCACCACCCATGTCTTTTAGCGCCAAGTATCCACACCGCCACTGACCGCCTACCCAATCCAGCAACGACCACAAGAGGATTGATACAGGAACAGCACGCCTTCCGAAGAGACGCGCAGTCCGCTGACATCGCGTTTCAAACTCCCATCATCTTTGTAATAACGGATAACGGACACGTTTCGTTTCCAGTGCAGATACGAGACCTCCATCCATCCAGGCCGAGAACCGTCGCCTGCCTACCCCATCAACGCCATTACAAACGTCCTCCCAATCCTTACACATCCAGACAAACCTAACCCACCACCATCCACACCCTGTAATGACACAGCCCCTCCTAACGCCCACGTTATAACCTCCCACCTACCCCTCCTTTTTTTCCCCTTCAGCCAAGTTCCTCCAGCCTGCAGGTACAATGGATTGGCCCTACCACATCAACACCTCGCTTACCCCCGCGCAAAAACACCTGCGCCGGGAAACCCTAGATCGTTATGGGTTGTACGCGCATCTCTCCCCTCTCGTCCCTATAGCGCTGTATAGTTTGTACGTCCTGACTACCTGGCTCGCCGGTAAATGGGTAGCGAGGGATGGGTATGCGGCTGTGCCGGGGTCGCCGGCTTTGAAGCGCGAGAGGGGGACGGCGGGGGGGAGGGTGGGGAGGTGGTGGAGGGGGGTGAGGTTTTGGGGTGGGGGGAAGGGGAGGAGGGAGGGGGAGGAGAAAAGTGGAGGGGATATGGGGGATGAGAGGGTTGTGCATAAGGTTGTTGGGTTGGTATGGGCGGTTTGGTTGGGGGTTTTGTCGGTGCATGGGACGGGTGATGGTGAGTTGGGCGTATTTTTCTTACTTATTTTTGAGGAGAGATGGGGGCGGAGGGTGTCTGGTCGGATTGGAAGTCTAAATCTGAGACCTTCGCTGATATCACCTGCTCCTATCTTCCTATTTTCTATCGTCCATGCTATTCTTCGTCCTGAAGCTAACACCTCGCAGATTACCTCCATCTCACCAAACGATTCGGAACAATCGCAGCATCCCAGCTTCCGCTACTGTACCTTCTCATGATGAAGAATCGCTACTCCCCGCTAGGGTACCTCCTCCGCTCCTCCCACGAAGAGCTCCTCCCCTACCACAGCATCCTCGGCCGAAAAATCGTCCTCCTCTTCACACTCCACGCCGTCTTCTACCTCAACTTCTTCATCCGCGCCGGCCTCGTCAAGAATCTCTTCACCCGCCCCGTCCCATTCCTAGGCGTCGTCTCCATCATCCTAATCCTAGCCCTCTACATCACCAGCTCTACCACAATCCGCAACTACAGCTACCGCATCTTCTACACCTTCCACTTCGCCATCAGTCTAATCCTCGCCCCAATCCTCTTCTTCCACGCCTCCCCCGTCCGCATCTACCTCATCGAAACCCTCGCACTTGTCCTCTTCAACATGCTCACCCGCCAACTAACCTCCTTCCTCGCCCCCTCAACCATAATCGCCGTCCCCCAAACCACCCTCCTCAAACTAACCATCCCCATCCCCCCGTCCCATCGCAGCCTCTACGCAACCGCACAAGCTCAACACGTTTACCTATCCATCCCACCACCCAGCCAACCTACCGCCGGCGGAGCTATCCTAAATCTCTGCTACAACCCATACACCATCGCCTCCATCGCCCCCGACACCACATCCCTAACCCTTATCGCGCGCGCCCTCTCCGGCCCAACCTCCACCCGCCTCCTCGAGCTCACCGAGCTCTCCAAAGCACGCCCACCGCTCCGCATCGAAGGCCCATACGGCGGCTCCAACCGCTTCCCCGATTTCGCGAGCGAGTTCGACCGGGTCTTACTAGTAGCAGGCGGCGTGGGAGGGACGTTCGTACTCCCGCTTTATCAGCGCGTGAGAGCGGAGATGGAGAGGAGGGGCGCGAATACGGAGAGAGTTGTTATGGTGTGGTCGGTTAGGAGCGCGGCGGAGGTGGAGTGGGCGGCTGAGGCGGTGGGGGAGGTGGCGAGTGGGGTTGAGATTGTGGTTACGAGGAAAGAAGAGGAGGAGGGGGATGAGTTGAGTGGTGGTGGGGGGGTTGAGATGTTGGATTTGGCGGAGGAGGGGGGGAGGAGGAAGAGGGGAAGGATGGATGTGAGTGGGGTTGTGGATGGGGTGTTTAAGAAGGGGCAGGCGAAGAGGGTGGCTGTTATTGTGTGTGGACCCGGGGGGATGGCGAGGGAGGTGAGGAGTGCGGTTGGGGTCTGGGTTGGGAAGGGGAGAGATGTGTGGTTTCATGAGGAAGGGTTTGGGTTTTAAGGTGGATCGAGATTTCATGTTTAGATTTAGATTTTCTATATACACATAGTTACTTTTCTGTGGCCTGGCCTTCTATACGCCCCTTAAATGTTTCCCACCAACCTACGCCTTCCACTCCAACGACCACGTCTCCTCACCAGCCCTAAACGGCATGATCTCCAAATCTCCCTCTCCCCTCAACATATCCGCCACCTTCGACCCACCCCTCTTCAACACAATCTTCTCCCCATTCGCCTCAACGCCATAAAACTTCCTTCCATATCCTCCCAAGAACCCCTCAAGCCCCTCAACCGTCACCTCCTCCTCCTTCAACAACCCCTTCCCAACAGCACCAACCACAGCCTCAAGAACCAACTGCGTCGCCTCCCCCTGCGTAAAGCACCCCGCCGCCGGCTTCCCCCTCATCTCCTTCGCTGAAACGGCGTGAGGCGCAGAGTCAGAGCCGAAGAAGAATTTCTCTCCCCCCGACACGGCAGCGCTGAGCAACGCCTTTCGGTCCGCTGGGAGCTTAGCAACGGGCTTGCAGAAGTGGTGTGGGTTTCCAACAACCTCATCGATGATAAGGTACAGGTGGTGCGCCGTGATAGTCGCTGCGACGGTGGGACCGCACGCCTTGACAGCCTCGATAGCGGCGGCGGTTGTGCAGTGCTCGAGGATAATGCGGAGGCGGGGGAAGGCCTCGTGCAAGGCGCGGAGGGTAGGCAGGAACTTCTCCTCTGCGGATAGAACGGTGATGGATGCATCTGCAGTGGAGGGGAGCTCGCCGTGCAGGTTAAGAATCATGTTGTGCTCTTCCATGGCGGCGAAGACGGGGTAGAAGACGCTGTAATCTACAACTCCGGCGGAGGAGTTGGTGGTCACACCCGCGGGGTATGATTTTACGTTCTTGATACCGGCGGCGGCGGCTTCGGCGATGGTGGCTGGGGTGACGGTGGGGTGGAGGTAGAGCGACATGAGGAACTGGACTTTTGGCTCGAGGGCTTGGAGGCTTGATTGGTACTCGAGGGCGTGGGCGACTGTGGTGATCGGGGGGACAAGGTTGGGCTAGTATATAGTTAGGGGGAGGATCTTGGGTAGAGGAGGGGGGAGAAGTACCATAACCATCACGCAGTTAACTCCACCAGCACGAATACTGGGGACGACGAGGTTCTTGGTCGCGCCATCGCGGAGATGGACGTGCATATCCGCCGAAGCGGGCAGCTCCAAATTTTGGAGCTTTTCGAGGACCATGCTGGCTAGAATTGGAGTGGAATAGGGTAGGTTGATGTTGGGAAGCACTGGGATGAGAGTGATATAATCGGAATATATTTTAAGTTTCGGGACCCCGCGGTTGATGCTGAATTGGGTCGGGCGGTCAGTGGGGTCGCTCTCCATCCAACCGGACTATCGTTGCTCCTCTACCGAGTCAGGTCCAGGAACTAACAAGGGACCCATGCACCAAAAGTTTCCTGGCCATTTGGAACGTTGGTAATCACGAACATATCCGCGTCGTTGAGCAGAGAACTTTACTTCAGTCTTTCCTTTAGGTCGCTAGAAATGTTTATTGTACTATAGATTGGTTTCTTCTGTTATTTCAACTTTCAATTCCTCGATAGACGGCTTTGGCTCCGCAACAAAGCCAGGATGAACACCATGGCCTCGCGCACCCTGCGCACCTCCTCGCACCTCCAGCACAACTCCCCAGTCACCAGCATCTTCCTCCAACACATCAACACCTCAATACCCATCAGCCAGAGACACACCTCTCGCACCTACTCAACCGACATCTCCGAATCCCTCATCACCGAAAAACCCCGCAACAACCGCCTCAACCCGCCCTCTTCAACCCCCCCANCAATCCTTCTTCCGCACCCTCCTCAACCAAGGAAAAGGCTACCTCACCTTCTACAAAACCGGCGCCCAAGCCATCTTCACCAACCTCAACCTCTCGCGCGCCCCCCAAGAGCTCGTAGACAAGAAATACAACGGCGCCGTCTACGAAGCCGTTCGCGACCGCAACCTCAGCCGCGCAGATTACCAGCTCCTTCTCCGCTCATGGCACGACATCAAGCGCCTCCCCGTCTTTGGACTCATCTTTATCGTCTGCGGGGAATTCACCCCGCTCGTCGTCTTGGCTGTTTCCCGCGTCGTGCCGTACACGTGTCGCATCCCGGCGCAGATCCAGTCGGATCGCGCGAAGACGGAGGCGCGTCGCAAGATCTCGTTTAGGAACTTGACTATGGAGTTTTCGCCTAAGAAGGAGTTGGAGAGGGAACAGTTGCTGCATATCTCGTGGACGTTGGGCTTGTCGAGTAAGATGTGGGATTATATTGGTGGCAGGCTGCCGGGGCCGCCGTTGGCGTTGTTGAAGGGTAGGGTGGCAAGACGCGTGGAGTATCTGCAGACGGATGATAGGTTGATTAGACGTGATGGGGTTTTGGGCGATTTGGAGGCGGAGGAGGTCACAATTGCGTGTGCGGAGCGCGGGATTGATGTCGTTGGACGCAGTGAGGAGCATTTGAGGGAGATGCTGGAGAAGTGGATGGCGGCGAGCAAAAAGACGCCTGTGGAGAAGCTGTTGCTCACGAGGTAAGTTTATTCTGGATTGATTTGAGAGGAATGAAGATCAATTGCTAACTGCTCGCCTCACAGACCGAATGTCTGGCAAGTGCCTACGAAGAAAGACAACTGATTTCCAAGCACGAGGGACACATTTCACACAGCATTCAGACATTCGCGGCATTGATTCTGATTTTTGGGACATTTGTATTATCATCTACTACATCAGTCGCGATATCCCATCTCTATGTACACTAAAGCCATTCCGCACGGAGGCGTTCAGGGAGATAGACGAGCTCATCCGCTCAGTTGAGCGGAAGGAACGACAAGATAAAGAGAGCCTAGAAAGAGCACCTCTTATGTAGAACACCCATATCCAGCTCAGATATATTTAATGTACCATAAGCTATAGCCTCATGCACCTGATTTTAGACCGTCAGCACCCGTGATGATTGATGCTATCTGCACCCCTCCTAAACTCCCTAGCTCTTTCTCCCCCTCATTTGTCTCTTTCGTACATACATACATACTCATTACATAGCCACCCTGCAAACGCACAACTCCCCTCGCTAAAGCCGTAACCCGAATACGACATCCATCAAACGCATTCCCACTTTTCATCCACCTCATTGCCTAAACCTCGCCAACTGCGCCATAATATTCTGCACATCTTCCGCGCTCTGACCTCCCTGCACTTGCGCCTGTGCCTGCTGTCCCAACCCCGCAGCACCAAGGAGAGCACCTAGATTCGGTGTCGCGCCTTGGGACGGATACTGAGCTTGCTGTTGGGGTGGATATTGTTGTTGTTGTTGCTGCGGCTGTTGAGCCGGTTTTCCCATTAGACCCCCGAGGATGCCGGCGAGGTCTACTTGGCCGTTGGCTGGGTTTTGCTGCTGCTGGGGTGTTGGGGATTGGATGGGTGCATTCAGTGTCCCGAGCAGCTTCTGCAGAGTAGCGTTGTCGAGCTGGCCGACGATGCTTCCAAGGTTAGGAGCTGCCTGTGCAGCAGGAGCTCCGTATTGTTGCCCAGCCTGCTGTCCATACGTGGCTGGGGCGGGAGCAGTAATTTGCTTTTGTTTCTCGCGAATCACCAGCTCAGCCGCAATGCGAGGCTCTAGATCCGCATACTCATCGAAACGGACATTATCCGCGCCACGCGTGCGGTCAAAAACCTGCAGTGGTATCCTGCTCACCTGTTGCGCCTTGTGCGTCAACTTGACAACGGCAAGGACACCTTCCAGAATCTGTCGGCGAATTACGACATCCACTGGTAGGCGTGGGCTGAGGAACATGACTTCGGTCTTTAGGCCACGGCTGCGGATTTCACTCTCGACCCAGCTAATAAAGTTGCGGTCGAGCTCCTCGAGGAGGATGATTTGCACCTCCGGGACGTCGCGGGCGTCACGACGCGGGATACTCAGCGCAGCATCTTCGTCCATTTCGCGGCGTCGGGGGCTGATACTCCGCTCACGGTAGCGTCCACTGTCTCTGCGATCGTAGACAGGGGAGCGAGATCGTGTGTGACGACCATCATGGCCGCCATAGCCATCTCGTCCACGGCCCTGGGCATACTCATCACGACCACGGAAACCCCCACGTTGTGGCGAGGGAGACCTCAGGGTTCGGTAGTCCTCGCGCCCGCGCGTGGCACCGCCGCGGTGGTCACCCTCACGAGGCGAGGCAAGTGGTCGTCCATCGTATCGATCGAAACCCTGGGGTTGATTCCGGCCTTGCCCTCCACGGCCACCCCCGCCGCCTCGTTGATGCTCTGGCGATCGCGAGCGGCGTTGAGTAGCAGGTTGCGCTTGTCCAGCCTGTCTGGTGTTCTTCTGGGGCTTGGAGATCTCGAGGTCTGCTGAAGTCAGTATGGATTCATGGCGAATTGGCTGCGGGACGAGACTTACGCATCTTCCTCCCTCTGATCTCCTGGCCTTGTTCACGCTGGAGAGCTGCATGACAAGAATTGATGTCGTGGAATTGGACAAATCCATATGCTTGCTTGATCGAAACCTGTGCCAGCCTACCGTATTTGTGGAAGATGTAGAATATGTCACGCTTCGTTACCTTCTCTGTTGGTAAATTACCTGCAAGTGGTCAGTAAGATGATAAATACGTAGAACGGCTGTATAACATACCTATGAATAACCTTGATCCCGCGGGGAACCTGTCCCACAAGCCTTCCGAGACATACATCCGCTCATCAGCCAAGAATTTATCATACAGCTTCTGGACATCCGCACCCCACTGGATCTCACCCGCATCTTCAGCATCTCCTCCCTCAGTGGACGACTGGGCTCTGTCTTGCTTGGGGTGAGGGGGAAGGACAGACGATGGAGGAGCTGGCAGAGATGGAGGGGCATTGAAGGACGCGGCTGGGGGTGGAGGAAGGATGTTTCTAGCATCGGTCTTTGTGCCTGGTGCACCAGCGGCAATAATGGGCATGGGCATTCCCGGAGCTCTGTATGCAGTAGAGCCCGGTGGGACTGCAAAGCTCGGGCCCGCATGGTATTTGCGGATGTCATCTTGAGATGCATACGCCGGGTGCATGGCAGGCTTTTGGAGGACTTGCGGGCGTGGAGGGAGGCTTGAGTGAGATGGGAGAGTGGAGGGCCCGGTTGGTCCGGGTGGCCCCGGTGGGAAGGTTGGAGAGCTAACAGTGGTTGCGGTGGGTGTACCATTAGCGGAGGAGGCATTGATTTCAGCATTGGCCGTGATGTTATCAAGCAGCTGCTGAATGTCTATCTCGCCTTTGGAAATACTCTCATAGGAATGGGCTGGAAGGGGTTGAGACTGGGCCTGGGCTGTCTCGGGTATCGTTGGATCGGAAGTGCCATCAGTAGCTAGAGGAGCAGGCTCAGAGGAAGTCGTAGGAGGGGATGTAGTGGGGTTAAGGGAGGAATTGTCGATAGATTCCGTAGTGGTATTGGTGATGGAAGGGATGGTGTCGAAGGAGGGAGGAGCGGTCTCAGAGCCTGGCAATGGAACAGATGCTGAATGAACAACTTCATGTTGATCGGCAGCCACGTTTGAATCTTCTGGACTATTTGAATCCGCCTCGCCATCGGACTCAAAAGTCAGCGCATAATCATCGTCAACCTCGTCTCCCGTCTGTGGCCCTGGTGCAGCAGAGTCGCTTTGTTCTGGTTTGTCCTCCTCATCATACGGATCTGAGAAGCTACTCGCGTCGCTTGTATCATTATCGTCATCTGCAGTTGTATTTGTGGTCGTAGGAAGGTTGGCGGCGGGAGCGTCTGTTGATGACACAGTATGTGTGGATGTCATATTGAAGACAGGATCGATCTGGTTCTGGAGGACTGGGAGATTCGACGGGATTGAGGGATGAGATGGGACGGGAGAGACTGGAGTGGTTGGTTTGGTATGAAATTTAGGCGCGTCCCAAATCATAAAGCCAGAGGATCGGGGCAGATTGCCTCGCGATTCCCACTGCTATAGTGATGGTGGGAGAGTTTGTTGATGTAATGACAAGTGTGGAAGAAGAATCAACAAATTGATTTCCGGCTGGAGGGGTGGCGGAGGAAGGGAGAAGGGATTGGAGGTGGAAATGGAGGAAGATAAATAGATTTTTGGAGAGAGTCGTGGATCGAAAATGTAGAGGACAAACGTCGAAATGGGGATTTTTGCTTGCTTAGCTACGTGGATGTGGATGTAGATATGGAAGAAGGCATTCTAATAAATCAGATTCACTCTCTTTCAGGCTGGGCGGGGGGATCTGGGGATCGCTTGTGGGTGGCGTCGGCGCGGGTGTGGTGTTTGCTAAGGCGTAGGTTTGCCGCGTATAGATATGCAGGCAGATGAGGTCGAGTTTGGAGGTTTGGGAGATGGGGAGGTTGTGGAAATGGAGATGGGGATGGGGATGGATTGAAAACAGTCGCGATGTTGAAGAGACTTGAGGTGAAGTCATGTCGCACCTCGAGTGCTTAGTCAGCATTCTAAGCCACATCGTGATATCACGTGCAATCTATTTGGTCTTGCCAAAGCAATTACAATCACATCTCACATCTCCATTTCAGCAATTGCCATATAACTTTTGGATTACAGGTCCTTGACAGGGCGTATTATAGCAGGTGTTTACCATTGGAAAGGAATATACTCATAAGAGTTACGCTATTAGGACTCTGAGAATACCACCCCCCTTGTCCTCCTGCATCTTTGATAAACTGTCTCATCGACCACCACAAAGAGGACAAAGAGGACAAAGAGGATGAAAGACTCGGGACTTCGTGTCCGGAATGTCCCACATATGCAGCCGCCGAATGCAACAAGCTGTTATGTCCCGTCACCTTAGACTATTTGCTATACCACGTCCGGTAGCATTTCAACCACAGCAACTCATCCGGAGTTTGCCCATACGCCAGTTTGCAACTCCATCACGCAATGGATCCGGCTCAGAATCACCCTATTCAGACGAGGAATACGCAGCTGCCCGGGAATGGGCGTCGACTTTCAAGCCGGGATCATTACCACGGGATCTGGCACAAACACGATTTGACCGATCATCAGGCAAGGGCGGACAGCATGTGAACAAGTAACTGCTCTCAAGCAACCTCGTTTTGCTAGAGACTTTCTAACATCTCACAGAACAAATTCAAAGGCTACAAGTGCATGGCAGATCAAGTCAATAGCGCCCTATGTGCCAGCTATGGTGACCAAGGAGCTCCGTGCGTCGCGGTATTACTCTAAGAACTCTGATTGCCTCACCATTGCCTCACAAGAGGGTCGCGTTCAGAGGGATAATGAGGATAATTGCCATGAGAAGCTTTACGAACATATTACAGATATTGCGAAGCGGATCATCCCGGGCGAGACGTCGGAGGCTGCGAAGGCGAGGGCGGCAAAGCAGTAAGTATAATCATTCTAGATCCAACGAATTGGTAAATAACTAACTCATCTACAGGAAGAAAATCGGAAATGCCATGCGTTTACAGTCGAAGAAGGAGCACAGTCTAAAGAAGCAGTCCCGGACTAGTAAGGGAGGTGATTATTAGGGCGGCAGAGTTGTCCTGAAGTGCCGTATTTCGCGAATTACATACGTGCAAGTCCAGGGCCTGGGCCTTTGTGGGTTCGAAGGGACCGATATCCAACTGTTAATTTGGATATAATAGTTGGAAGTGGGCAAGTGGGCCGTAGAGTTTGGCCTCGGAGACCGATTTATGCAGTCAGAGCTGCGATTCAACGCAAGGAAGTCGCTGAACAAGATTTCCTTGAGCAGGACTTCCAGGCGGAATCAAATGTAAAATAATAGCCACAAGTACTGTATGATAGTTGTATAGATACCCATCTCATAATAAGAAATGAAAATAATCTGATTACCATCTCCATCGTAATCATCCCAACAATCCCACCACAAAATTTCTCGTCCCACTCCCGCCCATCCCGCGACCCTGTCCCTGAATTCCCTCCCATACGGGACACTGAGCACTATAGCTGACGACAACCCCTACCTCAAATTACTCAGCAGGCACGAATCATAGCACCATAAACAGCAACTACTACTGCAATGCGGCATATCTAAGTAAGGAGCGGCTGAAAAAAAAAACGCAAACGCAATATTACCATTTCCCCGCGCGCAAGTACCCCTCTTTGTCTTCAGTAGCACTCGTCACTCACCTCAGCCCTACCACTCTGTCGCGAACCATCCGCGCACTTTCTTATCCCTAGATATCCGTTGTGCGAATCCGCTGGATAGAAAGTACGGTACGATAGTACATACCACAGTTTAAGTCTCACTTAACACCCACGACTCGACTCGCTCAGGACGGACCCCTCCCTAACATCCTTATCGCCCATCGCCCACCGCCCACGCCTTGATAACCACCGACCACCGACCACCCCCGCCCCCAACTCCACGACCTCGACCTCAACCTCAAATATATCCTCCCCTCCCCCTCCACACCCACTACACGCGCAAAACCCAGCACATGCGACGATGAGCTACGATGCCCCTCCCCCGACCTCGTCGGCGTCGCGCACCCCTCCCAAAGTGCAGCCCTGCCACTACAAGACCGGGAAGACCCTAGGCGCCGGCTCGTATTCCGTGGTCAAAGAATGCGTGCACATCGATACCGGGCGATACTACGCCGCGAAAGTTATTAACAAGCGTTTAATGGCTGGAAGAGAACACATGGTACCTACACCCCCTTCCCCCCTTCTGCAACCGCGGCTTCACAACGACTTCCCCGCTAACCCACCCAGGTCCGCAACGAAATCGCGGTCCTCAAACGCGTCTCCATGGGCCACCGCAACATCCTCACCCTAGTCGACTACTTCGAAACGCAAAACAACCTCTACCTCGTCACCGACCTCGCGCTCGGCGGCGAGCTCTTCGACCGCATCTGCCGCAAGGGCAACTACTACGAATCCGACGCCGCGTCCCTGATCCTCGCCACCCTCTCCGCCGTCGCCTACCTCCACGCCCACGGCATCGTGCACCGCGACCTCAAGCCCGAGAACCTGCTCTTCCGCACCCCCGAGGACAACGCCGACCTGCTCATCGCCGACTTCGGCCTGAGCCGCATCATGGACGACGAGCACTTCCACGTGCTGACCACCACGTGCGGGACGCCGGGCTACATGGCGCCGGAGATCTTCAAGAAGGCGGGCCACGGGAAACCAGTCGATGTCTGGGCGATAGGCGTGATTACGTACTTTTTGTTGTGCGGCTACACGCCGTTCGACCGCGACTCCAACCTCGAAGAGATGCAAGCCATCCTCATAGCAGACTACCGCTTCGAGCCCCCCGCCTTCTGGCGCGGCGTCTCCGCCTCAGCAAAGGACTTCGTCTCCCGCTGCCTGACCGTCGACCCGTCCGCGCGCCCCACGGCTCAAGAAGCACTCGCGCACCCCTTTCTCGCCGCGCGCCCGGCGGAGGAGCAAGGCGAGCAGAGCGATCTCCTGCCGACGGTGAGGAAGAACTTCAATGCGCGGCGCACGCTGCATGCGGCGATCGATACGGTGAGGGCGATTAATAAGTTGAGGGAGGGGTCGGGGCACATGGATGGGGCGAGGAGTGGGGAGCCGGAGCGGGCGGCGGCGGCGGCGGGGCCGGCGCTGGCGGCTATAGTGCGTAAGGCTGCTCAGGACGATGAGGGGGTTGAGACGTATCCTGAGCGAAGGCAGGACGCAGAGGGGGATATTAGGATGGACTCTGTGACGTCCGCGTCGCCCGAACCGAACCGTCCGGGCGCGGGGCTGTTGACGAGGAAGAGCGGGCAGGGACAGAGTGGTGCGGAGATTGAGGCGCAGGAGGAAAGGATTAGGGAGGCTAGTCGGGGGTTGTGGGGGGGGAGGTAAGTGAGGGAGCTGAGCGAGCTGAGGCGAGGTGAGCGAGGTGGGGGATGGTTTGGGTTTGTGGGAGGGAGAGGAGGGGGAGAGGGGAAGGGGAGGGAAGGGGGGGAATGAAAATGCGATATGATAAATACCCATTCTTGTAGCGGCGGAGATGTTAAAGGGGGTGGGTGGGTGGATGGATAGCTGATATGAGTTGAAATGAGATGATGAGATGGAAATGAATTGAATTGAATTGCTTCAACTGTTGTACTGGACTGCACCGAACTACACTGATCACTGTTTTATGTCCCGCCTGCCTGTCTGTCTACTCTACTCTCCACCCCATCCTCGCCCATCCTCTGGGACTAATCAATCACCAAACAGTAAATCCAACAGCAAGTCAAGTAGTCACAACAAAGCTATCAGGCAGTCAGGCAAGTAGGTAAACGTAACATCTCCATTCATCAACATCTCGGGACCAGCCAAGACACCTCCCCCAGCTTCCCCAGCTTCCACCTCATCCCCTCTCGCCCACATTCTATAAAAAGCGAGTGTTCTATATACACCACCCCACCCCCCCGCCAGCTATCATAATCTTTTGTAGCGACCGTTTCCCAATTTTTCTCTCTCCCATTGGCATTATTTGTATGTTAAATTAAACTTATCCCCTTATTATTCCCCCTTGGCCTTCCCGCGCCGTAACCGCCTCGATCGATATGCCCGAGTGGGGGATCGATGTTAAAAACGCCGTTATGCATGATTCCGCCTCCCCGCTACCACCTCCGCGCTTGCTCCGCGCATTGCGATTTCGCGCCTCGCTCGCTCCGCCGCGTGTTGTTGTGAAATAAAATGTGCTGATTAAATAGGTTGTTATTAAGAATGGTTGTGAAGCTTTTTGTGGGTGGTAATTTGCAGGTTGAAGATAGTAGGGTTTCGTTTGCGGGTCGTTAAATGAGGTGTTTGAGGAGTGCGTGTGTAGGTTTTCGTGAGTTTCGACTTCGGGTGGTGTGGAAATCGAGTCGATCTCAATCTCCCGAGAGTTCGTGACAGTAGAGCAGCAGACTTGCAAAACCATGCAGCCAAGATAGGAGTCCTCCCCTACCTCACCAACACAATCTCAGCCACACTCTCCCTATCCGTCGACTCCCTCCCCCCCAGCGTCTCCCCCTCCCACAAACTCCCCCCATCATCCGGACTCGCGCTCCCACTCTCCTCGCTCCCCACCCCACCAACCGCCCACTCATCAACCAACAACCTCTGTCTGTACCCCAGCTCCGCGAGATCGTACTCCTGCTCCCCGCCCGCCGCCTCCCCAATCTCAACGTAATCGTAGTCCCACCTCGTCGACTTGTCCGCCTGGCGCCGAGGCAAAAAGTTGGCGCGCGCAATGTAGAAGACGACCCCCGAGATCATGGAGCCGGCTACGAGATCGACGGCGTAGTGGTGGGAGAGGTACATGGTTGCCCACCAGAGCCACATCACGTATGCCGCGAAGAAGGGCTTGAAGCGCGGGAAGCACTCGGACATGAAGAGCATCACAATAACCGCATTCCCCGCGTGCAGCGACGGAAACGCGCCAAAGACAACAGGGGCGTTGGTGAAGTTGGTCGAGTACAGATCAACCCCGAACAAGGCGTCGATGCGCGCCAATCCAGCAGGGGAGCCAGGCATCCCGTAGTTTGCCGGTGCGAGACCGTTGCGAGTCTCGTACCAAGGTGCGGCGCAGGGGAGGAGGACCTGGATGATGACGCCGGTAAGGTTTACGTAGCCGAAGGAGCGGCCGTAGATGGGGAGTGTGCCGGGGGCGGCGAAGATGAAGAAGATTACTGCGGCGACGGCGGGGCCGCCGAAGTGCACAATGCCGTAGGGGAACCAGGCGAGGACGTCGAGGACGACGTGTTGGTGGGCGGAGAGGATGTTGGAGAGGTTGGCGCCGTAGAGGATGTTTTCGAGGGCGGGGAGGACGCGCACCCAGATTCCGGGCCGGGCTTCGCTGGGGATGAAGCTGGGAGGGGTTAGTTTGAGTATTGGGGGGTTTAGGGGAGGATTGGAAGGGGGGAAGGGGGAGGGCCGGGCTTACCGAGCAGCAAAGAAGAAGATGACCCAGGTCAGCACAGGCAGTGCAGGAATGAGGAATTGACTCGTAATAGGAATAACCGCCGCAACAAGAGCCAACAATATAATCCCCGTCTTAAGAATCGGCGCCGACGGCGTAATCGCCGCCGAAAACAGCAGTATCAAGACCAAAAAGATGTTCTGCGCATCATACACGCTCCACCTCCGCTTCTGCAGCTTATGCAGCGTGACATATGGCGAGAAGGACGTCTCGATGGACGACAGCGCTGAGGCGGGGGACTGGCGCGCGTGCAGCTTCGAGCGCAGGCGGCGGCGGTAGCGGCGCGGGATGGGGTTGGTGAGGATGTAGGAGGGCCAGGCGAAGGGGAGCTTGGGCTTGGTGAAGGTGGGTGACGAGGACCCGGAGGAGGAGTGGACGGACATCGAGAGGAGGGCGTTTTCCTGCTCGAGCCGTTGGGCGTGGTGAGGTGGTGGTTTGGCCGTGGGTGGTCGGGAGGGTCGGAGGGGCGTGTGAGGTGTTGAAGAGGAGGGAGGGTGGTTGTGGTTATAGCTGACTGGGAGTGGAAGGCGTGAGGTCGGAGAGAGGTTGTTGTCGAGGTTTGGCGGCGGCGGCGGTGGTTGTAGGAGTAGGTAGGTGTAGTAGGAGGTCGAGAAGGAGAGGTGGGTTGAAGTGAAGTGAAAAGGTTGAAGATCAAAAGGAGAGAGATTAGAGGTACGGACGGGGACGGAGATACTTTGAGGATTGGGAGTGGGTATGGGTATTGGTATGGGACATGGGGGGGTGGTTGTGCAAGGCGGTAATGTAGAAAGGTCGGTGCGTGCGCGTTCTTTGGTGTCGGTTTTGCGTCTGGGCGTAGGCAGCGTTAGGCGGTAGGGTAGAAAAAGTACGTACCAGAGGGCAGAATTCAGTAGTGGGTTAGTGGGATTACAATAAGTACAGTAGTGGGATTTTAGCGGGATTATCAGGATTACAGTAGCAGTCTAGTAATCCAGTGGCTTACTGCTCTCTTCACAAACCAGACGGGTACAGTGCTGATCTTTGTTCCCAATGGCAAAATAGTCGAAATTTGACTGCCAGTGGCGTACCAGTACATGCTTTACTTATCCATTATAGCTGGACAAACAAGTATACCCCCGTACCGTTCAGTAGTACAGCGGCAGGGAGAAACACACGGGAGACACGAGACATGAGACACCACACGGGGCAGTTCGCAGGCTGAGCGAGGGATGGGATGGGGATTGTATACGCGTATGGGGTACGGGGATGGTACGCGGGAGAGTGGGTGTGGATAGTAGGGGATGGAGGGTATAGGGGAAGTATTTGTTTTGGGATAACGGGCAGCAGCACGACAGGATAGAAAGTGAGTTAGGTCGGTTTTGTTTCTTCAGGGGACCATTAGCGACTGCGTATCGTATAGTATTACTATAATAGGCTCAGTCAGTCAGCCAATTTCACGGGTCTCTCAGCTGTCATGCTGTGATTGTGAGGCTGTAGTTAGTCAGTACTGTAACTACTATACCTATATTATGTCAGTTTGTATAGTACAGCACAGCGACACATATTCAGCCCGGATAGCAGGCAGCGAGGGTGTACAATAAACCGGATTGACTACTTTGTATCACAGGGCAGCATAGGACAGTAAAGACACACGACACCAGGCACAAGAGCACCCGTCACAGTGCATATCGGCGGATTATGCGGTTGGTACAGTACATTGTCCAATGCGCCACACTCCACACGCCGTCCGCCGAGCTCCCGAATCGCGAAGTACGTACTCACCACTGACAGTGCATAACCCTACCTCTCCCCCCCTAAACCGACGAATTACACTTTGCCGTGCCATACGCCGAACAACCCGAGCGCCGCCCGCCGCCCCGTGCAAAAAAAGCGCATACCAAGGGCAAAAGGGAGAAAAAAGAAGAAAAAAAAATGTGAAAATGTGAAAATCGAACAACACCCCGAGCGGGCCGTTAGCTTAGCGTACTCTATCCAAGCATAGTGGGTTTTTAAGGCGCGTAAGTGGTTGGTGGTCCAGGGTGGGTTGGCCAATTAGGTGGTCGGAAGTGGGGGGAGGGGAGATTAGATGGTCGGTCGCTGTCGGTGGTCGGTCGTGGGAGTTCGGGGCGGTCGGTGGCTTCGGGTTTTGAGGGGAGGAGAGGGAGGAAGGGAAGGGAAGAGGGATGGGAGTGGATAGTGGGGGGGGAGTGGGGGAGTGGGGAGGAGGGAGATGAGATGTTGATGTAGTGGTGATGTGATGAGAAAGGGAGTATGTGAAGGATTGGGAGGATTTTACTTAGTACCGTATGTAGGGACATATATTGAGGGATGAGGTAAGCGATGTGGGTGGTTAAGATGCTGAGGGTTGGGATTATGGTTATTTTATTGGTATGTATGTATTGTAGCACAGTAGGGGAATAGGGGGATGAAAAGTGAAAATATGAAGGGCACGAGGAGAGACATTGTTGAGCACGTGAGACTACATACTACTGTAGAGTACAGTACAATAAGCTCCCCATGCACCCACAGCCCAACTCAAGCTGTCTCGCGCTGATCAATCAAAAAGTTTAACTCTCACTGCAACCCTCCCTCTGCACCCTCCACCATCTCCATCAACCCCTTCTGCCGTACCTCCGAGGTATCCGGAGTTATCTTCGTCTCTCAAATGGGTGTGTTATTATACGGTATGCGGCCACACTACACACCCGTCTGCCACCATCACCAATCCCACTAGCCACCTCCAGTCCCACCCACTGGACGAAGAAACAACCCTTCACCCGAGTTATACACATCACGTGCCGGCACAAACCCATCTTTTATGCACACGTCATGACGGAATGCCGGAGACTTGACGACATGCGAGATGCGAGATCAGAGATCCCGCAGTAGTAGACCGGGCTGGGGCTGGACTGGAGCTAGTTAGCTGACGCCACGACTGGTTTGTGCTACCAAGGTTTTCACCACCAAAAAAAAGGACAGCAGCCTTAGACTTCTCACTATACATGAGATATGCAGTTGCTAATATCTGCTGACACTGCTGGCATTACTAACACTACTAACACTAGTGCACAACACACCGAGAAATCTTGTATCCAGCTATTGACAGCCATACATACAGCCTCCTACTCAGACACCTGCAGACACTGCAGACACTTCCACCCAAACTACAGCAAAAAATATGCACCTCATCCGAGCTCTCCGGTAGTTCTAGACCCGTGATCTCAGACACACCACTACCACCCGCACATGCACAGTCACCAGTTGGCAGTCCAAGCAGCTATAGCCCAGCCCTCCCGCTTTCGCATCTGGAAGCGAGTGCGAGTACCGAAATTTGCATACGTCACTGTTGTTTTTTTATGTATGCTGTGCCGTGTGCTACTTGTATGTGCCCATATTCATCCTCCGCCGCGGCGGTGGTGATTGTACTCTTACCTTGTGATTGCTTCATATCTCGGCATCACTAACTCCCCTCCCACGGACACACTATCCATCACTCACACACTGACAGATACAGCAGATACAACCTGACAGATAACACACCGCCTTCCCTGTCCAGTAACTCACGATCCTCCCCCGCTCCACCCCGCTCCGCCACCATCACCATCACCGCCGCAGCCAGCGCCAAGATTTTCAAACGCCAAGACCCGCCTCTCACCGAGCCACAGTGGTGACCAACCAACCAACACTACCCAGTAGTCAGCCCCCAAATGTAATCTCCGACATCTCACATCCCACCTCCAAGCGAGGCCTTGAACGCGAGGCCGTTACGTGGAATGTGTACCGCAGTTAAGGCTGAGTAAGTAAGTACTCGGTTGCTCGTTTGGGGTCTGTAACTGTACTTGAGTTGGGGGTGAGGAAGGTGATGAGGAGGAGGAGAGGAGGACGTACGTCATAAGATCTATATACTCGATGCTCTATCGTATTACTATACAGGAGTTTATAGGCCTGGAGTATATCACGTGATTTAATGTCACGTGGATGGGGTTTATCACTTCTTTTTAGGAGCTTCTATGCTCACTCACTACTCACTACTCACTGTCAAGATGCGAAAGAGGTTAACTGATAGACATAGGAGGGTTGCTATGTAGTTGTCATTTTCAACATCTATGTACCCATTCTCCCCCTATCTCCCATCTCCCATCCTGCATATCTATATACACACCACCTTACACCACTCCCAGAACTACACTCACTCTCATCTTCACCTTCATCGTCACAAAAACCACACTTTAAACTCCCTCTCTTACAAATAATCATCTTATCATCTCATTTCAAAAAATATTCACTCCTTTCCCCAACCCATCCCATCCATCCCCTTTCCTATCCGTTTCCCACCCCCTTTCCCCTTTCCCATCCCCCAAATTCCCCCCATTAACACCAAATCAAACCCACACCCCACACACAATCCTACCATTACCACATCCCCCCAATTAACCCCCCTAAACCCAATACCTCGGCTCCTCAAAGACATGATACCTATGCCCCCTCACCCC
>LNAS01000101.1:0-53183 GCA_001630605.1 Pseudogymnoascus pannorum
GGTAGGAAGTGGCGGTGTGGAATTTTAGGGTGGCCCGGTCGGGGGGGTGGCCCGGTCGTGGGTGTGGGACGTTAACTATCAACGTTATCATATTTTCATCACCTGTTTTCAGTGCCAATAGTCTCCCTCGTATTAGGTGGCCTCAAAAAGCTCGTCCAGGTATCAGGATTATTCCTAAGCTCATCACCTCTCGCCTTCTCATAGTCATCCCGAAGCTTTACAACCTCGTCGTATGTCACGTCTCTCGCGCCCGCCCTCAACTCGCGCTCCATGAACTCGACGTTGTCCCTCACTTTCCTCAGGCCGTCTGCGTACTGCAGCAGTCTGTTTGGCAGGCCTTGGCCCTTAATTAGCGACAGTATGCCCGTTATGACGCCTGTAGTCGCGCCAAGGACCGCGACTGCGATATGGTTGTCGCCGGCTGTGGCGCCGAGGATGATGAGCACAGACGCGACGATGAGCTGGATGATCATGCAACTGTAGACGAGAATATCGTAGACATGGTACAGATTCAATGTCATTCTCTCCTTCTGGACAAGCGTGTAATACACTGAAGCCTCATATTCCGTGTTCAGGGGCTGTCTTCCTAGCAGTTTTGATAAGCTGGACTGTCTTCCGTTGATTGTTGCAAGCTGGACGGTGGGCTGCGCTCTGGTGCGGGGGCCAAGTGTGCCGGAGCTCGTAGCAGCCCTATTGTTTCGTATAACTAAATCAGGATCTCCTTGAGGTATTCCTAGCAGAGCTCGGAAGACTTCGAGGGTGACTTTCTGGTTGGGCCGACTTTGTGCTGCTGTGGCTGGCGGCGCTGGCGGTGCTGGTGGTGCTGGCGGTGCTGGCGGTGCTGGCGGTGCTGTTGCGCCAGAATCTCGATTTTGGAAATCCAAATTTTCGAGGATGGTGTTGTGGGAAGCTAGTGAACCCCCTATGGACTTATGTTCATATTCTCCTGGATTACTCATTCTAAAAAGGAGTGCGGTGTACGCGTGCTTGTGACAGATGCTTAGAAACAATGATAGGAAAATGGCACAAGAACAAGTTGTATCAATCTTGATGTTGTATTATTATGGATGATGTTGGCTGAATGGAATTATATTCTGATATAAACAGGAAGTTTACGCCGGGACCGCACCCATCTTCGTGGAGTCTCTACTATAGACTAAATATGCTGTGAATAATTACTCGTCTGCCTTAATTGCACTGACTCCTCATTACGCCCATCATCTCTATAACAGTGACATCATTTCTTATGGCTCTAGGTACTTGTAGGAGAGCGATGAAAGGAGCCTTATATGCCTCCTTGAGACAGCATATAACATGTCATAGTTACTTGCATCATTGCTATAACTTACTATAACTTAACAAGCACCGAACGCCTACATATATTCGGCAGTTGACGTAGTAAGCTCGAGTTCACTGCGAACGGCGAATTGTCAATTAGGGCACGGTCGGCTAACCAGCCCGTCGAAGACCTAGACCAATGCAGCAGCTTAAGTCACCGCAAATAGCTAAACTAGCCATTAAATGCGGAAGCATTCTTCCAGTGATACACTGCTGTTGGCCTCGGAAATGGTTGGCCATTTTTAAGTCTTCATTTTTGGCTCAGGTTTCTCTGGTGAGGTACTCATTCCAGTTTCTGTTTGTTTACAGTATCACTAGCGTGGTATCACGTGGGCCTAGAAGCACCACTTCAACATTTGGAAACAGCTATTAGAGGTCCCCCGAAAAACCTGCAAGTTGGTATATAGGTGATTCAACAGCTGCAGGTTTATTCCCGGTGTGAGAAATCCCCCTAACCGTGAGGATGTGCGCTATCATGGAACAGCAACTAGCTTTTCCATGGACCAAGCCATCTCTCGTTTGAAGGAACGGCGCTACGCCAGAACAACAGCCCATGACTTTGAAGAGGGAGCCCCAGTGCATTCCCCGCGGCGAATTACTAGACATTCTCCTTCACGATCTGGCAATATGCATTGTTGATTTGTATCCGGTTTTTGTTCACAAACTTTGTGCTGTTCAGATCCGCGGCCCCGTGTTATCAGTAGCTGTCAGGCATGCACTCGAGTAACCCAAGTGCGGGGTAGATTTTCCTAGTACTTTGGCCAACCAAAGTCTTATCCCTCCTGTGTGCTCAAAATATGCCCTACTCATACGTGTACATGACACGCTGAAGCCTGCGTCGCCGGCCGCATCTTCGGTCGCATCCAAAGATGGCAATCTGTGGAGTTCTCAACTCCGTACCCGTAATAAGGCAAGCTCCGAGTGTTCTACTCCGAGATCAGCTCAGGAGTAAATGGTAAACTCAGGAGTAGAAGGTAAACTCCGAGTGTTCTACTCCGAGATTAGCTCAGGAGTAGAGCTCTACAGTATATATAGTAGTTACAGTAGCTAGATTAATAGAATATGCATTTCACTTCTGATCAATTGGGCCTTACTCATTTACTATTCTACTGAACCAACCAAGCGCAGTTCAACACAATCTGTCACTGCTGTTTGGTGTCAGGCCATTCACTACGCAGGGGCGGGGTATTATGACCAGTCTGGAAGGGCGGGGCTCGCTCAAGCCCGCTGTTGGTTATCCGATCGGTCGATCTGCTGATCTCGCCGCAAGCAAACTTTGATCTCACGACAACCGCATTCGATAGCTTCACATCCCTTCCGTTTGACTAAATCCAACGGTACCTATTATGAAAAGGCTCCTAGAGGGGCGCACATTGTCGGTGGCGGGTACAGTTGTCGAAACCAATGAGTGTATTAATTTCCAGCTTGCTTAATTTTTAAATAGCTTATAGCTAGAAACTACAGACAGAGAGCCGATCCTATTAAATACTAGCCAACGGCAAATCGATCCCTTGAATGCCTTTCGCCCCTGTCGTCAACGTCATATTCCTGCTCTGACCAGATGAACTTCTCATCAATGCTATCATCGACAGTCCTATCTGGTAACCCCTTTACAGGCCCACGCCTCGCAATCTCAACAGGATCATACCCGACAAAGATATCTTTTCCCGTGATTCTCCACCGCCCAAGCGTCCCCAGTAGTGTCGCCACCAGTGGCAGCAGCAAGATGGCCAAAACCAGTCGGTCATAAACGTGAACCGGCGGCGATGTCGTTGTAGAGACGGCTAAACCAGACGCATACGGCACCCGGCTAAACGCCATAAGCGTTGACATCTCGAATATGCGAACGATGCTCCTCGCCACATGGATACCCGATGATTTCGCTTTCGGCATCGACAATAGTGTTGCCAGCGCGCTGTTGTACAAGGAATCCGCACCATCGCCCATTCCCGTCGCCGCATTGAAGTTCCACTGCAACGTATACTGCGGATCTTTGGTATAGATCCTGCTTAAGGCGCCAATGGTCCCCGGCCTATAAATGCTTGACATGTTTTGCACAAATGAGCCTTCCCTACTAACGGGCTCATTACCGCCTGTCTGCGTGATGGACGCCGTGCCGAAGGCGAGAATGCAGTCTACTGTATTAAGGTAATAGGGTCCGTTGGGGACATCGGTTTGATTGACGAAAGCACCAAATATGATGGCAAAGGAGCCTGGAGCGCAGTTACCAGCGACGGTCTCGCAGCCAGGCGCATAGTAGCTGGTGAAGTTGGCGTATGTATATGGTGCGCCAGAACTCAGGGCGACCAATGCGTTGGGCTGGTAGGTGCTAGTGTAAGTTTCATTGATCAGGTTTGGGAGATCGGAGTTATACATCGTGGAGTGAGGCTGGCTGATGGCCTGGCACGTCGCGTGGATTGATGCCGTTAGACCAGTTACGCTGCAATTGCCATTTGAGCATACCCTTGACCCTGGTGTAGTTAGGTTGTTGAGATAGGCCAAGGCCGCTGTTTCCCTAGGAACATCTCTGAAATTGCCACCACTATACTGCTGGTTCGCAGCGGTGATCCAGCCGGACCACACATCGCTCGAAGAGGGTATTGATTGCGTAGTCGCAGTCACAATTTCCCCTTGCGAGATGCCAGATACCAAAACCGGACCTAGAATAGCTAGCCCAATGACCATCACGCCTGTAAATTTCAGCAGCCAACTACTACCATCGAAAATGTAGAGGATCTTTGCTAGTGCGAAACGCTCCATTGCGCCAGCTTTTGCGACTCGCCTACTGTGAGATGCGTATCAATCCTACGAGGAGCTAGCTTGAGCCAGAGGTATTGCTCGACTGCCCGTGTGATTAACGAGACTGTACCGCCGCCTAAGACTGCGGCGAGGAACGTAACGGCAGTCGTCGGTTTGAACGGATGTGCTTCTGGTGTGATGAATGAGGCTATGTGCAGTGCAGACGGGTTGAGGAAGAGGATGAGAACTACACAGCTTACTAAAAAGCAAGCCGCAGCATTGATTAGTCTTGAATATGTCTCAGTGAATCTCTTAAAGGTGTCCATTGTCTATTGTATGGAGGTTGAAGGAGAAGTTGAGTCGCACTGCCTTTTGGAGGGATATCGGTAGCTTATACTTCACAGTACCAGCAATGTTCTAATGGATAGAAATGAAGTCGGCGTGACATGACTTACCCTTGCATCCCCCCAGATATAGAGGTAGGAATCCGGATTTTTTTTTTGCTTTTCCCTCTCGATTTGGATTGTTATTTCATTGACTTGATCATCCGAATGACGCCTTTATCGCGATTGGCGATCGCGCAGCATCCCTACTTGCAGTCGCACCTTTCGTGCCGTGCTTGATGTTCGAGGCCTCGAGCGGCGTAAGTCGAGCCATACGCCCTGTTCGGGCTGTCTAGACAGGGTAACCGTGGTTTGATGATTGGCACCGTGGGTAGCTCGTCGATCTCACCGATGCGTCACCGGCACGTCACCGGTACGTTATTTTATGCAAGCCGAGCCTCAACGATAGGGTCCTTGACCAGTCGGCGTGACAGCGGGACCCCGAAACAAGCTGTGGTCAAAGCTTGCCGTCGATTAGTCGATCTGTTGATCTCGCTGCATGCGAACTTTAATCTCACCACAGGCGCATCACATCGCTTCGCGTCACTTCTGGAAGGCGAAGTCTTGACAGTACTTATTATGATTGGCTCTTAGTTGATGGGCGCATTTTCGGTGGTAACCCTGCCCAAAACAATAAAAGCACACATGGATCATGGATCATAGTTAGTCCTACCTCTTCGAATAATTTTGGTGTCGACCCGACCAGCTCTGGGTTTTAAGGGCCCTCAATTCATCTTCGCCCTCTCCGCCCTTCTCGCGGCCTTTTTCATCGCGCTTGGCGTTGACAGCCAGCATTCCTACCTCGTCAGTCAGGCCAGCCTTGGACCAGCGTATTCGGTGTGTACGCACGATATCTCTCTTCACAGGCATCCACGAGTGCTTCATCACATAATTCGACGAGCAGCCTGCCTCTCCTCCTCATCTCCAGCAGCCGGCGATGCCTCGCAGCTTCGCGCTTGCACAAGCCTGACTAAACCCTCATCAACTGGCAGAAATCGCCGTCTAGTAATACACGCATACGACTCGCTCACGTCCCCCCTTATACGATCGATAATAACGTAACCTCGTCCTATCGCATCGCCTCGATTCTCGTATCAGCAACCTGATACCCAAAGTTCATACTTCGATCTCAAATTGACTACAATGGTTGTTCCACCCGCTTTCAAATCGAACTCCAACCCTCTGATACACTCCCTTTCGTATAACTACGAACACGTACTTATTATTCCCCGAGCCTGGTGTTGTTGCGGAGTCCTGCGGTTTGGCACTTTCTCTCCCGTGGGCCTCACGTGCTGCCCCTCCCATTTTGACTTCATCTAAACTTGGCTTGCCTTCAATCGTTAGGTGAACGACCAGTGTGCTGATAGAGCTCTTCTTCTAGGATCTTTGCGTCGGTAACAAATACCGTATCGGTCGTAAGATCGGCAGCGGCGGCTTCGGTGAAATCTACCTCGGAAAAAACATGATCTCTGGCGAGGAGGTTGCCGTCAAGCTTGAGAGCGTCAAGGCCAAGCGTCCTCAACTTGAACATGAGGCTCGTGTGTACAAGTCCCTTGCCGGCGGTGTCGGTGTTCCGTACGTCCGGTGGTTCGGAACCGAGTGTGACTACAATGCAATGGTCCTTGACTTGCTCGGACCCAGCTTGGAGGACCTCTTCAACTTCTGCAACCGTAAGTTCTCCCTGAAGACGGTTCTTCTCCTTGCCGATCAACTCATATCCCGTATCGCACACATCCACACTAACTCAGTTATCCATCGTGATATCAAGCCCGATAACTTCCTCATGGGTGTTGGTAAGCGAGGAAATCTGGTCAATATTATTGACTTCGGTTTGGCAAAGAAGTACCGTGACCCAAGGACCCATTCCCACATCCCTTATAGGGAGAACAGAAACTCGGCTGGCACTGCCCGTTATGCCTCCATCAACACCCACATGGGCATCGGTTTGTTCCCGGTACAATCAAATACTCTATAAATGCTAAAATTCTCACAGAACAATCTCGACGTGATGATATGGAGTCCCTTGGATACGTTATGTTGTACTTCTGCTGTGGCTCCCTTCCATGGCAAGGTCTCAAGGCTGCTACTGCGAAGCAAAAGTATGACAGCGTCGTGTTTAAGAAAATGGCCACCCGTACCGAAGCCCTTTGCCATGGCTTGCCCAACGAGTTTGCCATTTACCTCAAATACATTCGTTCCCTCCGCTTCGATGACAGGCCAGATTACGTCTACCTCCGAAAGATCTTCCGTGATCTCTTCGTTCGCGAGGGTTTTAAATACGACTATGTCTTTGACTGGACCGTACAAATACCCGTGCAAATAACAGAGGAATGCATAGGCCACTGTCCGCTACTTGAGCCATCTCCTGACTTCAGGTATGATGCAGCGAGACGAGCAAAGAATGGCGAGATGAGCAAGGCCGTGGAGCTTCAACAGGCCATCCAAGGAAGCTATCCTACTATTGCCTAAAAGGCAGATTTAAAGCTCAGATACTCGCATATGGTTCCAGTTCCTATACAGGAGCTCAAAGGCTTCGCAGGCATAGTCAGTGGTCTGCCGCCACCAGTCTCCGACGGTATCGTTATCGATATAGGATACGCTAAGAAAGCGAACTTGGTGTATAGTGGCAGCAGTATCGACCAGGCCCAACTCAAAAGAATTCTGCAAAGGTTTGTGGACGTTGAACTCAAGGACATCGCCAATAACGATGTTGATCCGCGCAGTCTCCGCAGTCGAGGGAAATCGAACGTAGAATGCGAGATACGAACGCTACTGGATGGTGAACCCTGCGCATGATAGCACCATTGCCGAGCGACAATTGCTAAGCTCCTGCGATTACATATTGTATAATATGTGCAGATACCTCTGTCGGTACATTAATCGTTTTGCTGCGGAAGTTTGGGAAGCTGTTGGCAGCGGAGAGGGCAGTCATGTTGAACCAAACGATGGGGAAGGAGGAAACAGGAAGATAAAGAGGGGTAATCAAAAGAACTACAACTTACTTTACAGTCAACAACCATGCGCACATAACCGTCGTCCAAGGTGTCATCAACTAAAAGCTCCAACGTGTCATGTTCTCCGTCGCCCTAGTTTGTTACCACAAAAGGATGGCTTTGCAGGAAAGACCAGAAGCTGACGGAGGAAATTCATAGGTTGATGTACTAGCCAGCCTTGACTTCTATGGGCCGAGACATTGTCATCCGGACCATGACTGTCTGGTCGATGTAAGTGATGAAGGCTCGAGGGAAATGGTGACCGCATGCTTTGTTCCAAAACATCACGACGCCGCATTGAAAGGCGAGCAGTGCGGCGAATACCCCTGCAAAGATGTAGACATAGCTCCAGATGAAGTAGGACGGGGATATGATATGTCGTACAATGGTATACACTTCGAGTGCAGCCAGAGCTTGATGCTCGCGGAGGAAGATCTCGCAGGAGGGCTTCCGGAGGAAAGGAATCGAGAAGAGTATGAGAAAGCACAGCGCCGACCCGCCCTGTCGTTTGTCAGACATGATATCTCGGATATGGAAGGTTTGGGAACTTACGATCAGTCCATAGAGATTTTCTGGCACGCTCAGAGGGAAGCTGACACGGCTAGCAACCACGATGAGGATGTGGAGGAGCATAAGAAAGAACGACATCATGCCTGCCGAGCGAAGAACCATTTGCCACGTCAAGGAGACGCTAAACAGATCTGAAAGAAAGCTAAGATGGGTTCCGAGGAATAGCAGCATCATGTTAATCAGGGCTCTGTTAGCAGCACGGAAGCCAACTTTCGTGGTCGTCAACTTCCAGAACTCGGGGCAGGAAATGTTGACTGCAATGTATGCGGCGTGCAGGACGACACCTGCTGGAGACCATGGGCCGAGGACCTGCGGATACGTCAGGTATTTAGACTGCCATAGGACGAGGTATTCGATAAATTGCACGAGATGTGGGCGAAGAGTGAGCAGGAAGAGAATGATGAAGATGCCGCCTGCAGCGATAACGTAGATATAAGTGATCTATCTGGGGTGGAGAGATGTAGTTGGAGCGCAGACAGAAGAACGAATGACCTCAAGGCAGTTGCGCAGAGAATCTTGTGGAAAGACGTGTAAGGAGTTAGTCTCTTTCACAGTGAGTCTCTTTCACAGTGAGTCTCTTTCACCGTGAGGAATGGGTAGCAGAAATGAGCTTGGGTCTAGAAGACCAGCGACAGGGGATAATCGGATCATACAAGATGGGACAATCGGATCATCCAGAAGACCACCAAGAACAGGGTGTCGGAAGTGGTGCATATGGGTGGTGGTGTGGTGGGGCCGTGGGGCAGCCAGAAGTGGCTGGCCACCCCCAGACATAATCAATCGATCAAGGCCGCTAAAAAGCGAAAACGAAAACCTAGCGGCGTGCAATAACTTAACAATTTAGAACATGCTCTTTAAAGTCTCTGAATCTCTCCCCATTTCATGTTACCCACAAATGCTCCTTCATTATCCCCTTTCCAATTTCCAAACCGCCCCCCTTTTTTACCCCCTGCCCCGTTTCCTATTTTCCTCTCAATTATAAATAATCCACACATATGAAAGTTCAAATTTAATAAATTAAGTTTCGAGTGTGGCTGTCTCTCGTGCAAAACTTCGTGTGTGCAAGATCCATCGCGTTTTCCAAAAATTGTTTACAATCCGTGCATTACTTTCCCTGCGTGAGAGGAAATTCCAAGGCTATGCACTTGAGATTCGAGCTGCGCCACACCGTCACACGTCACACTCTAGATGAGCGCAACGAGACCCATAAGCGCACCAGCGAAGGCGGCGAAAACAGGGGTATTGACACCAGCATTGTTGGGTGCTGGTGTGACAGTAGGTGGGGCGGAGGACTGGACCGAGCCGAGACCTTGCGTAACTGTCTTCTCGCTGGACTGGACGAGGGTAGTTGGCTCGTTGATGGTTGGGACGGGGCCGGCGATGGTCTGGGTGGTGGTGTTCTCGACGTTCTGGGTGACGGTGTTGCCGATGACGGCGGTGGAGTGCGTGGCCACGGTCTCGACGGCGGTCACATCGTGGGTCTGGGCGATGGTCATGACGTTGGTCTGCGTCACGGCGAAGGTCTGCGTCACGACGATCGTGTTGGTCTCGGTGACAGGGATGATGACGGTGGAACCGGCGGTGACGGTAGTCTTGAAGGTCACCGGGCAAGTGGTCGTGGTGATCACGTTTGTGGTGGAGAAGGTGGTGGTTACCTTGGTGTGGCCGGTGACGGTGACTGGGACCTTGGTCACGACGGTGGAAAACGAGGTCTGAGTGATGGTCACTGGGATGCCGCTGATGTTCGAGATGACGGTGAATAGGCATGGGATGGTCTTGGTGATCAGGTCAACCTCAGTCGTTGCAACAGTGGTTGCTGGGCCGGTAACATTGACAGTGTCCGTGGACTGGATGCCCTTCGTGATGCCCGAGGTCGTGGTGAAAGTCTCCACCTTGGTGTGGCCACCTTCAGTCCTGGGGAGTTGTTAGTGCTGCTTCCATGGCCTCGGCGAGGGATAAGATGCAATAGGATGGAACTCACTTGGTAGTTGTCACTGGGTTTTCCGTGATGTTCGTGGTGGTGCAGTCGGTGACATTGGTCTTGACACCATGGTCTGGCCATCCACCACCATCACCACCTCCGTACCCATCACCTCCACGACTCTGGATGGCATTGCCTGACACAGCAGTGACGGAGAGAACCCCAAGGGCGAATGCGAACTTCATGTCAATAGACTTCTAAAGCTGATAGCCTGAACGAAAGAGGGGCTCGAAGAGTATTAAATAAGGTAGTAACGTAGCGAAGGAGTTACTTTGGTGGCAGCACAGGAGGGCGAAGGCTCGAAATAAATTGGAAAGTAAGAAGAAAAAGAGGAAGGAGCAAGAGGAGGCAGGCTAGTTTTTAAAGCACGGCATAAAGGCGGAGACTGAGAAAATGCAGCTCGGTGGCAGAAAACGGACGCCACTGTCAACGTCCGTTCTCTGCCACTTACCAGGGAGCATGGTCACGTCACTTGGGATAAAATGGTATATTTTGTACTGTATGGTGTACAGTATACCGGCCATACGGGACATGTTTCTGTAGTTTGTGTGGATATGGAAGCACGAACCTGGCAGTAAGTGGTGGTGGTGGTGGAGTTGTTCTGTTGTCGTGGTGAAGTTGTCGGTTATCGTTCCTCTCTCTGGCGTACTTGTACGTAGTTGGTGTCTGGTGGTACCTCAGGACCTTAATATCACACCTTAGTACCTCCGTACCTTGCTTGAGGTGTGGTAACGTAGCACTGGTACAGTAACTTAGCAGTGGGAAGATGGGACGGACCAGAACGTTTCGCTCGCTCAGAATACTCAGGCAACTAGTGGGACTGGGGGCAATCGGTGCTCAATCGTTCAATCGCTTACTGGATCGCTGCTCATTTTGGCAATCGATCCGCGCTTCAGTGGCCTGAGCGCTTGCTTGGCACTACACTTTATGCGCGGAAACGACAATGGACGAACACGAGCACACCAGTTACTGGTTTCATGCTGGTAACTGCTGGCCACTGCTTCCCACTGCTTCCCACCGCCTTCCCGAAGCTTTCCCCTGGCACATAACCACCGTCAACCTGAACATAGTGAGTGCAGGTTACTGACCCTCTTCTGCACCGTTCTGCACCGGACAAGTATACAAGCATCTTACCATTAGCGCACTACGAATGAGCGACGGCGCTTCCACATTCCCATCGATGATGAAGGCTGAAACATACGGAGTTGGGCTGCCAGAACGCCCGCTGCTGGGATTGCGATACGAGCTCCATTGGACGGGACCAGATGTCACATCTCGGTCGAACGTGCCGCATGTGACTAGTCCCTTGAACAGCAAGACAATTCTGAGGGTTCATTATTTGCTAGTCGCGACCTCAATAATACACTCTCAGGGGCAGAGGAATAATCTTCATTAGAATATGACACTTTAGTAAAGCAAGTTAGCGAATTAAGTTCAATTGAGATAATGTCATAGTAGCTCCATGCATTACAAGTGTATGTGGATTACATCACACGCTTGAGAAAAAGAAACTACTTCATACGCATGTGTGCACAGGAGTACAGAAATACATGGATATGTAATATTGGATAATCGCGGAGTTCTGAATACAACGTCTGTTAAGGGAAGACAATTTCAAACTTTACTGTTTATTCATTCGCGTAGGTGATGTGCTTGATTTCGCTACCGAAAATGCTTACCTTATTAAGAGCCTTTTCATGGATGGATACCGTCAATCTAATCTAACAGAACCGATGCAAAGCTACACGATGCGCCTGCTGTCGGATTAAAGACTGCTTTGGCCCAGACTTGCAGATCGACTCCGCTTATATCAAAATTTGACAGGGTGGCGAGACGTGTGTCTGTGCCGATCGGTAATCACAAGTTACTCCACAGAGCTTAATTACGATCGCGCCAAGACTTGCCATCGACGACAGTGGATCCTCTACCAACAAATGTCTTTACGTGGCACAATGTTAATTGTGGTCACCCAACAACCCAAAGACATAGATATTTAGAAACTGCTTCTCAATTAAGCTGCGCTATGAAATGGCTACACCTGCACCGGCGATGTCTAAAGCAACGGCCTTTTCCCGTTAATCCCCAAAGTGGTATCCCGCTCATTCAGTAGATACTAGACCTTGCAGGAAACAATTCCCACATATGCCAAGGCCAAGATCTCAACTTTATGGGCTCATCTTCTAGAAATGGCTCCTTAAACAATTATAGTAGTTGCCAGGCGCTATTTCAGCTCCAATGTATGACACGTAGCTGATTAGGTAGTGACGAAGCCTGATCAAATAAAGTCATGTGAGTGATCTGAGATTAATCGAGACGAAGATGAAAACATTGATGATGAAGTGATGGAACGATGACATGCAATATAATCCGAATACCAATATGAATCACAAGCAGATTCTTAGGTAGTGACAGAGCATGATGATCAAATGGAGTCGTGTGAGTGATCTAAGATCTATCGAGACAGAGATGATAAAAACAGTGATGATGTGAATGATAAAACGATGACACAACCTGTGTTCTAGGGATTACAGCAGAGCAAAAGTTTTGCAACGTCTTAGCGGCCATGAACTCACGCTAGCTGACAATTTCACCATGATAGGCTTTAGCTGTCTGGGCTGGACCATTCTAGATCTAAAAATGAGTGTATCTTACCTGTATCTTACCTCATTAGAGGTCATTAGAGGTAAGATACACTTCATTTCAAACTGTACCCAAAGCTAAGTATTCAGGAATGACAAGAGAGTCTATTTTTTTTTTAACAATGTGATCGTCAATCTTGCGTCACTTGGTCTAAGCGGTCTTACAGCTGTCGCAGCTATAAATACTACATTAGTCCCAGGACAACAGTATTTTAACCACACAAGTTCATATCGAATTCAACCCTCTGTTAACTCGAGAAGCTCATAATCATGAACGGAACAGAGAACCTTAGCATTCGCCCAGATGGTGGTAGTTACTACCTGGAGGGCGATTGTTGGAGCAATACCTCAGGCAATTTTGTTCATAGCGAATTACGCCTAGACGATTGTCTTGGAAATGATCATGGTGAGGATGCTACTTTTTTTCCTCTAGGGCTGCATCGGCATTTTATTAATGTTACATTAGGGCGCTTTCAATGGGGCGGGCGTAACTTTAGTTCTGGTGCTCGTGATATCACCTTTGAAATTGAAGGAGCAAATCCGGTGCCTGTGCTACGCGCCGAACTCCAAGACCAAGGCGTTGGTGATTACGCAGCAAGGGATGTCAATCTAGCTGAACGTATCAACAACAAAGATGGCCAGCTCACATTTAGAAGGCGATAGGGTGCAGATTTTCTCTGTTCGGATGCTCGAGGGTGTTGGATTGTGGTGCAAACATTGGATATTGGCCTCGGGAATCCAGTTGGCATTAGGCTGCCCACACAAATAAACAATCATTTATAAGTTATAGCTTAATAATAATAGTGTGTGCTTTTCACAAAATATATCAATCCCGTGACCTATTCAACAGAGGGTCCTCAAGGCTACACATTGCCCGTATGGCATCGCCAATATTGACACGATAGGATCTGCGTAATCGATTTGTTTATCTCGTCAGAAGGCGTTCTTCAAATGATGGTTCGCCTCGCCACTTACGAATAAGGATACAGTGAATTCAGCCGTATTAGTCAAATAGAGAATTAGAGAGGCAAATATACCAAACCAGTTGATGCAATGAAGACCTATGTTCTACAAGAATCGATCCTGGACAATCTTTAATTGGTCGTCGTATTGGTGACGTTGCAGTAGAAATGTATATGAGTACATACGCCAATAAGAACGGATCCTGCCAAAAACAAGGACAGAATGAGCAGTCTTCAGATCCCTATTGTCGCGAATATCCCTTGGCTATTCATGTGATAAGCACATGTGCTGTGATGAAACTAAGGAGAGAATAACGGACGGTGACCACCAAAGCCGACCTGGGCGATTGCCGCAACAGATTACAGGAGGAAACAGAAAGATAAAGAGGGGTTAATCAAAAGAACTACAACTTAACTTACAGTCGAGGCTGTTGCGAGCCGTAAATTATGATGGGCAAGTTCGTATGTGAAGGTTCACAGCTTCTATGTTGCGAGGGACTTGGTGTCCCTGCCGACGCGGGCGGACTTCACCTTTGATTCTCGAAAATTTGCATAATACTATTTGCGTAATACTATTCTACTAGATGGCTTCCAGTTTAATCCCTAAATCGCTAACACTTGCATTGGGTGGAGGATTATTGGGTGGAGGATCAATGGTGGAAGGTCATTGGTGGAGTACCATTGAAATAAAAGATCGTCATGAAATCATGACCCTCGGATAGATCCACGGGTTGGAACGATATAATGGTGCATTATTTTCCAGGTTTTGGGTGTGAGGTCGCGTCTGGAAGTGTTCCTTTAGTCGCCTCTCAAGTTTCTTTGGACACACATTTGAGGCCTCTTCAGCTGCTGGATGCTTGAAACTTGACATGATTTATTACCTAGATTGGAAAACATATTTCTATATTCAGGATCAGTTGATAGAATATCAATTGGTTGAGGCATTGGTGTGTTGGCAGCAGAGAGCGTGTCTTGTTGATCGCATGCGACTCACCACTATCGCTCCATTAAATAATTCAATGAAATAACTATAACCCTAATGTGACAATTCGCGTGGGTTTCAGCTCTTGCAGTATGGCCGTTCATTCTGCGTTGCACAGATGTTCTAGGTACATCGTAGAGTCTACACGCTTCTCGGACACTTATTTTATCAGAGGACTCGATAGCTTTAATGGCTAATACAATTCTTGCTTCACGGGATTGTAGTGGCATTTTTTGTTGTTGAAGAATGTGATGTAGAATTATGAAGACCGTATGACAGTGGAAAGTGGCCCGCTCGGTGATATGGCCCGCTCGGTGATGAACCACGTTACCGTTTTTTAAAAGAGATGATCTGAGATCTATCGAGACATGGGAAGATGAAAACAATGATGATGAATGATGGAACTATAACATAGCATCTAGTCCGAGACATACAAAATGAAAACTGGATGATATCGTTCCATCATTTCATTATCATTGTTTTTATCTTCCCATATCTCGATAGCTCTCAGACCACTCACACGGATCCATCCGGCCATCATGCTCTACGTGCGTGTGGTTCATATTTGTTGTCTTCTTCTAGGTCTCGATTGGTTTCTGACTAGTTCATGTAGTTATACTCGATCACCATATTGACGAGATCCCCATACACCACGTTATAAGAGTCATTCCGGAGCCCGCATCGGTACGATCGATCGGTAAGATGCGGGCTCCGGAACAAGCCGGGGTCCCAATCCCTGTCCCCTATATAGTGAGTTGGCCTAACAGCTACTACTCCGTCCCAGAACCACCTGGGTTATTTCAGAACCTAGATCTGGCCTGTGCACGCATGACGGACGCGTCGAAACCCTTGTTGCAATTGACTGACTAATTTTGAGCGCCACAGTTATCACTTTTTGGCGTTCTCACTTAATGGAGCGTAGGACCTGGCAGAGGAAAAGGCAGGCAGCACTGTAGGAATAGAATCGAAGATATTAACTACCGCTATACTTTCTGATTGAGTCTACATCAGCATGTGTAAATCTACACTGAGATCAGACTGCTTAATTATGTGATAAGCTACTCCACGGTTTGATCAACCATAAAACCGTTATATGACGTGTCCTAGACCTTTCTCGTATTACCAACTTTTATCTCTCAGATTAGATTCAGGCTTTGGGGTTTTTAAGGACTTCGCCAATGAGTTGCGCTCCTCGAGACCCTTCACAATAACGCTAAGTTTGGCCGTTTGCAAGAAAACATTCTGGACTGGGCCTAGAAGTCGATTACCTCTACAAAGTAGCAAAGAAATAAAAGGTCCTGCGATGAACTACGAAGTATTAACAGCTTATGATGCTGTGGATTGGAATTATATGTGACGATGACGTGTGTTTCACCTTCTAGGCATGACAGATCTCAGATCAGCCCATGCGAATACAATTGATGACGACTAAATATATTCAGTGACGACACCACGTCTAAGTTGCTAAACGTCTGCAAGGCTTGGCAAGACATGTCGAGTCAGTACGGAAACATAATTTAAGGAGTGAGCCCATTAGACCTATGCTACTCTTCGACTTCTTTCATCTAACATCTCTAGTTATGGCGGACAACGTCCAAGAGAAGGTGCTTATCCCTCAAGTGGGTGAGCCTCAACTTATTGTTATCTTTAAGGCCGCATCTACTGTCAAAGTTAGTCACGCGGGCCTGCTGCCTGCGAATGCCGATATTTCTCCAGTAGAAGCCTTGCTCGAGCGCCACAATGCGTCATTGAAACTTCTTTTTGGCCACGACGAGAACCGTCTTCGTAACCAACAAGAAGAAGTCTTCAATGTTCTAGCCCAAGATGAGGAACCATCTGCGCCAGCCGAGGGAACCTCAAACGGAGAATTGACTGATCACTCTCAATACGGAAATTTGCCTGATATGGCAAGTTTCTATCACGTCAACGCCCCACTCGATAATCTTGAAAACCTTGCAGAGGAACTTAACCAGCAGGATCTAGTCGACGCGGCATATATCGTCCCCGGTGGATCTCCACCGCAATTTATCCACTTTGACGTACCTTCTACGGATGCGCCTCCTGCAACTCCTGATTTCATTGCACGTCAAACTTACCTCGATCCGGCCCCGGCTGGCATAAATGCTAAGTTTGCGCACACCTTGTCCGGCGGGAAGGGAGAAGGCATGAGAGTCGTCGACTGTGAATGGGGATGGCGATTTACTCACGAGGATTTGAGGCTGAACCAGGGTGGAGTTATCGCTGGGAGCAACAGCACCGACCTTGATTTCATCAATCACGGTACTGCAGTGTCTGGAGAGATTAGTGGAGACAGCAACAACATAGGAATCGTCGGTATTGCACCGGATGCCATTTTCAGCGGCTCGTCTTTTGTCGGACAAACAGTCAGTGGTGCCATCAAAGCTGCTGCAGATAAGCTTCAAATAGGAGACGTGATACTGCTTGAGATCCACAGAGCTGGCCCCAACTCTCCAAATCCGCCTCGAGGTCAGGAAGGCTACATTGCAATTGAATGGTGGCCAGACGACTTTGTCGCAATCCGCTACGCCGTTGCCAAAGGCATTGTCGTGGTTGAAGCTGCGGGTAACGGTGGAGAAAATCTTGATGCTCCAATCTACAATATACGCCCCGCGGGTTTCCCAAGCTGGTGGCGAAATCCTTTCAACCCCCAGAATCAGTCCTCAGGCGCAATTCTAGTGGGTGCCGGTTGTCCTCCGCCAGGGACCCATGGTCGCAACCATGGTCCGGACCGCTCCCGCCTCGACTTTTCCAACTGGGGCCCCCGGGTCGATTGCCAGGGTTGGGGTAGGGAAGTTACCACCACCGGCATGGGTGACCTGCAAGGCGGCATAAGTGCGGATTTGTGGTATACGGACCGGTTCAGTGGCACGTCTAGCGCTGCACCCATAGTCGCGGGCGCCGTGCTGTCAATTCATGGTATAAGGAAGAAGCAGAGGAGAAGATTTCTCACTTCCCTGGAGTTTAGGAACTTGCTGATCCGGACGGGTTCATCGCAGCAGCCAAGTCCCAGCGCACCGATTACCCAAAGAATTGGAAATAGGCCAGATTTGAGACAGCTCATTGCCGCTTCTTCGAGTATTGAGTGACAGGATTAGCCTGACTTGGGGTGGCAGGATGTTAGTGTTTTGAGAAGTGGTGTGAGTTGTTTTAGCCTCGATGTGGTTTTTGCCCAAGGAGGGTTTCCCACATCTTCGTGCACATGCAGAGGTTAGCTGTACAAAATTTAAATGCAACTTGTATATAACTTTACATATGGGGAAACCGTGCTGATTTCATGGTGAGAATTATGTTCTCCTCTGATGTCAATGGAAAAGCTTGCCGTTGGAGTAGACATGGAATCGGACTGTTTCTTTAAATCCTCCAGTGTTTATATAGTTTGCCATTAGTAGCTGCGTCACCTCCACCTGGCAGTGATCATTCGTGAAGGATGGAACCCCCCGCATGGTTATCTGGTGAGGGGTCATCGGTATAATCGGATGGTGCTTAATTCGAAAGGACTTGTGCCTGAACCACCGCATGGATATCTGGCGAGGAGTCATCGGTATAATCGGATGGTGAGACGATCGTGTGGTGACCCTCAAGTTTGGGCTGCCAGAATTACCGTTCCTGAAAGTGGAAGGGGAAAGAAGATTGGATGGAATAAACATGGTTAATTAACCCCTGTCTATCGCCCCACCCCAAAGACCCACCATGTTTGACAGTACTCGAGAGTACGTACTGGTACGTACTGGCCCCTTTACGTCATCTTGAAGTTGCATCATGGATTGTGGCTCTGTGAAGGATTTCGCAACCCCTAGAAGCCGAAGCATCCCAAAAGGTGCGAACCTAGGATAAGATGCGGTACTGTATGAGTCACCGTTATTCTCTTACTATATAGTAAGTATACGACCAATCAGACTGGTGAGGGATCATCTATGCCATCAGGTACAAGATTAATAGGCCATCGGTTGTGACGGTTCATCTCTACCATCAAGTGGGGGTTGTCTAGGACCATCGATACCTTCGAGTGAGGGTCCATCGAGTTCACGAGGCACTATTGTATACTAGGCACATCAGCATGCGCGGACCCTCAGCATGGTCCACTAGAGATGGACACAAGCTTGGGACAGCAGAATTACTGTTTTCTGGGCGCACTAGATCTCTATAAAATGCCAGCGACACCCCCACAACTATCTTGATCCAACTACAACCCTTCATATTACTTGAGACATAAGCCTTTCGGCGCCATGTCCAATATACTCTGTCCCAACATGCGCAACGTACGGAAACGCCAGAGCCAGAATGCATCTAGAAGGAGAAGCACGTTAACTAACAAGGTATATGAGTATGGGGAATTATACAGCGCAGATGTTGCTTTGATCATCTATCAGAAGGGGCGTTATTACACTTATGTATCTCCTAGTAACCCATGTTTCCCACCATCCAAGAAAGAAATTGTAAGTTCACTCCTAATTTTGATGGTATTTACTAAATAGTGCCAAGATGAATTCGTTTCCAATCCCTATAAATATGGTGCCGCATGGTGCTGACGCGACATATCAACGGAAACGCATTCCAGAAAGTCCAGAGCAAGCAGGGAGTAAAGTGAGGGAATAAATTTGGTGTGGATAATGCAACTGCCACGGCGCCAAGAAGGCGAGATAACGCAACCCTGGCTCAACCATGCTGATCAGAGTTCGCATCCACCCGATATAGTGCCAAATCATCCCTCATCCGATGTATCGATGATTCCTGCCAATGCATTGTCGAGAAGATTTCTTACCTGTAACAGTCATGTGGAAATTGTGGCTCTTTTATACTTAGTGTCATTCTTTAGCTATATTACTCTAGATGCTCCAGCTGTCCTGTTGCAAATTAAGTTGCAAAATAAGTCATTTGCTATGTTTGTTAATGCTCTTCCCACTTGACTCTTCAAAAGTTGGAGCTACTGATAATGGAACCTGCCAAACGGCAGCTCATTCCCAAAGGTGCAGAGAACACTACATTACCAACAAATGACGGCACAAATATCATGACAGTTGCTTATTCCCAAAGGTGCAAAAGACACTACAGTACCTGACATATCACAGTGTCACGAAGCCACGTGACCCCCTGCCACGGTTCGCTTCTTGTAATCATGACATACCACTTCTGAGGACGTCTCGCGCTATTCTACCTTTACTTCCTCGCGTTACGTCTTGTATCTAGAACCAAGCTAGGTTAGCCATCATATATTATTCTATATGATTCATGAGCCAGACCGGACACGTACCTATTACGGTATTGTAAGAAGATTACTCCTCAAATTTGCGTTGTCAGAAACATACTGAGCGGATCTGCGGCCCGTCTACTCACTTGAGAAGCCGATCAGCTGAGCGGATCTGGCAGTTGCTCTACCTACCGTGTAGTCCATGCCTGGGATTGCGTCATCCCGTCTTCTTGGCGCAGCGGATCTACTCTGAGCTGCTCCCGAGCTCCACTACTCTCACGCCTGCCGGTCTCACGCCCACGGGTCTCAAGCCCGCCGGTCCCCAGAGCCCACCATTTCTGGAGAGCTGTGGATGATCGCCAGACCCAGCAAATCTCCCGAGTCTCCCGGCTCCCACGCCCCGCGGTCTCCAGACCCTGGAGACTCCGGGGATTTGCTGGATCTGACGATTCCAGCTCTCCAGAGTAGGAGACTCGGAAGATTGGCCGGATCTGGCGATTATCCCACGTCTCCAGAAAAGGTGGGCTCTGGGGAGTGGCCGGTCTGAGCAAACTTCTTACCAGTGTGACTTGTCTCTCTCACTGCGACGATTGTTGACTGTGAGCATGCAAGAAAGTTTAGAGCTAAGGGATGAGAAGTTCTATTTGCTATTTGGTGCGGTCAGCCATGATGATACGGAAGGATAAGATGTATACTCACGGCCATTTGTCCGAGACAACCTGGGGCATGGTAAACGTTTGTGACAAAACACTATTTTCTTGAAAGAATCACTCGTCACAGCTTTTTCGCTCATTCAGAAACATCTTCTATCCAACTAAAAGTATTTTAGACGTCATGTCGCGATTCATTGAGCTACATCATAACACTTCGATATCACGGCCTCAATCTAATTAAAAGTTTGTATCGAGCCCCATACAATGAAAACACTAAACATCTCCTCTACACTTCGTCTTGCTGTGGTACGGGGTGATTTATGGTAAATCAATATAGTAGTGGTATCTGGAATGTGCAAGTATGCGTATGATGATTGATCCTTGTGTAAGAGGAAATCAGAGTCACAGTTGCCCTCGCAAGGGTTTCTCAGGTATTGCAACGCTAGCATCCGTGTATTAGGAACTACGTACCGTACTGGTGTGGTTTTAGCGTCTTGGCTTGTGAGATCTACAAAGTAGTCATCGTCGATTATAATTAACTTACATGAACTAGTGCGAGATCTAGATGACGACAATAAATATGAATCACACGCACGTGATCAGGTAGTGACGGAGCATGATGATCAGATGGAGCCGAGTGAGTGATCTGAGATCTATCGAGACATGGGAAGATGGGAACAGGGATGATGAAACGATGAAACGAGAACATACCATGCAGTTCGAGACATAGAATATGAAAACACGGATGATGATGCACAATATAATCTATGTTGTCATGAAAATATTGTCATAGACTTGCATAGGACAGTCATTCGACTTTGTAGCAATACAGCAGAGAAAAACTTCTGCACGTGCCTATGTCTATAAGAAGTGCTCTTTGCACCTTTTCATTGTCTTTGGATCTCCGTCTGAATCTCTAACCTCGCCATATACTGTATGTTGAAGAAACTTCCTAAAGCCTTGAATATAGCTTGTGCACGAACATTCGGACACGGCAATAAGATGGCGTCTATTTGCTCCATAATTCCCGAGCATCTTCTGGAAACAATTATTGAAAGGGGAAACGCACCTGATGACATCGTTGCTGAGTGTCGGTCAACCCTTGACCGGAACAACCAACTTCGAGCTGCTCGTATAGAAGACAGTCAACAGATTGCATCAGCTTCACAGGGATTAACCCAAGAACCAGCCGGCGCTCAAGGTATTGTTCCACCATATATCCACCAAGCCATCCTTCGGGGGACTGCAGGGGAAGAGGAACGCGAAGAGTCTCGTCGAGCCCTTGAGCAGGATGCTAAGTTTCGTGCAGCCCGACGCAGCGGACGTCATTTGAATCGCACAGTCTACGACGCTCAGCATAGAGAAAGTTTCTCCCGTGACAAAATTCTCATCAGGGAGGGCGGCCCTCTTGTTAGCAAGATCAATGATCCAAGTATGGATGCGAATGAATGCTACATCGGGTTTGAGAAGACTTATGATTTCTATTTGAAGTATTTCAATCGCGATTCGTTGAACAATGGAGGCTTGCCCCTTGATGGCTTTGTTCATTATGGCAAAAACTTTGGGAACGCATTCTGGGACGGCGAGAAGATGGTTTTTGGAGACGGAAGCAAACTGTTCAACGGCCTTACCGACGAGCTTGACGTTATTGGCCATGAGCTGACTCATGGCGTGGTGAACTACACTTGCAACCTTGAATATTGGTTTCAAAGCGGCGCCCTGAATGAGTCCCTTGCCGACGTATTTGGCATCATGGTAAAGCAATGGAGTGAAAACCCAGACAGACCTCAGACGGCAGCCGAAGCCAACTGGCTGATCGGCGAGGGGATCTGGCGCGAGGGCATCAACGGCAGAGCGTTGCGTGACATGAAAAACCCAGGGACTGCGTTCGATGATCCTATGACTGGGAAAGATCCACAGCCGGCACATTGGAAGGACTTCGCCGTATTGCCTGGTACTAAGAAAGGAGATTGGGGCGGAGTCCACGTTAACTCCGGCATTCCTAACCGTGCATTCGCCCTTGCGGCCACGAAAATTGGAGGATTCGCTTGGGAAGGCGCAGGTCAAATCTGGTACAAGGCGATGTCAAGTGTAGAGCTTAAACGAACTGCAACGTTCAAGGAATTCGCGGATGCTACTATCAACAACGCCGGAGAGCATGCTGTAGATGTTAAGAAGGCTTGGGAGGAAGTGGGTTATCCATTCCCTTAGAGGGTCGCTGCAACGGGTTCTAGGACGCTCCAAGAGATAATTTTGTGTAAAAATCTTTTTTGATCCGAATTTTAGGTTTCGTTTTAATCAGTGTTCGGCAGATCACGATCCAGATCTGATCTGGAGCCCTCCCAGGTCAGATCATGATCTATCTCAGATTTGACAGGTAGATCAGATCATGATCCAGATCTTTAAAAAAAATGAGGCTTAAAAAATGAGGCTCCCCTTACTTACGTAATTTAGTCATTATGTTGACAAAACCATAGATTAGTGATTGGTGATTGGTGATTCTGCCACCGAAATGATAAAAATGATTCATAGTAGAGTAAGTGATTCATAGTAGAGATAATAGTAGAAATGAATCACTTAATAAAAAGTGATTCATAGTAACAGAAGTAATTCATAGTAAGAATAACGTATTCCACGGGCGGGCGAAGCGATCAGTAGGAAATTTTGTTACTCCTCCCTTTCGTCATCAGCGTCTTCAGCTTCACTCTCTTCAGTATCTAGTATATGACCCCAGTCTCGTAAACAGAGTAAATATCGAAGCGTTTCAGGAGAGAGCCTGTTCCTTTTCTTTGTTAGAATATCAGCTCCATTGCTAAAGACCCGCTCTGACGGAGCTGAAGTTGCAGGAATTGCTAAGTGGTCTCGAGCAATTGCAGCAATAATTGGATACTGATACTGCTTTGCTGCCCAATATTTGAGAATATCTGTTGCTGGACCTGGCCGGGGCTCAACAAGCCAGCGCTTCCATTCGGGTTCTTGGTAGATACTATGAGAGATATATAAATCATCGTCAGAGTCAGGTTCCATAGGTAATTGTGGTAAATCAGCCTCAGCATCCCTCTTCTCTTCTTCAAGATAGTATTCGCGGTCTCTATATTGATTAAAGACATCATGGAACTGCTGCTTAACTCGATTCCGTTTGACTTCTTCAGTACCACTTGGCCAAAGGCTATTGAATACGTTGAGATTCATACGTGGATCGCAAATTGTAGCTACTCCTGAATGACTCCACCGGTGATTTGTAGCAAGCGTATAGTAATCATTAAGCTTATTATAAGCAGCGATACAAGCTAGGCCAATTGTTGATGATATACCAACCTCCTTCTGTAGAGCCTTAAGCTTATTTATCATTTTTAGATACTGAGGGATTGCGAAGCTGAGCGTTGGGTATGAGCTTGCCTGTAGCTTTTGCGACGGCTTAACAAATATGTAGAAGAAGTTCTGAAGAGCGTAGAGTGTAATCCAATCCTCTGGTGTAAGAGCAATATCTCTCATACTTAGATCCATTTGCTGAGTAGCACATATTGCTGTAATTGGCGTCTGTAGCTTTATAACAGTTGAGACCATTTCGTACGTTGAGTTCCACCGGACTGGCATATCAAGTGATAATTGTAGCTTCTTAAGACCAGCTGCAACAGTCTGCCTTTGAAGAGCGTCTTTCCATTGCCTTCGATTTTGGAAGACGTAGATATGCCTTCGTAGCTTACCAAGGGTATTCATTACTTCGATATTACTTTCAGAGCTTCTTGGAATTCGCGCAGCTCCTTGCTCACACCGATAACTCTCAGCTTGCTCAGCAGGGGCTGCCTTTAAAGTCTTTAGAGCGTCTTGAACAGCAATATTAATAATATGAGCTATACACCGTACATCTTCTTCCTTGACTCTAAACGTCCATGGCTGTTGCGTCGTCACTTCTTGGTCTTTGGCGATCTTCTCATATTCCGCAAGCATAACAGTATTAGCTGAGGCGTTATCTCTTGTACAGGTAAATACAGCTCCTGTAATACCCATATCGTCTGTTACCATAGCTAATTGTTGAGCTAGATATTCGCCGCTATGGATTGGCTCTTGAAGGTGTATAACGTCAAGGACTCTTGATTGCTGTTGCCATTTATCGTTAATCCAGTGTGCTGTAATCGCAGCGTAGTCTGTATAATTCCGTGCAGACCATGCATCTGTCGTTATTGATATCCGGCCTCCTCTCTTTATATGAGAATTAAGCTCAAGTTGTAGCTGGCCTCGGTGATATGAGAACTGACGCTGTAGTTCTCGGTGTAGCGTCCGAGCTGATATTGATGTAGTTGCTGGGCTTAAGAATTGAACTAATTGATGGAACGAATAGCTTTCAACAAGGCGTATTGATAGATTATTTGATACAACGAACTGTAGTAATAACTCCTTATACTTCGAAGGATTACTAGATGGCTTTGATGTAGCTAATGAGCGTGGGCTGAAGAACGATGATGTACTACTTGAGGCACTAGATGGCTGGCTATTACCCTTTTTAAGGGCGTATGATACTGTTGGATGCTTAAAAGAGTAATGCCTCCATAAATTACCCGTTGACAATAGCTGTAGTCCTTGTACTGTTGAATAGTTACAGTTTGGTTGTAGGCATGCCATCCTTATGGTTGGAGGCTGAGTATCAAGTATTTCCCGACGATATAAGCCCTTTGTGAATAGCTTCGAAGACGTTAGTGGTAGTACCACTGCTGGATGTCGAAGTATATCATGTAACGATACATTAACTGCTTCGACTGAAGGCTGAATAGGGGTATGTTGAGGTATAAGAAGTGGTAACGATGGCTCTTATATTTGAGAATAGCTCTCATGATCTGGTGGTAAATCGATAACTCAGAGTCGCTCATTGTGATAGTAGTAATCGTCATAATATGGAATTTAGACTGGGTATTACAGATTTAATTCTACGTCTACTGCGTGGCCTTGGCAACTCTTGGCAACTCTTGGCAATGATCTGTATAATCTAGATCATGATCTAGATCAGCTCAGGTCATCCAAAATCACGACAGATCAGGTCTGATCCAGATCATGATCTGGATCAGCTCAGATCATCATTGATCTGTGCCGAACACTGGTTTTATTAATGAAATGCTTTTGTTTCGTTCTCACAGTTTCATTACTCTGTAAATGGATCGCTCCAGTGTTGCCCGAGTACTACTCGACTCGAAGAAATCTGAACTACTCGAGTAGTACTCGAGTAGTTCCCAAGACAGCCAAGAGAGTGGGGTAAGGACGTAGACAGAATTATAATGATAGAAAAATTAGGATCCTGCCTCGTGCTGAAAGCTGCTGTATTAGGATGATGTAATAATTCTATGCCTAAGGCAACGATCCTCAGCGGGGTAAAGCAGTTCCAGCCGGCAGCGGCTTTTTAGCTCCTAGAGTTCCTTTTTCCTTGACGAAACATATTTCCCCGTTCTAGAGTAAAACATTTAAGTAAAGTTCAGGACTTTTCTATCATTATAACCAATTAAATCCAATTGACAGGATCGTCATAACAGTTAGATCAAAGGATATATCAACTATGAAGCTTTCACATTATGGTTTAGTAGTGCTACGAATCAGTAGCAGCACTTCTATGGTGTCTAGTGTTATGGCTCACCCCACCATTAGCGCAAAGGACAGGGGGATGGATCATGGGGATTCCATGATCCAAAGGGATCCAGGTCACGTGGGATCAGGAAGGCTCATGGGGGCTCAGGGAGGCTCATGAGAATAGTATGATCCAGTAGGGATCCATTAGGCATGACGCCACTATATAAGTAGATAGTTATTTCTTAGATAGGAGCTTCGTGCTCAACTCAATACAGTATTTGCTATATACTAGTAACGTGTTACTTGAAGCCTTCGTGTCTGATCCCCTGCCTCCTCTGTCAAGTTAAAACATACGCAAGAAACCCCGTGCGTCTTATAAGTTTAAGACCCAGCGTTACATCTAGGTCTTAGTGATCTCATTTGCACATCATCACTAGAGCTGTGTGTTTTCATCATCAATCTGTCATCCATATTTTTGTTATGCTTTCATAGTTGATATATCCTTTCATCCAACTGTTATGACGATCCTGTGAATTGGATTACGCATTTAGTCGGTCATAATGATGGAAAGATTCATAATGGAGACATCGGAAGCACAGCATCTGTTTACATTATCTTAGTATGTTCTTATGTGTCTGCTCAGAAATATAAGGAATTTTCCTGGGCCCCAGCCTTGGTCTTAACTCAAGATTTATCTATATATGAAATTTTACCTAGAGCTTCCACCTTTAAGATCCAGGACATCACTCACCATTGTTCTCACAACATGAGTGGCGTCACAGAAAGTTTGGGCGGCAATATAAAAGGCGAACCAGTCGTCGTGTCTTTAGGCGGCGACCGGCTTGATGTCTTTGCCCAGAGTACTGACAACGCTGTCCTTTACAAGTGGCGGGACGATGATGGGATCCCGTGAAAGCCTTCCACGGGATGGTCTTCTCTTGGTGACCCGGTTGGCAGCGATGGGCCTTGCGCCGTGGCCTGGATCTACTGCGCTCGAAATATTCGGTGAATCTTTGCCTTGATCGGCAGAGAGCATCTCATTGAGTATTATTAATTAGTAGTGTTTCCCTAGCTACTGTAACAGCCGTGTTGTAGATGATGGAATAGTCCACATTGAATGCAGCTTCGCCAGTATGATGGTCCAAACACCCAAACAGATGCGAAGCTGGGGTATTTATGCACTGGTGGGTCAGGGCGCTAAGCCAAGAATGCTACCCCTGCTGCACAGCACTCGGTACGTACTCGGTACGTACTAGGTACGTATTGTCGAAACACCAAAACCGATGAGAATAGTTTTGATATTTGGTATTGGTACCTGCGCTAGTGAGCTTAGCGCTAAACTAAGAATGCGACCACGGCTATAAATATAAGGCTTCTATCCACCTAGACTGATAAATCTTATCCTTCCGTATCATCGTGGTTGGCCACACCAGATAGCAAATTATTCTATAACTTCATCCCTTAAACCTTCTTGCTTGAAGTGAACATCCAACTGGAATGCTCACAGTGAAGAGTCGTCGTAATCGAAACCAATCTGGGCAGCCACTTCTCGGTGTCAATTTATAGGATCATCGACGTTATTGACGCTAATTAAGCCACATAGCAGGGGTATTACAGGGCTAACAATGACACCCGTCAACGCGCAATTGAAGCTATTCGCAGTATACCGTCGCAGCTGTAAACAGTCTGGTGAGTCAAATCTCTTATATCGATACAGGTGCAAGCCTATTCTATTATAATACAGCCTTGCGCCAGGTCAAGCACCTCGATCTGCTCGATCTGAGTCTACGTTTCGGCGGGCGGCCTAGGACGACGTCGCTGTCGCTGCCTCCCACCACCACCACCTCGCTGTCCCACGACAGCCATGTCTCCCCACTGGCATTATAGCCCTTCCATCGCTCCCTCACCCTCTGCCATCGCCGTGGCCATCCTCTCCAGGCCCCTCGCCACTGCAACCTCCTGTACCTCCTCCACTTTTGTTGGTCTGCGGACTCTCCCTGTGGTCCTTGTGGTCGCTGTGGGATGTCGGGGACTGTTTAGTGGTCCTAGTATGGGAGCGGAGGTAAGACTTACTAGTGCTGTTTTTAGAGAGGCGACTCTCTCCTGTTCCTTGAGTCCAAACTCTGCGGCCTCCCGGGCTGTCATGAGGCGTTGATTTGTGGGCCCGTGAGACTTAATGGGTCTCCACCGTGGCTGTAACAAAGCCTGTGCTAAGTCCTTTGCAAACTGCTCCTTGCGCTGCCCGGTAAACCCCCCCACAGTATTTGGACAGACGCTAATACTTTCTTCAGCGTCAGATTCATACCGCTGTCAGCATAGCGGTCTACAATGCCTGGGGAGAGCTCCCAGGCTCATACTGCTAGCTGTAGGGTCTTGATAGCCCATAGCCGAACCTATGGAGTCGCTGGCGCTACCACCAATAGGACACCGCGGATGGCTAAGTTGCGCCAGGTGGTATGGGCCCCAAGGTTTGGTAGCGGCCCAGTACAAATAGTAGATAAACTAACGCTCGAATGACTGCTATAAATATAGGATTTCTATCCACTCAGACCAAGAAATTTTATCCTTCCTTATCATCATGGCTGACCGTACCCGATAGCAAATGGAACTTTTCATCCCTTATTGCTCTAAATCTTCTTGCTTGCACTGGTATTTCAAAAAGAATCTAAGTAGTTTCCACTCGAGTTTATGAAGGGTAGGGACAAACCCCCTACCCGGTGTGAATCGTCGCTCTCAGTGACTGCTTGACGGCCAATCACTGTGAGTATTCCAAGTGGATGCTCATATGCCAAATTATTTCCGACACAGGTTACCGGCCAATCCCCAGAGCCCACTATTTCTGGAGACCTGGGATGATCGCTAGATCCGGTCAATCTCCCGAGTCTTCTGCCTCTGGAGACCTGGAATCGCCAGATCCAGGAAATCTCCCGAGTCTCTCGCCTCTGGAGACCGCGGGGCGTGGGAGGAACTCGGCTCCCTGGAGACCTGGGCGCCAGATCAGGCCAATCTGCCGAGTCTCCCGCCTCTGGAGACCGCGGGGCGTGGGAGCAACCCGGCTCCCTGGAGGCCTAGGATCGCCAGATCAGGCCAATCTCCAGAGTCTCCCGCCTCTGGAGACCGCGGGGTGGCAGTAAGAGACCAAGAAGACGGGATGACGCAATCCCGGGCACCGACCACATCGTGGGTGCAGCAACATTGTCAGATCCGTTCAGCCGCTGTTGATCAGGTCGACGGGCCGCATCCACAGATTATCCAATATAGCTGCGGAGCATAAGATCTTCTTACAGTACTGTAACAGATACGGTACCGTGCCTACTACGGTACAGTACTATTTCGGTACAGTACTATTACGGTACCGTGCTTACTACGGTACAGTACTATCACGGTACAGTACAGTACTATCACGGTACCGTGCCCAATACGGTACAGTACTCTTACAGTACGGTTCCTACTACGGTACAGTAATAGTACTGTACCATATAACAAAATACTATTTTGAGTTGAGCATGAAGCTCCTATCTAAGAATTAACTATCTACTTATATAGTGGCGTCGTGCAACGGGATATATAGATAGTGATGGATATAATAACAAATCCTCTCTTTCCTTATATCCAATCGGTGACATCCCACGATGTTGGATTATAGTACCAAACCATCATTGCCGTATCATTGCCATGGAACTCCTCCTGCTCCTGGAACTGTCCGTCCCAGAAGCCCCACGCTTTTCGGGAGTCCTGCTTCCAGAAGCTCCTCCAATCCCGTGCTCTCCAATGCTTCCAGGATCATGCAGGATCGCTAGCCGCAACAATAAGCCTTCTCGTTGTACATTTCTGTGATTTATACTAGTACTCTATTGTCATTTCTACTGTGTTGTAGGTTTTTGTCTACTATATAGCAAGTATACAACCAATCAGACGAGCCTCCTCATTGTACTATATTGTAATTTATTGTAAGTTAGTAGAAACTATATTCAGCGTAAAAATTACAATAATGTAGAAATTACAATATTGTAGAAACTAGAAACTACAATAATGTAGAAATTACAATATAGTAAGTTAGAACTACAATAATACTTCAGATCATGCGGATAATTCACTTGTACGAAGCTTCACTACTGTTGGTTAACCTAGGGAGTCCTTCTCCCACGAGGGATAAGAAGAATCTCAAGCCCAACTAGAGGGGAAGCCAGTTTTGCAACCGACTATAACAGGTGTCAACCTGACGCTTTCGTGTCCTTGAACAGTTGGGCATCGAAGCGTCATCTATCTGGTGGTTCCTGGACTGATCCTTGAAATGTCCCTTGTTTGGTTTGTCCCTGCACGGTCAACGAGAAATGGCATGTACTGGACGGAGGGTTAAGCGACAGAAAAGGTCCGAGTCGGTACCGGGGGGGTTCAAAAATCTTTATACGCAATACCCATTACAGTCGTTTGCGAAACTGGCTTCCCCTCCTTTGAATATTTGTCTTCGTACTGGCCATGGCTTCTCAGCCTACTACCCAAATGCGGTTTAGGGCAAGATTCTAACTGACATATCCTGTGACGCTGCAAGGCGAGAATCCCAAACGAGAGCTACCGACCTCAACCGAAATGCAAAAATCATAAATGAAAAATGCGATTTTACTTTTCCCATTCGTACTGTTTTCTGCCCTTCTACTCTCTTCTTCAAATGTCGCATTATACTGTAGTTTCTTGATTGTGCTATTAGTGTTATGTACATAGTTAAAGTCCTGTCTGTCATGGATTATGCTAGAACCCTCGTCCTCCTCCTCACCACTCCGTCTTCAGCCTTTCCCTACTTGCGATGGCTCATGACAAGACGCTTTTAAGTCGGCCATGCTGATCAATGTAGATTGATTTGCGCCTAATACCCTCTCCCTTAGCAAATTTATCAACATCATCTTTCCATTGGACGAAGTCGTCACTTCCTGTCTTATCTAGGTAAGCAATTATGGCAATACCTAAAGTACCTGTGGCGGATTTTAGCAATCTGTAGATAGAGAATAAAATTCAGCGCATGCGTAATAAGGAAGCATACCAGCAGTTACTAAATATAACGATACCGTAAAAGCAGTCGCGACTATGACCTGCGGGTTAAGGATAGGTTCATGTTCTCGAATCAGATACCATCCCATCCATATGATAGCAAAGATGAGAGAGGCAAGTGATGGGATAGAGACAACACCGACGAGGGCATTGCGGTTATACTGTCTCACAAACTCGATGCCAATCGATACCCTATTGCCCTGGACTGTTTCAAAAGAGCTCTTTATTTTCTCTTCCTCAGTTTTGAGTTTTCTGTCGTCGTTGGCGAGGTTAGGATCATGAAAGCGCGCTACCAACGTCCCATCTTTGCGACCCAGATTCATAGTTCCCAACCGCTCGCCGAGGATGCCAGATCCATCTTCAACCTGATTCTTCAGCTTAGTCGAGATTTTCCCATATATCCAGAACGCAAGTTGAAGTTGGACATACCTTAACCCAGTCAATCCTCACAAGATTCTTAGATAGGATTGTCTCACTCAGACCCCGCCGCAGCTTCAACAAGTGGTAAAACATCCGTAAATGCTGCAAGCGTGTCTTGTCTAAATTATCACCGGGAAGTTCCGGGATATAGAGTACCTCGTCGTCAACGACGATGAGGGTCTGCTTTCTTGCTTCTTCATTCTCATTCCCATTTTCTGTCCCTGCATGCTCATTCCATGCCGTCATGTAGTTTATCTCAAAATCAGAGAGTGAGGATAGATTTAGATAAATATACCACCAGAATTTTACCTTTTTGCTTTTATTTCCTTTCAGCAGCATTTTAACGCCTATCCATTCCTAGAATATGAGGAGTTAGCTAGTATTTACAGGTAAGACATATTGAATAGAGAGACGGACCCAGAGTTTTTGGAATATGTTTGGCATCAATCTTTGGAGCTTCTGGAATAGTGGAGTCAATTCATTCCCCCAATAAAGGTTTACACAACCATATATCAAAATAGGCAACACCCAAAGAGGGCTTGAGAGCATTACTAAAAAGATGCTCAGACATATGACTGTGGTACGTATGAGAAGTCGTAATATAATCATTCTTAGAATTTTGTGACCCAGCACGTCGTCGACTGGCATAGGCCGAGTTGCAGTGTCGAATGCCCCCGACGTATAGGCACGACTTTGCGTCTCATTCCGGCCCCCCCTAGATCCACCATTTGAACACTGCCACTCCACGTCAACAGCTTCCGTTGTCATAGTTAAGGAGTAGGAGTTATTGTTTAGGAGGCACAATTTACTTATTTAGTAGGCTCTGTACATCCAGAGAAAGTCTACATAAACTGAATTCAGCTGGACCCTTAAACACAGTGTTAAATAGCCCCTTATATAGCCTGAGCTGTACTTGGTTTTGTCTGATGCATTAATGTGCTAGAACTGAAGATGTAATATTTACGTACAAGTTATTAGCACATTTACGTCAAATCTAATGGCATTCATTGGTATGTCGTGTTGACATTGAAGATAATCACATCATTGGTACATACCGTTGACGTCAAAAGTAATGTTAGTTGTTATTGGGCAACTAGGGACTATCTGGCAATAGGGAGATGCGACGCCTAGTGGATACGTAGTTGTATCAGAGACCGAGATGACGTGACTATTAAACAATAATCCCTTCATCCACTTTGAAGTCATAGCATTCGAAAATAGGTGATGGTTGGAAATTGATCCGGCCTTCGCTTATTCTGCCAATGGCTAGGCTTTTATGTCGAATGAGTAACTCAGTTACACATTGCGGCTCTGCAGGTAAATACGCCCCCGGATCATATTCAGTGTTGGCAATAGTATAAACAGTACGTATACGGCGATATATTTTTTACATTTTACTACGACGATATCCAAACTCCCATATCATACGCCCACCCAAAGAAGCCATATCATACGCACTATATCATGATATACGCCCATATCACCATATGGTCAACACGTGACCCTGAAATCTTAAATATGTGAGAACTCATGTATACCCATCCAAGACTTTAAGCATTCCAAAGCTTCGATTGACTCAATACCAAGGCGATTACGTCGATCGGTAATCGATATCTTGGCTCCTGAAAAGAGACGCTCTGGCTCGGCTGACATCGCAGGTATTGATAGCATATCTAGAGCCATCTTGCTCAAATTTAAGTATACTTTCTGCTGAGTTTCCTCTAACCACCAACGCCGTGGGTCCTCAATATCGCTTACTATCTCTGATTGAACGAATTGATTGTATTCGTCAATTGGTGCTTGGGCTTTTTTTCTGTCCTTGTACCACCTTTTGTATGTGTTTTCGACCATATCAGTAGAGCCAGTAGATGTTGAGGTCAAATTAGCGCTCGAGCCAGAGAGAATGTCCACCTTTGGTTTGTATTCCGACTCCCAGAGCTGCTTTACCATGCTTTTTGCAGAAGGAATCCACTCTGGGCACCAGCTATTCTCGATTTCTTGCCATTTATTTGATGGATGGAGTACTACTGCTGCGGCATAAGCAGGAGAATCAGAGGTTTTGCTGTAGTATTTATCCAATTTCGCCCAGCCAGAGTTGCATGCAGTTGCCATGTATTTGTCACCTTGATACCGCTCTTTGCCTTGCTCTAGTTGCTCTAAGACAAAGTCCATCGCTGGCAAGGCCTCATCTAGAGTAGCAGTATGGCCTTCTAGTGCCTTGGTAACATGCTCAAAATATTCCAGAAATTGCTTAACTCGATTGATAATAGCCCAATCCTCTGAAAGCAGCTCATCTGGCGCACATTCATCATCGATATACGTAGCAAAATATCGAGAAATTGCCTCCCGCACTCCAGGACCCGAGGCGCACTTGATCATGGCGTACCAGCTATTCCATCGTGTCGAGTTATCACGTACGAGAGCACGTCCGTGACTAAGCTTCTTGAAACGCTGAATTCGAATTGTGCTACGCTGTATATAAACCACAAAGTTATGCAGCTTTCCTAGAGCCCCGCATCGCCTCCAGCTCTCCATTTCGTCCAAAGTCACAGCGTATTTGTTAATATTGTTCGACTCTAGGCTCTCTTCTTCCGTAACAAAAAGGAAGGAATGCGCAGCTAAATTGAGTAAGTGCCCTTGGCAGCGTAGCCGGTGGACTTTTGGGTCGTATTTGATCTCATAGTTATGGAGAAGCTCTGCATTAACCGTACTTCCATTAGCTTTGTACCCATATAACCATAATACACGTACGAGTAGAGAGATGGTTCATCATAGTGTCATTATTTGATGCGTTATCCATCATAAAGAACCCCAAATTTGATTCAAACCCATAGTCTACAATAACATCCAATATAACCAGCGATAGATTCTCTCCTGTATGGGTGCCATCAATTTCTCGGAGTGCTAGCACTACGTGGCGTAACTCTCCATCCCCAGTGATGAAGTGACCGACTATTCCAAGAACTGCTAGTGAGTTAGGAGAGCTCCAAAGGTCGCAACTGATATGGATCCGGGTCGTAGACCTCTTAAGCGATGCTTTGATCTTGGCTTTTTGAGTCTCGTATTGACGTACGACCCAATCCCGGACTGTATTGTGGCTTCCGGGTAGCCACGTATCGATATCCTTATTGATGTAGAACAGTAGAGCACGGAATTCTGGGCACTCTACCATCCGAAGAGAGACGGAGCAAGCAGAGACCCATCGGACATATAATATTTCGAGCTGGTCGGGGTCCATTGATTCCCCTTGGTTTTCGTTTAATCGACGCCTTTTTTGAGGGTTCTCTCGAGCCATATCCATGGCGTTTTGAATGGAAGCCTGTTGATTCATGGCGCGCGTTTCTTGAGTCGAATTCTCCTCAATATTGTGGGTTTTGAGATGCGCCATTATAGCTCTGGTACCACCAGTCGTCGCGTACCGGCGCGTACAGTATCGGCAGCGCCACTCCAGTCTACCTGTATTCTTGTTGAAATACTGGGTCTGGGGATCGGGATCTGGCATGTGGTTCCATACCCAGGTTGTCCGTGGTCGTTTCGCGGGTAAAACAGAGCATGGATTGGTTGCGGACAATAAAACTGGAGCGGGGAGCTCTAGAGAGGAAGGGCGTGACGAAAAATCAGGGCAAAGCATTGCATAATCGACTGATTGAAGTACTCAAGTAAAGATCACTTGGACTTGTCGATGTAATGGGCTCCATGGGCTCGTTTGGTGTATGGTGTGTTGTCAGCCCCTATTATGGCTGATCGGCATCAAGGTGATCAGCAGTGCTATGCTAGAAGCGTTCCCTCCTGTATATATATAGCGGTGAGCTGCCCCTTTCCAAAGGGACAGCGATTAGTCTACAAACAATAATTGGTATTTGTTACTATTATGAAAGCTATTAAAGCAAGTGCAGCAGATAAGCGACTTATAAATTGAGGCTCAGCTTATACTGCAGTATGGTAGTATATCACGATATTCACAACTCCATATCATACAGCGTGTGATATACTAGAACCAAATATCATACGTACTGAATAGTCAAAATCCCATATCATACGTACTATACGGCCGTATACTATTATACGCCCATACTACTGACTACACTGGTTGAACCCAGCAGCCGCATCGACATAGCGACACTGGACTCTGCAATTAGCTGACGGTAGTCCTCACGAAGCAGAAAACTCACATCTGATGGGACTATCAAGGCGCTGCTGTCCCAGGAACGTAGACATTCTACGAGATTTAAAGTTTCAGCATCCATAGCTCCTCGCTGATCGGTTACCGTAAGTTTTGATTTCGAGAAGAGTCGCTCTGTCTCAGAAGACATGGCTGCAATGGAAAGAATGTCAATGGCCATCAATGACAAGCTAGGGAATCGTTTTCGCTGGGCCACCTCCAGCTACCATTTCAGCGGGTCCGGCGTCATCACAACAGGTTCACGGCAGTACACTTCGTACTCGTCATCGTCTGTGTTGAAAATCGTCGCCTTCTGCTCATTCATCCACATTTTGTACCCATTTAGTCGCCTCGTAGTTGGCTCCTCTGCTGAGCCTGGTCGAAGAACCCGCAAGGAAGAGGTTGATTTGTACGATTGCCTCCACAGCTGCCCTACCCGAGATTTAGCTCTCTCAATCCATTCCGTCTTGTCTTCCCAAGTCTTCTCCATGTATGCCCACTTGAAAGAAGGGTTTAAGACTGTGGCTGCTGAATAGACTGGAGAGTCTTCTGTCAATTCATAGTAGTCGGCCAGTTTGGCCCAAGCAGTCTCCATCATCGTAGCCAAGTGGGGGATGGTGGTGGCCTCCCTGGCGGCCTCGATGTGGTGTAGGAGATAATCCATGGTGGGAAGAACGTCGGCGATGGAATTTTGAACGCCCTCGTTGGCCATTGTCGCGTCGTGGAATGGTTCCAGAAATTTGTGAATCTCAGCCAAAGTTACCCAATCAGACGGAGTCAGGGCATCCTCTTGTAGAGCAGGCTCTTGTGCGCAAAATACGGTGATAGCTTGCCTGACTTTAGGCCTGAGAGCCCTTTCAACCATTTGGTACCATGAATTCCAACGAGTGTCATTGTCACGCCGTAGCCTGAGGCCATCGGTGAGAACAGTAAACGTTTGAAGCCTCTGGGGGGTCCAAGTGATATAGACCATGATATTATGAAGCTTTCCTATCGCCCCTTGCTTTCTCCATTCCTCAATCTCCTCTTCGGACGGCCCACCATAGGAGCCTGTCGTCCGCGGCCGTTTTCCTATGAGAAATTCCATCACAGCCAGGTTTATGATGTGGCCGGTACAGCGAAGCCGGTGAGGAAGAGGGTCGTAGAAAACATCAAACTCTCGCTCCAGTTCGTCAGAGACCTTGTCAATCATGGTGTTCATGTTGCTAGCATTGTCCATCATGAAATATCCAACTTTTGTGGCGATTCCATATTCTCGTATGAACTCCATGATGGCTTCGGCCATGTTTTCTCCACTATGTTCTCCTTCCAGCTCCTTAATCCTCACCACAAGCGATTGTAAACCGTGATCTTCGGTTACGAATTGAACTGTGAAACCAATGACCCCCAAACCATTTGGCGAAGTCCAATTGTCAGGAATAATATGGATCGAAGAAAGAGCATTTTGCAAAGCTCTCTTTACAAACTCCTTCTTGTTGTCATAGCCCCATTGTAAGTCGGTTTTAATTGTATCGCCAGACCTTGGAAGGAGATCATCGGCAGCCGGACGAAGATAGCGGATGAAGTCACGAAAGGCTGGGTGTTCGACCTGAGCAAAAGGGAGACTGCAAGCTACCGTGTAGCGGCAGTATAGTTCGCGCAGAGTGGCTTGGTCAAGCGCATCCTCCTCTGCTGTCACCTTGCGTCTCTTGGTAGAGGTCAGGGTTTCTTTGCTCAAGAAGGAACTGATGTCTCCAAGGCGGCTTTCTGTCGCTTCCCGGTGGATGTCTTGCCTCTTAGAGAGCACAATTCCATGCTGTTTACGCAGATGATCGATGATAGTGGACGATCCACCAGAGCAGTTGTACTTCTTGTCTCTTTTCTTCCTGTCGAAGCAGGGTTGGCAATACCACCATTTCCTTCCGTTGGAATCGACCCAGGCAGCTGGTATATTCCTGCCCTCTTCTAGTCGACAATGTTGCCAGATAGGGGATGTCTTGTGGCGGGGGGCGCTAGGATTTGAAGATGAGGAAGCTGCCGAAGAAGAAGTGGCTAAGTTAAGGTCAGAATCATCCAGACGGCTATTGCAGCCAGAAGCACTACTCGAGAGATCGCTAATAGAAGACATGACTTGTGATGGGTTTTGCAGTAAATGCTGGCTGCACACATGTTCAATTCCATCACTGGCACTGGGCCCAAAATATATACTGATGATGAAAAATAAACACTCATACCGTCGCGTGGACAGACGTATTTACCTCTGGCTCTGTAGGTTGGAATTACTTGACTGAAAAGTTCTTGCACTCTCTCTCTAAGCCAATTGAAGTCTAACAACTGACAGGAATTGAGAATCGCTAAGCCCAACAGGGCTAGCATGGTTACAATGGCGTTAGGGGCCAGGCTTCAATTGGCTTGGAGGACGTGCAGGAAAATTGGGGCAGACTATTAGCTGACAGTCCGTCTGAGATCATTGGACCAGACGGTTGGTCAGTCTGTTTCAGTCAGACCAGACCATCCGTCCAGTCTGACAAACATAGACTGGACCAACAGTCTGTCTGAGGGACGTAGACTGGACCATTAGTCTGGTCTGTAAAACGCAGACCGGACCGATAGTCTATGGACTATTAGTCTGGACTGCAGTCTGGACTAATAGTCCAGTTAATGGTCTGGACTATTAGGAGCGCTGCTACTCCCAAGCCACACCATATACTCCATCTGTGTTGAGAACTGCTCCCCAAAGTGCTTACTCAACCACCTCCCACCCCTACCCGCTTGTACACTCCGTAGCACAACCCCATCACCATGTCAGGAAACCGACACTCGCTCTCCTCATGCTCCGGATCTGCCACCCGGCATATCTCTTGCGGCTGATAGCACTTCCACCATGCTAGATACCGCTCGATCCACTCCCTGCCCTCTTTCTTCCGTGCCTCTAACGCCTCCGTCTTCGCCTTGATCCACTCAAATCGTCGTCCGCACTGGCCTCCGCTGTGATCAAACTTTCGCCCCTAAACTCGGCAGTACAGACAGCTCCCACTCATCACCTCAAGGTCTCTCTCGTACCCCTCCACCACCTCATCCCGCACCTGATCCTGTCGCAGCACCTCGCCAGGCCCAGTAAACTCAGTCTGCTCCACTTTCCTCAGCCGATACTGTACATCCGGAGGTCGTGCTTCTGTATGCCCTATGCCACACACCTGACACGCCTCCTCACCCTGCATACACCACCGCCAGTCAGCTTCTGCGTCCAGGAACTGGCTGAGAACTCCACGGCTGCAGTGTTCCTGCATGAGGTACACGTCCATGGCTTCTTGGTCAGGAGACAAACACCCGCTAGTCTGTGCCGCCCACGTCGACCGCAGAAGTATGATTGACGACGCCTTACTGCCATCCCGCCCTGCTCGTCCGGATTCTTGTGAGAAGTCCGACATCTTCTGAGGTGCGTCTACGTGCACAACCCACCGTACAAACGGGTAGTCAAATCCAATCCCAAGAGCGCTGGTTGCCACAATCACTGGCTGCTCGGGCCTACTAAGCCATTCTGATAGAATCTCCGCCTTCTCCTCTTCACTCCCAGACTTGGAAGTATATGTCGGGCACCCGAGGATGTCCTCAAGCTTGCCAACATCATCTCTGCTCTGGCAATAGATGATGATCTTGTCCCGCGCGTGATTGAAAATCTGCTTTCGGGGCCAGTATGTCTGCACCAACTTTGCTGCAACCTCCACCAACGTAGTAGCCCCTGTATGTCGGCTGATCATGTATTTAATGTTCGGCCGGTTCGTCGACTCCCGGATGATCCTAGGACGCACTAACTTGTTGTGCTCGATAAAGTCATCCTGCATGGTTGGCGGAAGAGTAGCTGTCAGCCAGACCGTCTGCGTCTTAACCTGCCGGACATACCACCCAATCTGTGACATGCATTTACGGTAGTCGCTAGCTGTGATCGTAAGATGACATTCGTCAATAACTATCCGATCAAGCTGCTGACGGCTGACAAGCAGATGTGCATACTCCAGAAAGCTCTCCGTGCAGACAGCCTCGGCTGACATGATGACCAGCGACGCCGAATCCCTGCGCTCGATACTCCAGATTAAAGGCTGCATGCCTACTCGACGGCACCTGTCCATCATATCGCCACGGAGAGCAACCATAGGGAGAACCAGTATTGTAGTTCGAGCATCTGCCACAGATGCCCCAACCATGAACACCAGCGACTTCCCAGACCCTGTTCCCATTACCAGCAATACCTGCTCGGCTTGGTGAGGCCCCATCATGGCAAGTAGACCATCCCGCTGACCCGGAACCCGAAGCTTCATCTGAGGCGTATTATACAGCCTACACGCAACCGCTTCCAAGTCTGCCCCGGAGTACGCCCCCCTTCTTCGAACCTGGCTACGCTTCGAAGCATCGAGCATCCGTAGTGAGAGCGTCTCCGACACTCCCCGAGGCCGCTTCCCTTGCAAGACATAGTCAAAGCGGAAAAATGTGCGCCAGGTCTCCGACGCCCGATAGTTCCGATGGAGCAATGCGTTCATGGTGAGCGTGCTACTGCCTGCGTATGCCTGGTTGAACGTGCGGTACGTGTGGTTGCTCTGCTCAGCCATGGCAATCAGATCTAGCTCATCCTCCATGTCCTCTACCCCGTTGTCCTCGAGATCAAAATTAGCCCGATCCTTCACAGAGAACTTCTCCTTGCAAATAGACGCTGATACTTGTCTCCAGTTCGACGTATGAAATGGTGGCACCTTGGCCCGAGCACACGCTTTCCTTAGACATCTGGAGAGCGTCCCGTCTGGCCACACAGAACAGTCCAACTTCGCCCATACATACGGAGAGATCAAGGCCTTCGGCGTCTGTTGACGGAGAAACATCTGGCGTAGAGGTATCACATATGCAATGTAGTCTAACAGCAGATCCCCAATCGCCTTTGGCAAGAACCGGATGTTGTCCTTGTAAACCCCCGACTGCTGCTGGCCTTTGTGGTATTGAGTATAGATCATCACTAGCTTCTCCCACAGGAACAAATGGCGTTGTCGTGCTGTATTGCGCCATGTAACAGACAACAGTTCTGGCTCTCGGAGCGGTGGGCCAGGTGGGATGTGCTTAAGAACCAACAGTCGTTTGAGGAATTCTTGAGCAGTCGCCTCATAAATAGCCATAGCCTTGACAGACAGCACCATGCTCCCATCATCAGCCTCTATTAAGAACATGGCTCGGAGCTCTGCACTTTCCTGGATACACTGAAATAAAGCACGGTCAGCCTTCTCAACAAACTCGGCATTGCCTGGGTGGGAGAGCCATGACCCCCCAAAGTCTTCCATATCGAGATCATCCTTCAACCTCCACGACTGCATCGGGATCAGATTCTTTGCCTTGAACATCAGCTCTTCATATAAAAGGGAGTGTGCTTGCTGGTATTCCGACACAATCAGTTGCGACACGTGGGACATCTGCACTTCCAACCCTCGATACTCCACAGTCTGTCCGTACAAGGACCACCGTGTCTGGTGCCTTGCAATGGCCGCTTTCCCAACCTGAAACAGATACAGCCGCCACTGTAGGATATGCCCGAAAGGCGTCTCGGCCAGTTGTTGGAAGTACTCCTTACATATCGTTGAAAGGAACGCAGGGATTTGATCCTCGTCCTCTTGCTCATTGAAACAAGCGTAGTCAAAGATGATTAGCTGAGCAGTCCAGGTAATCGCAGACAGGTTACTGTTGAAATTCCCTGGCTCCTCCCACAACCCACGGCCCTTGCCACGCACCTTACGGCTGAGCATCGCGCAGAAGCTCAAGACGGCCGACCTAAAAGGCACGCTGCCGACTGTCTGGCATATGAGAGCTAGGTAAAACCGCCGGACTGCATGCTTTAATGGGGCATCATCCTCGTTTTGGAGTGCATCTACAATCTCTTGTAGGGCCTGCTTCTGCTCAGCTGTTGGGCGGATGACTTGGCCTGGTAAACGCTGCTCAGGTTTGGTTCTGGTAAAATGCCCATCCTCATAATACACCACGCGGAAGAAGTACACCAACAGCTGCTTAAACGTCGAGAAATATTTCACCAGCGTTGACGGATTCTTGTAATACCGAAACCCGTCTGCTCTACCCGACGCCCCAGCATAGAATTCATTGAGAATGTTGGCCCGCTGCTGTGTCATTTTCCGCTCGGGCGAGGTGTCGCTGCACAGTGCATATGCATCTCTGAGGACGCTCTCTGCGGCATCTATGATTCGGACGAGGTCGACGTCAGCCTTTTCATCTCCTTCGCTCTTTCATAGTAGCTGGGAAGAGCTCTTAATCTCTTTGTCCCTGAGACCCACCAAATGGCCTGGGAATCCTGTCCGCTCAAGCCATGGGACCCGAGCTGATTGTGAATCTCCAAAATCCTGGACAATAGTAGCCTGCTTCTCAATGTCGCCCTTGACATCTTGGTAGTCGTTTTCTAGCTTTATAAAATGAACCTTTTCTTCTTCCTTTAGTGGTGTTGCTGAATCCAACGCAATTAAATTTTTCTCAATAATATTATCAACAACCACAAAATAGTCAATTCAGCCCTTCCCAACAAAATAAGTCTGCAACATACAGACCTCCCATAATGGATTTATTTTATGCTCTTTAGCATTTGTCCCGTGTACTGCCACATGTTCCCGAATCATTTGTAGGCGGCAGGTCAAATAACCGCACGCTAGGTCAAGACAGCGAAAGCCGTCGTACACACGTAGATGCTCAATTCGCTGACACTTGCTACTGCCCGAAGGCTTCTCCCGCTTCAATTCATCGACCGACCTAAGGTCAAAGCTGCCTAGGAGTTCATTGGTTGTCTTCAGTGCATCGCCCAGTAGTCGATGTGGCTCGGCCCGCAAGTGTCGTGTCTGGCCAACCAAGCTCGGAATGATGCAACTCTTACATTGCTGGCTTACAACTACTTTATGCAGCTCGTTATAAGAAAACATTGCATTATAAACCTTAAACCCTATCACCTTGCAAGAGCAGGCTCTCAGGGACCCTTACAGCACCATTATGCAGATTTCACCGTTTTACCGTAAACCGTTTTACCGAAAATGCGCTACGTAGGGGTTGTGCAGGGGTCACCATAGCCAATTAGATCTACGGGTTTTACCGTTTCGATGAAAAATGAGGCTCGCATAGATGGTAGGGCTTCTTTCTCTATAGCTTTTTGAATTCTTTGGCGGGTTATTGTTGGGTTATTGTTGGTAGGTAGTAAGTTTGATGGGGTAGGCTGTCGCAAAGCATCCTGTTACACCACCCGTCCTGTTACGCCACGACCTACTTTACGTAGCGTACTTTCACGGACATTATAGATTGCAGCAGCAGTCCGGCAGGTCATTCTTTTCCAAAAGTTTGAATAGCTTCCATAGCCATAATAATACGAGCTTTTTGAGCTTGAGCTGACATATTAAGTAGCAAAAAACGCATGTTGAAGTTGATGAGTAGTGAATTCGCTAAAAGTGCGCGACTCGCTGATAAACCACGTTATAGCTGCCCAAAGTATTGTTTAAGATTAGCCAATGAGAATCCGATAATAACAACATTCCCAGATTTATATCCACCAGCGACTATCGACCTCGACGGCGAAAAGTCGTACGTCGCTAGAGCCCGGAAGTCTGGTGGTAGCCAGAGCAAATTCTGTGTATTCCACCTGACCCACGGTTCGCAAATGCCCAATCCTTGGCGATCACCTTCATCCCCTCCCTCTTGAGGATGTTCAGACCCAGTAATGAGCCCAGTTCTGTCCACCTTGATACTACCACTATTCGTAAGAAGATTCGAGTCTACACTATCGAATGATAATTTCATGAGAACAGTGTGGACTAGAACTGTCTGGAGGCAGGAGCCACTGCTCGTCTCCCAGATCTTGACTGTCATGTCCATTGACGCTGACGCTAGCAGCTTCGAGTCGTGTGCGAAAGCTACGGATTGGACCGAACCGTGGTGGCCTTCGAGCGTCTGCTGGAGGGAGCCGCTGCTCGCGTCCCAGATCTTGACTGCGCAGAATGATGCCGACGCTAGCAACTTCGAGTCGTGCGAGAAAGCTACGGATTCCACCATAAGGTCGTGGCCCTCGAGCGTCTGCTGGAGGGAGCCGGTGCTCGCGTCCCAGATCTTGACTGTCTCGTCATTTGACCCCGACGCCAGCAGCTTCGAGTCGTGTGAAAAGGCTACGGATCTGACACGACGGCTGTGGCCCTCGAGCGTCTGTTGGAGAGAGCCGGTGCTCGCGTCCCAGATCTTGACTGTCTTGTCACTTGACGCTGACGCTAGCAGCTTCGAGTCGTGTGAGAAGGCTACGGAGTTGACCGAATTGCTATGGCCCTCAAGCGTCTGTTGGAGAGAGCCGGTGCTGGCGTCCCAGGTCTTGACTGTCTTGTCACTTGACGCTGACGCTAGCAGCTTCGAGTCGTGTGAGAAGGCTACGGAGATGACCGAACCGCTGTGGCCGTCGAGCATCGGCTGGAGGGAGCCGGTGCTCATATCCCAGATCTTGACTGCGTAATCTGATGCCGACGCTAGCAGCTTCGAGTCGTGTGAGAAGGCTACGGAGTATACCAACTTGCTATGGCCCTCAAGCGTCTGTTGGAGAGAGCCGTTGCTCATATCCCAGATCTTGATTGTCGCATCCCTTGACGCCAGCAGCGTCGAGTCGTGTGAGAAAGCCACGGAGCCGACAGAACCGCTGTGGCCCTCGAGCGTCTGTTGGAGAGAGCCGGTGCTCATATCCCAGATCTTGATTGTCGCATCCATTGACGCCGACGCTAGCAGCGTCGAGTCGTGTGAGAAGGCTACGGAGATGACCGAATGGCTGTGGCCCTCCAGCGTCTGCTGGAGGGAGCCGCTGCTCGCGTCCCAGATCTTGACTGTCTTGTCACTTGACGCTGACGCTAGCAGATTTGAGTTGTGTGAGAAAGCTACGGAGATGACCGAACTGCTGTGGCCTTCGAGCGTCTGTTGGAGAGAGCCGGTGCTCACATCCCAGATCTTGGCTGTCGCGTCATGTGACGCTGACGCTAGCAGCTTCGAGTCGTGTGAAAAGGCTACGGATCTGACACGACGGCTGTGGCCCTCGAGCGTCTGTTGGAGAGAGCCGGTGCTCGCGTCCCAGATCTTGACTGTCTTGTCACTTGACGCTGACGCTAGCAGCTTCGAGTCGTGTGAGAAAGCTACGGATTCGACCGGACGGCTGTGGCCGTCGAGCGTCTGTTGGAGAGAGCCGGTGCTCGCGTCCCAGATCTTGACTGTCTTGTCACTTGACGCCGACGCCAGCAGCTTAGAGCCGTGTGAGAAGGCTACGGAGTTGACCAAATTGCTATGGCCCTCAAGCGTCTGCTGGACGGCATTCCAACCTAACTCCACCTCTGGTTGCTGTGAAACCCAGCTCGGTATACAATTCTGGAATGTATTTCGAATAATGCTTGCTTTTGGGGCAAAGATTAGTGCTGAAGAGTAGAGCTGGAGGGGTGATAAATCAGCTATTGAGTAGTAATTGAGGACGAAACGCTTCGCGTCGTAAAGGAGTCCTGAAAGTTTCGTCCCTGTTGTATGCTAACATAATCTTATTTTAGTAAATACCTTAGTTTTACTGAGTGATGACTTACGTCTGCTATAAGTAGCAAGCTGTCAATCATGACAATACTTTCTGACAACCTCCCGATAAGGCTTAATGCTTCAAGCCAATGAAGGAAATGACACATGAGAAAATTGTAGACTTGGTCGTTATCACATATAATATCCCTGCCCTTCTTTAAATGATAGACCCAACACTGGCAAGCATATTGGACGTCTAAGGGAAGGCATGCATTTATCGTTTGTTTGTCGACCTCTGTTCGTAGCCTTCCTGGCATCCGAAGATTACAGATATCTTTCTTGAGACCATCGCCCGCAGACAAGCGTTGAAGGCATTGGGCTGCAAACTTCGCGTGGGCATTCTTCTCGTCGACCCAGAACGGATTTGTCTCGCGCTTCTCAGTGTCGAGGAGGAAGTCGCGGAAAGATAAGTGGAGGAGCCGTACTGGGATATTTGGATTAGAAGGGATGCTTAAAACCGAGTGGAGGAGATCTATTCTGGTGTCGACTGCTCTTTTGGGGATTCCAAGTAGTCGAGCAAGGGAAATAGTAGATAGCGGGCTAGCGAGAATGACGATTGAGCCGACGACTTCCTGGAAACTTTCTACTACTTGTCGTCTCTCGTTTGCAGTAAGGTCAACGTGCAATTGGTCCAGGACTGGGAGATACGTTGCGTCAAGCTTGGATTCCTGGCTTTTGGTCTGATATTTAAGGATTTTAGCAAGTTGTTCATCTGGTTCGCCGCATTTCCGATCCTTGATAAACCGGCATACGGTTGCAGCAAAAATAAACAAAGGGATGGCCATTCTAACTAAGCTGTGGAGGTTTGTTTGGCCTGGCCAATCCAAGGGCAATCGTCGGTCTTGTGTGGCTGATTTGTTGAAATCATCTCGGATTCTTGCTAGCTCGTATTCCAGGAATGCGGAGATATCATGGTCAATAATAGGGTTGGGAACATTATGGAGAAGCAGACCTTTATACTTGCCCCTTATGTCCTCCAAGCCGAGGCGAATCGGCAGCTCTGGCCGGCTCGTTACAAAAAATTTGAGGCGTACTGATTTCCAGTGCTTTACTTGTGAGAGGAGTTGAATAATTATCCTAACGTCCTCTTCCTGATCGCACTCGTCGAGGGCATCAACTACTACCACTATCCTCGAAAGTTTTGGAGGATAACTCTGTATATTATCGAAGGGCTGTAAGACGAGCTTCTCAAACTGGTCTTTTAAACTCTTCCCCGAGATAGCCGGGTCAGCCTCGATCGCATCTCGAACGTGCGGTGCTAAAGAAGGTAACTTGCGGACGAGCTGGGCAGTAATTGTAGTAAAGAACAACGCTGCGTGGCCACGGTCACCCTCACCCCTCTTATAGAAGAAGCTAGCAACGATCTCTCCCTTGTCCGCGAAGCTATGGGCCACTGTGCGAGAGATGGTAGACTTTCCCGTACCAGCCATACCGTTGAGCCAGAATACACATTCGCTGTCTGGATCGCAGGCCCAAATGTCAACCTGGTGAAGAAGGTCGACTCGAGTGTCTTGATGGCATCTAGGTTCGTGGGATTCGGCGTAGGAGTCGAACGCGGCGCCTTCGGCGGTGTGGAGTTTAGAAAGAACAATCTCTTGATGGACGTCAAGAACTAGTGTGCTGTAGACAAAATCATTAGTTTCTGCTCTATAGGGAATATATAAGATGTTTCATACGTCTGGTCAACTTGGAGACCAAAAAATATCATCTCTTTACATCTTCCAAGGTTCTTTAAAATACCCTCCACCTCTTCATTCTTGAAAGGCCATTTCAAGGCACGATATCCAAAACGTCTCATCACCTTGTGTCTTTTCCCAGGCTCTAGCTTTGTCTCTAGGTCAGCGAGCTGCGAGGAGCAGTCATTAACCCCATTGCGCAAGGTCCGGGATGCCTCGAGTTTCGCACTATTCGGACCATTCACTAGCGACTGGACTTGTTTTAGGGTGACCTCTAATCTATCAGCTTCCCTTTGAAGGCGTGTGATATCGTCTCTGGCATTCTTAACGTTGGTGTAGTACTCAAGGCATAGTGATGCAACCTTGGCGGACAATTCGATAACCGCGATAATGCTTGCGGCAAGCCCAAGACCCTCCGCCATCCCTGTCACTATGGAGACTGACTACGGAAAGCGGGTAACCTGGAATTCTGCTTTTAAGTTAGTGCTGGTGCTCGAGTAGGTGGTTGAGCGAGCAAGCTTTATCATCGCAGCGTTTATTGAGTTTGATCGTAAGGCTGCTCCCTGTCCACGTTCCCTGCTTTGGACGAGGCGGATGTGCTCGTTTTTATTATGAGCAAGGGTTTAATAGGGTGAAGACCGTTAGAAAGGCATCTACCCCTAGCACTTACGTCAAAAGGCAAGAAACAACTATGACGGCACGGTTGATTTGCAATATCGAGACTCTAGAGAGTTTTATGACATTCACTGTCCCACTAAATGGTGAAGAAATAGTGACGTTGACTCATAACCGTGACGTCGGTGCACCTCTAAGCCATTTTTTTTGATCGCCGCCGGGGCAACATATCCGTCCCTCCTTTTTACCATCTCAGCATCCCGATCCCAACATTGGCTATCATCAGCATGCGTTTGTCTTTCAGACATCAGAATGGTTTGGACGACTATTGTACGGAAAACCCCTCAAGAGCAGAAAAGGCAGTAAAACGGGGTACATTGATTGCGAAACCCCGCCCCGCCTAAGTTACTACGTCATTGGTCCAAACAAACTTTTTACCACAAACCAAATCCAACCCATGCCGTCCCACCTTTGTGTTCTAAGGCCCTTCTTTCGATTGGTTAATAAAGAGAACCGGAGATAGTTAGTTAGTCCAATTCGGTTCATCTAAATAATATAGCTAACGTCCTTGTATAGCGAATGTGCAAAACAAGCGAATGTGCAAACAAGTACCACCGCACCACAGTTTATATGTAACAATACTTCTAGACGCTACTGACACTAGCGTACTAATACTACCATACTAGCGTCTAGAAGTATTGTTACATATAAACTGTGGTGCGGTGGTACTTGTTTGCACATTCACTACGTTAATCAGTCCTACCAATATTAAGAAGGAATCCTAACCCGTTCTGCTCCGGGCAGCTCGCCCCAGATACCAGCTGAGTCAGCGGGGCGCCGCCGCGGGCGCGCCCCGCTAGCGCGCATGCAGGGGTGCCGCATACCGCCTCCCAAATACCAGCGCGCATGCACGTAGTGGATGCGCGGCCCTGGCAGACCGACCGACCGATATAAACCCTGTATATATATATATATATATATACATATATATAGTCTCACCGACCCGCGCGCCCTTCTCTCGGGATCGATCGATCGATCGATCGGGGAGCATGGTGGACTGGGTGATCTATGACACTGCACACCAGGCCCTGATCTGCAAGGCTCATGGGCACGCGGTCACGAACCTGGCCGGGCACCTGGTGGGTGCGCACAGCAGGCTCGATCGGAGGACGCGGAAGGCGATCGCTGCCGAATACTCGGGGCTGGCGGTCCGGCGGCCGCCGAACAGCGGCTTCCAGTACGGACCGGGGAATCCGACCCGGGCCATCGACGGGCTCACCATCCACAGCGGATTCGCGTGCAGGGAGCACGCGGCGTGCGGCTACCTGACGACCAGCCGGAAGGCCGCCAGGGTGCACTGCAACGAGGCGCACGGCTGGGCGTGGACGAAGGCCGACCCGGTGCACTGGGTCGGCGTCAAGCTGCAGACCTTCTTCACGGTCCCCGGGAGCGCCATCCACTACTTCTGCGTGAGGGCGCGCGACGGGCGCGAGGCGGGCGAGCAGGCGGGCGAGGACAAGGCAGACGGGGACGCAGCAGCGGACGGGGGCGGCGGCCGGCCGGGGTGCCAGCTGGTCGACGACATCAAGGAGCAGTGGGCGCATGACAAGAGGGGGCAGGAGAGGCTGCAGAGGGTGCTGGAGGATGGAGCGGCGTCGCGGCACGAGACGACGAACTGGCTGAAGCGCACGGGGTGGACGGCCCACTTCAAGGGGCGGGACCTCGGCGAGATCGGGGCCTGCGGCCGGATGCCCGGGCAGGCGCAGGCGGACGAGCCGCTGCGCAGGATGGCGGCCGCGATGGACCGGCTGTTCTTCGGCCGCTGCATCGACGGGCTGAAGGGGATGCCCCTGATGACGCGGCTCCTGCTGGCCAGCCCGCACCAGCCGGACGCGCACAGCCGGCCGTTCGGGCGGCTGCAGGAGAAGAAGAGCATGGGTCGCAACCTGGCCTACTGGACGCGGTTCCTGTGCTACTGCCTGAACGTCGTCCACCTCGAGGACGCCGAGCTGCTGCGGACGCACGGCTTCCGCTTCGCGCCAGGGCAGAGGGAGGCGCTGGGGGGGCTGTGGGAGCACCTGCGGGGCGGGGACCAGGCGGAGGGGGCGCTGGAGGAGGAGCTCCTCCAGGTCTCGGCCGGGTTCTGGATGCAGCGGCTCCAGGGCGACCCCTTCGAGAGCCCGCTGTGGCACTTCATCGGCGTGCTCGGGTTCGACGGGGGCTCGGGCCAGTTCCGGCCGGCACATCTGTTCACGTACGTACTGGCGGGGCTCGTGTACGTCGGTAGGGCGCTGCTCGCAGAGTGGGCCATTCCGACCATGGACCGGCCGGGGATGGAGGATCTGGGGGAGCGGTTCGCGCGGGTGCGGGACGCCTGGCTGTGCAAGGCCACCTACTCGCCGATGGGCTACACGCTCAGCCTCATGCTCTACGCCCGGGCGGTCGCGAAGCAGACCGGCAGCCGGCTGATGGTGTCGTGGAGCAGGACGAGGGAGCTGATGTACTTCATGGGGAAGCCTATCCCGATGGACGACATCCGGCGTATGGTGGCGGATATGACGGCCGATGCGGAGGACCTGCTGTGGGACATGCTGATGTTCAAGGAGGGCGACGACATCCGCTTCAAGATCCCACTGGCCGATATCGAGGACGACCTGACGCAATACACAGCGGGGGCGATCGTTTGTCCACAGCAACGGCCTCGCAGGCAAGGAGGTGGAGATGCTCGAGGACCTGGTGAAGGGGCGACGGAGGCGCGAGCTCCTCGACACGAGCGGGCGCTGGAGGTGGCGCGGGGTCCGGAAGTACCTGAAGGACGTCGACAGGTTCAAGGAGCTCCTCCTCCTGCTCGTGCACTTCACCAACCAGCCGAGCCGGGGCGGCGAGATCAGCGGCCTGCGCCTCGTGAACGGGATCAACCGGGACCGGAATGGCTTCGTCATTGACGGCGAGTTCGTACTGGTCACACAGTACCACAAGTCCCTCTCGCACTTCGACTCGCCCAAGGTCATCCCGCGCTTCCTGCCGGAGCGGGTCGGGCAGCTGATGGCCATGTACATAGTGTACATCCGGCCGCTGACGGACCGGTGGGAGGCGGACGAGGGCGCGCTGCACGGCCGGCTGAGCCCGCCGAGCGACTTCATCTGGCACGACGAGAAGGGGCCGTGGGAGAGCAGCCGGGTGTCGAGGGCGGTCTCCAAGTGGACCCAGCACTACATGGGCCTGCGGGTCACGCTCCAGGACTGGCGGCACATCGCGGTCGCCATCAGCAGGAAGCTCGCGCGCGACCGGGGCGCGAAGAAGGCCGACTTCGACATGGCGGATGGCGGCGACGACGACGGCGACGACGACGACGACTCGGAGCGGTACGAGGTCGCCGACGACCTCGCAGCCAGCCACACCACCCAGACGGCCGCGGGCTACGGGGTCACCATTGACGTGCTGAAGCGCCTGACGGCCGAGTCGCTCGAGGTGTTCGGCCAGGTGAGCCGGCGGTGGCATCGGTTCCTGGGGCTCCTCGAGCCGCCGCCGCCGCCGCCGCCACCTGGCACGGGGCGGAAGAGGAAGGATGCAGCAGGGCCAGGGCCAGGGGCAGAGGGGGCGGCGGCGGCGGCCAGGAAGCGGCCCAAGATACTGCCGCTCGGCAAGGCCAGCCCCGGGGTGGCTTCGGAGCAGGCCCTCCTGGCGGCCCTGCGGGCAGTAGTGCGGGACGACCACGCCCGGTTCCGTACGCCGGAGCAGGAGGCGGCAGTGCGGCTGGCGGCGGCGAAGGAGACGCCGCTCGTAGCGGTCCTGCCGACTGGGGGCGGGAAGAGCCTCGTCTTCATGGTGCCGGCCATGCTGCCCGGGTCCGGAGTGACGGTCGTGGTGGCGCCGTATGCGGAGCTGAAGCGGCAGCTGGTAGCCCGCTGCGTCGACGCCGGCCTGGACTGCAAGCAGTGGCCCGAGGCGCGGGAGAGCTGGCCGAGGGTGGTGCTCGTGTCGGCGGAGGCGGCCTCGGGCGAGGACTTCCTGCAGTGGGCCGCGGACGTGGGGGTCCGGGGGAAGCTCGACCGGGTGGTGATCGATGAGTGCCACCTCAGCTTCACCGCGGCCGACGAGTACCGGCGGCGGCTCCGGGGGCTGGTGCTCCTCCGCGGCCTGGGGTGCCCGTTTGTGTTCCTGACGGGGACGCTGCCGCCGCTGCGCCAGCGAGAGTTCGAGGAGGCCATGCAGCTGCAGGCGCCGCTCTACATCCGGGCCTCCAGCCACCGGGTCAACGTAGAGTACTCGGTGGTCCGGGTGAGGAACGGGGGGGGGCGCGAGCGAGGTCCAGCGGCTGGTCGGGCCCCAGGCGGCCGCGCTGCCCCCGGGGGGGAAGGGGGTGATCTACTGCAGGAGCCACGCCAAGTGCAAGGTGCTGGCCCAGCGGCTGGGGTGCCACTACTACCACGGGAGCCCGGGGGATGGGGGCGCCCACTTCGTCGCCCAGCGGGAGGCCGGCTTCCAGGCATGGCTCGGCGGCGAGACGCCGTACATTGTAGCCACGGCAGCGCTCGGGACGGGCATCGATGTCCCCGGCATCGTGCGCGTGATCCACCTCGAGGCGCCCCACAGCATCATCGACTATGCGCAGGAGGCCGGGCGTGCTGGGAGGGGCGGCGAGCGGGTGACGGCTGTAGTCGTGATCGAGGAGAAGGACTGGCCCGACGGGGATCCGGCGGGAGAGAGGCGGCTCGAGCCGAAGCAGCGGGAGGTGAACAGCCTCATCCGGACGGCAGGGTGCCGGCGCCAGATCCTCGGGCGGTGCCTGGATAGCGACCCGCGGGACTGCAAGGCCATCGATGCAGTGCTATGCGACAACTGCAGGCGGGCCAGCCTGGCCTGGAGGAGCGAGGAGCCGTCGCGGGGGCTCGTCATGTCGCAGGCGTCTGGCCGGAGGGTGGCGCGTGGGCTAGAGCAGCTGGAGGCGGCGCTGGACGAGGTGAGGGAGCTGGGCCAGTGGGGCTGCCGGGCGTGCTGGGTGTTCAGGGGGGCTGGGGAGGCGGGAGGGCACCGGTGGATGGAGTGCGCGGGCATCGACGAGGGCCTCGGCTTCCGGGCGTGCATGGAGTTCCAGGGGCGGATCAACTACCGACGGGACCGGCAGGCGCAGTTCCTCAGCTGCTTCTACTGCCACGTGTCGCAGGGGCTGTGCCGGGACGGGTACAAGGAGGGCGGGAAGAGCTGCCGCTGGAAGCACATTATAATACCCGCAGCCCTAGCGGCCACAACAGAGGCGGGGCTCTGGGGGCAGGTGCAGGAGCTGGCAGGGAGGGAGCTGCAGGGGGAGGCGGAGTACTGCCGGTGGCTGGAGCAGAAGCACCCGAAGCTTGTATGCGGGCAGGAGATGACGAACGCCATGGCGGTCTTCGAGCTGGTGCTGAGGTGGAGGGCTAAGGCGGGGATCGGGGCGTCGGGGTCAGAGGGGGGAAGGTCAAAGGGGAGGGGCAGTATATAGCAGAGCAGCAGAGGGGCTTAGGGCTGATATACCTTAGGAGCGGCAATAGCGGCAATAGTATAGCATAGCATAGGATAGGATAGGATAGATTAAACAGGGGGAGCTTAGCTAGCTAAAAAGAACTAGACTAGGGCCTACCTACTCCCGCCCCCCTCCTCCTCCCCCCTCGACTACACTAAACTACCCCCCTCCGCC